>JBBCBC010000013.1:24586381-24961195 GCA_037126765.1 Stenogyne calaminthoides
CTTGGGCCTCAAAATCGATTTTCTTTGAAATAATAATTGGAAGTGTGTCTTCAGACCCAAATAAGTGTACTTATAAATGCTGGGGAGTTGCTTTAATTCAGGATACAGTGCCATGAGTTGAATGGAAGGATTTTTGGAGTGCCTGTGGCAATGAAAGCGATCAAACTTTGTTCTCATGCTCCATTAGCCGATCCTTCGATTTGTTCTGCGATATCAAGCTCGAAGAAGCTTTAATCTGCAATACAATAGGCTCGATGACACTTTCACATAACAACAAAAAGAGAGTCGGTTTTGGTTAGAGAATGCTTCGTAGCGTCAAAGATATTAAATAAGATATCTGCTGATCCAAATTCCATTGTGAGAGTTCCTCCGCGTTTATCCCCAATTTTTGTTTGGGAAGTATTCAGAATGGATCTTCACAACAAAATAGGTGTAAAATTACCATGTTTCCATCCATATTCATCGTAAAATGGCGGGAAAAATTAATTGATTCTTATACTAGAACATCCTCTCTTTACTAAAGCGAAATTAGCGAAGGCTCTGTCAGCTGGTGAATAACGCTCAAGTCTCATTGATAGTCAGATGTCCAGTGATCATAGGCATTTTAGCGCTTGACATTAATAAGGAGGCTCGAGATCCTGGCGTGGCTCACTCGACCTTAAGATTCCTATAAATGCATCGATGCAGAACATGCTCAAGATGTTTCGCTTAGGAGGTAACTTACGTTGGAACAACTTCTTTGAAAGCGTTCTCTAATAATGTCTTTATATTCCCGGCCGACTTAAACTACTTGGTTCCTGACTCATCGAATTTGGCATATCTCGAGGAATTTTGCTGATTTAGATGCCTTGACGGATGTTAATCTCAACCTTAAAAAACATCAAGTACTCTTGATCCTTGACACATTTTCTTTCCTTTTGAGCTGGGAAAAAATTTCATTAAGTTCTTGGAGTAGAGTCCGAGATTTTACCTTTGTTTCTCTCCGGATAGGCCACCTTTAAAGAAATTGATGTCTTGCTCTCGTCGATTTTTTCTCAGCAGCTTTTCAGTCTTAACAGAAACTTGTCTCGAGCCTCAATCACATCGGCTTTCGTATCTCAAAATGCCTCGTCTTCTGCTACATTCGCCCCTCCATCTTTTCTCCAACTTCACTTGGGTGCAAAAATCTCTTGTTCTAACCACTTAGTAAGGTGATGGCGCTTCGCATTTCGGGGTTGATTTGAGTTGGGGCGTGGCTATCACTGTTGTGCTTATGTGGCGGGTGAGGGCAATAAATTTATTTGACTCATCTGTGATTCCAATTACTTTGTCCGGGTTATGGGTTCTATCATATTTGTTAGTGTTTCTTCTTTGAATTTATTTGTTTAACATTGGAATTTATTTGTATTAGTTGTAGAATTATTCAACAAATCTTCCCTTTGATGGTGTGAGTTTCTCTGCTTTTCCTTGTCGGGGAAGGCTTAAACATACGCTCGTTCCTCTAAGCAATTGAAACTTCCGATCTTGGTCTTTAGGGCCTGCGATTTTCTTACAGGCGATTATTTTTGTTGATTCCCATATTGAGTTTGGGGTGATCCCTCCACCGAATTGTAAGTGTGGAGTGTGGGTCATGCTCGGCGACATTGAGAATTCCCCAAACCAATTGCATTAGCATGTTGTTTTTACGCATTCAAAAGCCGGACAATCATCGATGGTGTGTTCGTTAATTGGAGCAGTGGCGTGGTCGAATTTACGGTCTTCTCGGCCCGGGGACTCTCGCCATATTCACCATTTTTTACTTTTCTCATCCTTCAACTCATCAGCGGTCTTGACATAGCATCACGTCTTGAATTATTAGTATTGCTTCACGTCTTGGATATCAACTCTCGTCGCGACCCGCCAATGTCATTCTCGTCAAAGCCTCCCCATTGCTGCGTCGATCATATTACGATCCGTGAGAGTGACCCTCGTAGAAGTATTGTATAGCCCAGGTTGATCCTAATCTCGTATTTGAGGACAAAGCGGTATGGTAGTTTGAAACATTCCCAATACTCATCTGATTGTCTCACGATCCTTGCTTATACTTTCAAAATCTCCTTGGTAGAGCGCCGCTCGGGTGGTACGGGAAATAGTGTTGGAGAAAGATCTTCTACATTCCATTCCATGTAGTGATTGACTCGGATGGTAAAATCTGACCATCTTTTTGTTGTATTCTTTAGTGCAAGGGGAATGCCCAACTTGATATGTTTCTCTGTAACCATTGGTTTAAATGGCAGAACAACTACATGGAACTTCGTAATGGATTTTTCACCAAGACCGTGGAAAAAGAAGTCGATAAATGTATTAGTCCAGTTAAGCTCAAAATTAACATTGCTCGGCTAAATGAGGAGAAAAGCAGATACCGTAGTTGATGATTAATGGTTGGGTTTGCCGACTCATTTTCGATCTTCTTGACCCGTTTCTTGAAATTTGATCCTTCTTATCACTTCCTCCTTGATTCTCGTTTCTCGCAGACCGGTTACAAAATCAATTTTCTTAATGCCATTCTTTCCTAAAATCTCCTCCTTGATCCTCTCTGCCTTTGGGTTTGAACTTCAGGTTGTTTTGCTGCTATTAGAACGATCCATTCCTTTAAAATAGAAAAGGCAAAACTGAAGAAAGGTCGATGTTAGTGTAATATCACGAGAAAACAAGATTGAAACTAAGTAGGATTGATTTTTTTTTGACAAAAAAAATAAAAATCTAATCAAAATCGAAAATTCATATCGGCGTGGCGCGATCTGGAACCAGCGGACATTAAAATTATTATTAATAGTATCAAGTTGATTATTTTGAAATTGGAGTGTCCTTAAGTATCAAAACTTGGTTGGTTACGAGAATGATGCAGTTTTTTATTTTTTGATGCAGTTGAAATGAATTTTAGGTTACCTCTTGAATCGGATTGGAACTTATGTAATAAAAGAATTTAATATTACAATGAATTAGAATTTTCCGATATAAAAATTGAAAATCGATGGAATAATGAATACGACGATGGAAAATCAACTACCTAGTTAAATTAGAATTTTTTAAAAACTTTAAGAAAAAATCAAATTTTATTAATTAAATAATTAAATAAATAATTTTAGTCTGAAGCGTGGCGATTTAATAAACTAAAAGTTCTAAACAATTAAATTTCTACTTGAAAAAGTAAATTTTAATTAGTGAAACCACAATTTATGAATACCAGATGTGTGATGTAGTAAATATTAGTGATAAAAAAATAAATTAGATAAATAAATATACATATAAAGAAAAGGAAAATCTTAATTACTCTTACCACATGAATAACTTGTGGCTGGGACTATCATCTTCACTTTCTCATTGGTTTCACCTGCTTCCAAATTAATACACTTGGCTCTGCTAATTTTGGTTTTGCAATCAAACTTCAAATTTGCCCAATCTACTCAACAACACCACAAATCAACTACAAAAGAAAAGGTAAAGAGAGTTTCTCTCGTAAATACGAACCATATTCCTTCATTAAACTATAGGCGAGCTGCTACGCACCTCGATCATATGACATGCAAAAACCAACTATAAGTTAGGGTTTCCATCCAAAATTTAAATGGAAACTACAAAGATGTGATTTTGACCTTTGTGTTATTAGTTGTGTTCTTATTTCTTTGTTACTTTGTTGTGGGTGTATATTGGTGAAATATGTAGAAATAAACTTCTTATATGTTGGTTGAAGTGCATACTTCATGCTCGTATTTTATATTTTAAAAATTATGCCCGTTATGTTGCGAAATTTACGCTCAAATATACGAGTTGA
Organism: Stenogyne calaminthoides; assembly: GCA_037126765.1. Classification (NCBI taxonomy): domain Eukaryota; kingdom Viridiplantae; phylum Streptophyta; class Magnoliopsida; order Lamiales; family Lamiaceae; genus Stenogyne; species Stenogyne calaminthoides. The sequence continues at coordinate 24,590,175 of JBBCBC010000013.1, forward strand.
AATGTTAAAACTATGCTTTTGATTTTTTATTCTGGCCGTCGAGTGCTCAGATTGGGTTGAAAAATTTATGTTTTAAAATATCTGCTCTCTTATTATGTATATATAGTCCATGTCGTAGTCTCCGTGTTTAAATTATAATGTTATGCTGCCGTTTTGTATACCACGAACATATACTTGAAAGTGGAAAAGGCGAATTTAAAAGGCATTAGTTCCAAAGCTCATATCTTTCAAGCGAAATGGATTTTTGACGTGAAACAAATCCAAAAACAATCTTTAATTAGTGGTTTAACTTTGCATTAAAAAATCTAGCTCTTTGATCAATTAAATTAAAAAGTTACAAGCTTTCGATTTGTTATGATGAATGCTTTCTTTTTACATTAAAAAAAATGGCCAATATTTTGTTTGAGTATTTGGAATTTGTTTTTTCGACTCTCGGTTACTATTTTCATGAACCATTTTTCTTTCTAGTTAACACGACGCCGTGGGATTTAAAATCACCAAAGTTTTGTGTCGATCGGATAAGCCGTTTGACGGAAACAAATTTTGAAAATAGCGAAATTTACTTGATGTTTAAATTTCACGAAAACTATGATTTATGATGCACTCTTTGAGACCATTTTTCCCAGCTTATAGATGTTATTTTAATATGAATTTTCTTATCAAAGAAACCTGAGATAGCCAGTTTAACTACCACTAAACTTTTAGTATTAATTGGATTAACCGTTTGATATAACAAAACGACTAAGCGAAAAAATGGAAGAAATTGAAATATTGGGACCTTAGCTTAACTTTAAAAATGTGAGAACTTAAATAAAAACTTTTTTGAAAAGACTTAATGGTTAATAAAATAATTTATTTGGATAAATCTCATTCTAAACCATATGTGTTTTATTTTTCCTTTTATGCCACTTTTTTGAAAGTCCTTTAGGACCTCTTTTGATAATCACGTGTTTTTTTAATTTGAAAATTATCCGAAACTTTATAAACATGATAATCTATGTTTTCTGAAATAACAACCAAGTTAATGAAATTTTAAATTTGATCCAAATCAATTATTTGAGTTTAAGCCTAGTATATTTATATGTTTATGTGTGAATAAAAGCTGTTGGCACTTTTTAGATAGCATTAAATTGTTATCCATGAACTTTGGCGAGGAATCTAAAAATTTAGTCTAGTATATGAAGACATAAACATGATCCTCCAAATTCATAAGATTTGGACATCTCAAAAAAAGTGTGATGAATTTTTTTTGAAGTTTATATTAATGAGGCGAAGAAACAGTGACTTATTGAATTATTGGAACTTTTCTCCATAAGTTTATTTTATAAAAAATCTTTAATCAAGTATTGCGTTCTCTTATACGCCTTTGTGAATTATTTGATTATTTTTAATCTTGAATAAGGTTTTACAAAATTATTTTTCTTAAGCCTAGTGTGTCACTAAAAATAAATATAAAGCGTTATTCTTGCAAGTAATAATTTTGGGACATCATTAATAAACTCACAACCTAGCGTTTAAAAATAAAAGTTAGATAAAATCTACTTTGGTAAAATCTAAGAATAGAGTTAGCGTCGTAAATAAACTTCCAATAATCGCTTCCAAAGTAATTAATAGCGAGAACATGAAAATATTGTCTTTGGGAAGTGATGCTTAAATTAAAGCGGACTGATCACCACCGCAGCTCAAAACTCTCAAACATATTTCAAATTTATTCTTTTGTTCTTAAAAAGTTATCAAGGTGTGTGACCTTATTTGTATCACGATGGTTTATATTCTGAAGGATTGTTGGTGTATCTGGCTGAATTTAAACAGAACCTGAATCTTTTAACGAAAAATTACTGTTATATAAGAATATAAGGTTTCAAACAAGGCATGATTATGGATATGATGATATGAGATACTCCCTCTAGTCCCATTGAAGCTTCCCTTTTATTTTTTTATCGAGTTTTTGTGAAATGAGTTGTTTATTAATTTCAAATGATAAAGTGATTTTTTAAAGAAGGTATTATAGATCTCACTTCTCGTCTATTTAATAAATCTTTAAAAATTACTTTTATCATTCAATCTTAATAAAAACTTGTAAAAATAGTAAGCGTGAAGATTGAAATGGGGCCGGAGAGGTATACTGATATGTGATAAAGGGAGCGATGGGGATTACTGCGTGGTAAGTTGCTGTCGGTATGGTCCCAGCATAATGAAAAGGAGGCAATGGGGGATTCTGGCGTGGTAGAGTGATTCTGGGTGTGGTCATTATGATGAAAAAAAAGGCGATGGGAATTGCACATGGTATATTTGTTAACGATTGTTAATCCCATTTATGATGAAAAAAAAAAAAAAAGCGATGGGGGTTGCGTGTTAGAAATCGTTCTGGAGTTGAATTAAAGGTCTTGATGTAAAAAAGAAATTATGTGGATTCGTGTTTATAAGTGGATTCAAATTTATTGATAAAGGAGATTTTAAATTCTTATTATCATTCTGAAACAAAGTGTGTCTTATTAGGAGTTATTATGAATATGAATGTATTATGAATCTGCCATGAATACCAAAATTAACTTGTGCATAAGAACAATCTATAGAAAAATACTAAGTTAAAATATTTGGTTGAACAATATGAATGCTTGTCTGAAGTTGCCCTCTTTGAAATTTTATCCCCCCCTTTACAGGTATTTTCGGTGCATGATCGAGAGAGTGGAAGCTATAATGAGGGGGATGACAAGGGTTTCCCAATAATGAATCTCGATGATAATGCTAATTATAGTTGGTTAAACTATCTTGAAAACCTTTTAAAACTACTTGATATATACGCCTGATAAATTAATGGGCGGCTTTTCACATTCTTTATCCGCGATAAATATTGATGATTAGGTTCTTCTGTTGAAAAAAATGTAATGCTTATGTTTGTGCGTTATATTTAAAAAAAAAATATTAAGCTAAATATTTTACACTCCATTTAAATGGCGACACAGAGTTTAGAGTGTAAAGCTGCAAGCAAATAATACGGATTTAGGCGTTATAGAAGCCATCGAATCGAAACCAGGAGAAATGGTTTTTAAACCTTATTCTCTCTTTATCATCACCTATTATTTTTCTTTTTAATCACAATTTTCTTAAGAATATTGGTCACGATCTACACAAAATGCATTATAAATTCTATACCTCTTCCAAATGCGTTCATGCATCTACCCTCGGACTCAAATGTATTACATGATAGTTAGTTAAAATATAATAAATGGCTTCGAATCCCATCAACGATTAATATTTAAAACATAGGTAATAAAATACCGTTTAAAAATATATTTATTGAATTTTTATGCATCCCAGTGTGTGAGATGTCACTAACTCTGGCGTGAGTTGGTGTGAAAGAGAGACAGCGTAATTGCAAATTGAGAATTTTATAGGATTCTCGATAGTTATAAATACATAAATAAGGAAGTAAATATTATAATATCTTGCGAAATATTCATATGATATATTTATATTAAATTACATGGATATCAATAATCTATAATACAATTTAATGAATCTGAAATAAATTAATAATTAAATTTATTACATATTTAAATGGTTATTAAGTTCGATTCGGTCGGTTTCATTCGATTTTTAAGTATGATTAATTGAAAATATTAAATTAAATATCGAAAAAAAATTGATTGGTTTGGTTAGAAAAAAAATCAAAAATCAGCGATTTTTTGGTTGGAATTCTTTTTCGGTTCTTGGTTTCGATAATCTTCCAAACTCGTGAAACGACCACAATGTGAAGTTGTGATGGTTAATATATTATATGTTAATTTTATACATGATTTGGTTGACCACGAATCTTATCACGAACCACAGCGTAAAATTTATTGTTTATTATTATGTTGACCGCGATAAAAAATACTTATCGATAACTTCACATACTAACCCGTCATTTTTAGTATAGTTTTAGTATACCCTACAAAAAATACTACTCCCTCCGTCCCATGATAGTATTTATATTTTGTTATTTGGGTATCTGAGCTTTTTTTCCTTTCCACCAACTTTTCTTTTTAGAAAGTTATAGTCTATTTTCTTAATTTTTATAATTTTTACCTTTGTACCTTATAATTTTTATCAAATTTATTAATGTATATAAAGGACCCGGTTTGGATGAAAAGAAATTTAGAAAATTTTAATTTGTGGTATTAATTTAAAGATATTTTTAGAGTATGTTGTGTTGATATAATTATTGACGTGTCGAACACGTAAAGCGTTTCACGATGTAATACTTATTAAAATAATGATGCGATGGACAAGTGTGCTGGCAGCTCGTGAGCCAAACAAGTTTGTTCGACCCATTTCGCCCTTGTCAGCAAGAGCCAAACATACTAAGCTGTAGTAAAAGTTTTTTGTTACCCGGTACACCATTCTGACTAAGGTTGTTCAACCCTTCCAAGGCAAAATGATCACGAAAAAAAACATGACAAAGTCCCGGTCAAATAGTCGGTCGAGGGAAGAGGAATCAAATAAAATTTGGGTCAGTGATGCGAGGACTCGGAGACAAACACGAGGACTCGAGACAACTGAAGACTGGAACATCTGAAGAATTGATATGCTCGGAAACCTTCGGATATCCACGAAGACTTCGGACATCACAGAGGAATCAGTATGCTCGATACTTTCGAGATATCCACAAGACTCGGACATCACTGAGAATTCGGTATGCTCGGTGCTCGGACATCCCCCAAAGGCTGAGATAACTTTGAGAGCTCGAACCAGCTGAAGAACTCGAACATGCTCCAGCAAAGAACAATATTAGATATAAAATGGATATGGATTTATGGGGGCCGAACAAAGCGGTCGACCGAGAGCAAAGATTGATTTGGACGACCAAAAGTCTTTTTATATAGACAAGCAAAAGCAAAGATCGTCTAGAAGGCGAAGTTGGAAAAGGTAAGCGACATTACATGAATTCTTCGTGGCCCGAAGTCTTCAACTGCATGCTTGCCCGAACCCAGTACTCGTACTTGTCGATGTACTATAAATGAAAGAAAAAAACAACAAAGAGCGGGTTCTGAAAAAATTCTCAGAGACGAGTTGAAGAAATTTCCCGGAGGTGTAAGGTTCACAAAATTGAAGATCATCCATGCATACAAAAAGAAACCACAGCACTTTCGTATATCGACTTTTCCGAATCGTCTTCCATCATAGCGATTCATCTTCATGAGATGTATCGAATAATTAATGCGTCAAACTTCATGATACTACATCCACTGCTTGGTATGCCCCCCCGAGTAGTCATTTTCTTGTGAAGCTGAATCAACAAATTCATCTTATTCTGATTTATTTTACACGTGCATGTTTTGTTTTGTGAGTTGTCGCAAATTCAACCACGTCATATTTTTCGAATAAAATACTACCATACAATGGTATTTAGAAGGGAAATTGTGAACAAACCAACCCATACACAAACCCGTAGTTAAGCAGAGGCGAGAAAAAAAGAAAATATAATGCCTCAATCTAGGAATACACTAAGCGAGAGAGTTAGGGACAAAGCCCGACCTACGCGCGCGTGGGAAAAGAATTTTCGTGTGACCTCGCGAAAAGATCGGATAGTGGAGACCATTAATCTTGAGGTTATTGCCGATGATCCGGCCACAAAAAAGGCCATCACTTTCTTCTTTCGAGCCGCGAAGAAATTTGAAAAAAGTTAGCAAGTTAAAAACTCAAGAAGATGAAAACGGCAACTCAGCGTCGCGCTTTGATATGAAAGCAAGTTAAAATGAAAACTCGGGCCAGGCAAAAAAAAGCCGTAATCTCGTCGTGGCGAAGCGGCCTCGGTCAGACCCGCCGTGTTTTGGGCGTTTGGGGCACTCTCATAATAGCATGTCAGCGATAATAAGCGGCGGATCCGGGAAAAGAATAACCGATAAACATGCCCGCGCATTCGAGATCCTCATGATCATCCGCATGGCCGACAAAAATCGGCGAACAAAATTGTCTATCCATCATCGATTGGGTGGTCAACCCGCGAACTTGGAAGAAAGGGGATGCTCCATCACGAGCATGACCCATCTGGGTCCTCCTCCTTGATGGGAAACGGCCGATCCAAGTCTGTCGGTTCCACAAAATTCTGGAAATGCGGCCATCGAAGCTTAAGGCTTCAATTCCGACTGGCAGCGACCAAGGACACCCTAAGCGAAACCACATACCTTGCTCGCCACTATCAAAAGCGATCATGGTGGCCAAAATACAAGAAAGTGGCGAATACTCGACCACCAATCCCCATGTTCGATCTTTGAGTCGGACCCTGTGTCCATCTCGGCCAAATACTCGAGAACTTTTATGATCGTCATGGGAGCCCGCAGACGCTGACCGAATCGAGATCATTCCCCATGACTTTGGGTGATGGGGCATAGATGGTTCTGCTTTGCCCGCCCGTCTATCACATCTTCACATTTTTCAATTGGGACAACAATTCTGTCCCGTTTTCATCCATGTGTGTTTCGCCAAAGACCAAAACAAAAAGTGGGGCGATTTTTCCCAACTAAGAATTAGTCGGATCGAGCTTATATCGAAGATTTGATAAATGTTTGTATGATGGGGCCCAGGTTGAAGAGGATGCCAAGATCCTAGCGGTGGTGGGGGCGACCTGAAACGATGACATGTGGAAAGCCATGCGTCAAGACTGGTCGAACCACGTATTCGAATTTAGAAGCGGCGACCGAGATCATAACCCGTCGAGGATCTGGCTACCCGATCACGTTTAGATCGAAATAACAACTAAAAAAGTTTTGGGAAGAAAGTGATGAATGAGGGGGTACAAACCCGAGGCTCTTTCCGAACCATTCAAGAAAAGCGTACAAACACCCTCTGAAGTCTTTTTAGGCGTTTCGGTAGAAACAATTTTAACCAAATCAAAGATCCAGACATGTTAGATGAGCCTCGAAGAATCATAATGAATGACATCGACAATGCTTCTAAATATTGTAATTATCACGAATACATCGGGCTGTCACGAAGATTATCGCGATTTGCCAGCAAACTTTGGAAAAATATCTGAAGATAATCGTCTTACCGTTCTAAAAAAGCCCGTGGCGAGACTCGACGGCGAGAAAAAATAGAAGGCGAAGGGTAAGCGTAAAAGCGGAACAACACGGCGGTGATCAGAAGAATCCGTAAGAGGTCTGGATTACCCAAAAGACCTCTGCGTGGGTAGAGGTCGAAAGTCGAAGATTCATGATACATCACGAATATGGTCATTGGGTGGATGTTATCGGCCTATGCCGATATCGGCGAACGTAAGAAGATGGAGAATCCGTGCCTTGCAGCGTTCATCGGTGAAGGTGGCGAGGAAACGCGCGTCGGTAACCAGCAGCCTCTCGCTAAATCATGTTTTTCGGTAAGACGATCTCGACGGGTATAATCACCCCCACAATGACTCCTTAACCATCGATGCTCGTCTCGCCGGGTTGAAGGTGCACCGGCACCAGGTTGATCTCTGCGGAGCATATCTTAACATTTTATTAACAACACTCTTCACCAAATGGAAAAAGCAAGTTGGGGACTTGGCGATTATATTGAACCATGTGATCATACCATTATGAGTTTTGGGGAATCTGTAACCCGACCTATGGTATGATTAGGTTAGGATCGAGTTAGAATCAACTCTAAATCGGGAATCGACAACTAGAATGCTAGATTTTGTAATCGTCGATGCTCAATCCACTTATAGCGGGTTCCTAGGTCACCCGTTCATCCGAATTTAAAAGCGGCTTGTTCTACTTATTATTACCGTATTTAAATTTCCGCCTGAGATGGGAACGGGTAGCGTAAAAGGAGATCGGAAAAAAGCTCGAGATTGTTTGCTATCATGTGCGCACGAAAAAGTAAAATATCATTAACATGATGGAGCCGAGCATGGGAGATCTCGGTGGTCGAAGCCAACCGGTAATCTGGCGCAAATGTCTTTGTGAACCTGGTTTGTGAAACACCTTATCACTGTCTGAAACACAAAACTGCCGGCCTTAGTCAGGGATGGTGACCGTGTCCCAGATCTCCCGGATCTAATGAATATTGATCATGAAGCGAAGCGGCCGGTTCTAGAACCTGTGGGTTTGAACTATGGAGGTTGATGGCCAATTTCTGGGGAAATTCGATTCAAGATCCTCGGTGGAAACAAAAAAGCGAGCAACTTTTGTCGAGACAAGCGGAGTCTGCTCGATATCGGCGAAACAGGACTGAGTTAGAAGTGTTCATTGGTTAGGAATTCAGCAGACGATTGAACTATAAATGATTGCTTATCTTCGTGAGCTTGGATGTGTTACTTTACAGTTTGCCTGCGAGGACATGGTTGGCGTTAATCCAAAACATGCATGCATTTCTCCAACCTTGATCCAACCACAGGACTCTAGTTATCGAAGCGTAAAGTTCAGTCAGGAGAAATGTCACGGTAATGAATAATTAAATCGAAGTTGTTGACGATAAAAGCGATTAGAAGTAAAATGCCCAAGATGGCTTTAGAACCATGTGCTCATCACTTCAAGTGTCTTACAATGGATCTTGGAGAGCTATGTATTGATTTCCTTTGATTTAAATAAGGCGTGCGAAAAGATAATTTCTCGATGCCACATATCAACTATTTAGTCGATGTCTGCCGGGCCGTGAGCTCATGACCTTTATGGATCTTTTCTTTGGTTATCACGGATACCCATGCATCCGGACGATCAAAAAGAATACGGCGTTACTGCGGTGAAAAGAATATGTATTATTGTAGCCCTTGCCATTCCGGATTAAAAATCTTGGACAACATATCGGTACGTTTGGTGAACAAAATGTTAAACCGAACACATCGGCCCAAGCTGTTGAGGTGTATATTGTGATATTGTGGTAAAGAGCGAACCTGAGGAAGACCCATCACCCACCCTCGCACAAATGTTTGATATACTCGGGGAAAGACAACATGAAGCTAAATCCAGAAGAAATCACTTTAGGGTTCACTTCAGGAAAAGTTCCCTCGACATATGGTCACCAGCGGGGATTGAAGCGAACCCATCAAAGATTGAAAGTCATGCTCGATATGCAGGCCTCGAGGAGTGTGAAAGAGGTCAAAATTAACGGACGTTTAGCTTCCATAAGCGGTTTATATCATAACGGGGACAAATGCAAACCTTTCTTTGATCGTTAAAGAAAGGGAAATTCGATGGACCGAGCATTGCGAGAATGCATTCAATCGTTGAGCGATTGCTTTCATTACTCGGAATCTCTTCAAGCCCGCCCCAGGTAACAACTCTATCGTATCTTTAGCGCATCCGAACATGCCATTAGTGTTGTGCTAAATGCGAGAGCAAAGGGACAAATTCTAATTTGCCACTTTTTACGCTATGTAAGCGAGTACTTTCCGAAAAAGCGGAAACTCGTGCCCTCCAGCATGGAAAAATTAACATATGCTCTGGGTTATGAGTGTTAGCGCGACCATACTTTTTGATCACTTTCGATTGTCGCCGACCGTTCCCCATTCTGCGACAAGTCCTCCGCAGGCCCGAACCTTTGCGGTAGATTACTTAAGTGGGGCGGTGGAGTTAGAATTGATTTGGCATTACGTTAAAACGTGACGTGATGAAGGGCCAAGTATGGCCCGTTTATGGTCGAGGTTGACATATCCTAAATGCTGAAAAATTTGTCGACCAACCATGGCATATGTATGTTGATGGCTCGTCAACAAGTTCGAAAATCGGAGGCGTAGTTCTCATCGACCCATTGAAACGAACATTCTGCAACCATCCGTTTGATTTCGACTACAAATAATGAAGCGTCTGAAGCTTTGATCGTTGGACTCTCAGATGGCTATGACAATGGGAATCGGGTGATGATTCTGGCCCGATTCTCGGATAATCGTTTATCGAAGTAGCTGGCGAAAACGAGGCGGCGACAGATGGCGCAATATCGACAAGCCCAGCAAAGGAGTTGTCCGGCGATTCGAACAAGTTTTCATAGAACAATTACCACGGTGGGTAATTAGATTCGTGATGCTGTAACGCGCCCTAACCGCCGAAGGGTAACGAACCTGACGGACATTGTGGTCGTCACAACGTTATCGCCAGTTCTTTAATTTTGATGGCCAGTATGACGAACCGAACGAGCGAAGCTGGATGACCCCGATCTGAGTTCTTTACAAAGGGACTTCTCCGAGAATAAGGCACAAGCTACTGCATATCGGTTACAATGCGCTTTCGTTATACAATCTTAGACTAGCGTTTGTAAAAAGTTTCTCGCTTCCCTTTATTGAAGTGTATTACTCTGAAGAGATCCGCGTAGTGCAGAACAAATCCGTGATGGAGTATCGGGAAACCATACGGTGGGCTCGTCGCAGCACATAAATAATCGAGACAAAAGGTTATTCTTGGCCCGGCCCTCAAAAAAGATTAAGCTCGCGTGTTTTGCGGCGTGTCCATGAAGTGCAGTACATGCCCCCACATTCATAGCCCGCGAGGAATTAGTGTCGGTTTATAACCCGGGCCATTTGCTAAATAGAATCGATTTGATCGGCCCATTTCCTCTTGGCGCATCGGGGAGTAAATATGATGTTCTTGCCGTTGATTCTTATACTAAATGGGCGGAAGCCGAAGCCATTGTCAAAATCACCAACAAAGAATGTGGAACTTTATTTGGAAGAATATCATTTGTCGTTTTGGGCTTCCCGATCATTAGTAACGGATAACGACAAGCAGTTAAATGGAAGTGAATTAAAAATGAAATTGTGCTTTCGTTAGAACATAAAAAACATTATTCAACTCAGATTATCCCCGATCAAATGGACAAGTTGAAGTTAATAAAATTATCAAGCATACCCTCAAGGCGGACTTGATAATTCGAGGGGAGGATAAATTTGAAGAGTTGCCCGAAAAATATTATGGGCTGTTGAACAACTTCGAACATCAAGCTACATGAAACCCGTTTGCCACGGCATTTGGTCGCGGAAGCTATTATTCGCAATCAAGATTAAAGTCATCGAACAATGACTTTTCGGAGAATACGTCAATGACCCGGAGCTATGCGAGTCTTACTACTTTGTTAGAAGAAAGAAAGAAGGGTGATTTCAGAAGCGCCATGTACAAAAAGAGATCCCAGAAAAGTTCTATAACTCCAGGTCGAACACCTGCGGTTCAATGGTAGTATTTGGTTTTAAGAGCGAACAGGGGGTATCAAGTGGTGTGTTGGAGCATGGGAAGGTCCGTTCGAGTTCTCTGAGCGTTTGTCGAAGGCAGGCGTATGACTTGGAAGACTGAATAGGTCCCGTTGTCTTTACTAAATGGAATCGTCGGGTTTGAAAAAATATTATCGGTAATGTGAGCATAAGCTGGCGAACAAAATCAACCACCACCGGTAGGCTACATAAATGAAGCGAGCACAAATGGCCGAACATAATCGGCCGTTCGGCTAAGATGGCGCGGATAATCTGAAGGAAGAACCGTAAAATGTTAAACCGCAAATCTTCTATAAAAACTATTGAAAGATAGAAGATCGTGTCAAAGCAGAGTCGAAAGTGGTGGCAACCAAAAAAGGAGCGTGTCAATCCTTGAATAAAAGGCGGCAAAAATCGAGCGGATGTCGAAGGAGAATTCAAAAGCGGACGATGTCAAGGAGGAATTAAAAAGTAAGAGGTCGACACCAACTAGCTATGCGGGCACGACTTAGGATAGTTCTATAAATAGAGGCATATTGATAGGCTGAAGAAGCGGAAAAAAGCAGATGAAAAAGAAAAAAATACTACGAGTTATCGAAAGAAAGTTGGTTCGATTATGCCTCCGGACGAAGAATCTAGCACTTCGATTAACTATCATTCTCTTTGAATCGAGCATCTATCTAATCACGAGTTTTATACCCCATATGACACTCCGGCGAGTTGAAGCTCGTTGCGGACTCAAGATGCTTTCGGCGAGTCATAGTTTACCAACTCGCGTTACTCCGGCTGCTTATCGGTAGTAAATCACCTAGTCCTGTCGTCCCCAAAATCTCCTCCGAAGGGAGGATGTCGTTATATTATTTCCGGAACAACATCACGGATCTTGATGCTCGACATCTCTTGAAGGGCCGAGAATGGTCTTATTTGAAGATTTTGCTACTTTTGATATAAGCGGCGGCGTGCTTTCGCCACATACTTCAATGTCATGTTGCTTTCGCGTAATCCGCAATTTGTCGGGGAAGGGACAAATGCTTATCTTCTTCTTTAGCCTTAATTATGTTATTTAAAAGGGTAAACGAGGATGATGTGCCCACATGCTTATCGACATCAATTCCGCCCGGACAAGGTGAGGCGATTAGGTAATACTTTCGAAGACAAGGTTTGAATTGAAAACCATAGTCGATATCTATAGTTGTGTAATAGATAGTCTTCTTCAAATGTAAAGGTTGTAATAGAATCTGATGTGTTGCAAAAAAGTATTTTTTTGTTACATTAAGATTTTTCTAGTTGAAGCCTGTTTGAAATTACTTTTGCCTAAAGCGGACTGACTTAGAACAAAAACCAAGCGAGCCCAAATCTATGTTCACGACAAGCGAGTTAGTACTCGATTCATGACAAAAATGAGTAATGGTGAGTGCCTTGATCCAAAGATGACTTCGTCTTTATAGATACCCGTAACCTGGCGGGTGATGAGAGTGTGGTCATGACTAAATAAAGGCGGCCCTAATGCGAAGTGATCGGCGCTAAATAAAGGCGATCACGAACCAAAAATGGGGGTTCATAAAGTTAACCCATAAGGTTTGTACCTAAATAAAGGCGATCAACCAGGTGCAGCATCAATAAAACCGATCAAAAAGCGAAAAAGTCGAGGGAATGGGCATAAGCGAGCCGATGTTGAATTCATTGGAAGAAAAGAGGCATAAACTAAAAGCAACAAAAGCAAACATCAAGCAACACAAGTGTATCGATCATTCAACAACAACATTAATCCTCAACAATCGGGTTAGAAAGCTATTTGATATCTGAAATTCAACCATTCAAGTTTCAAGTTGTTTGAACAAATATAGAAGAAAGCAAAAATTACACAAATGCGGAAGAAAGCTTAGAGCAAAAAAAAAAATGAAACAAAAAAAAGTACTGCGCATATGTTAAATGCAAAGTAAGAATTACACTAAGGAATAAATTCATAGTTGGGGGTGGGCCGGAAGTGAAATGTCGAACAAATCATACTCGGCCCCCCCTCAGCAATAAGCTCCTCCAGGCGAATTCGAGGTCGATATGCTCGCGGGGAGGTACACTTTGCTTTCGGTCGCGGGGGAGGTCCCCTTTGTTAGGCACACTTTTGTCGAACCGGACTTCGATTAGGAGGAAACGTCGAAACAACATCGACAATATTCCGCATCCCCGAGCTTCTTCCTCGTCCGGGATAGGATCATCGACCTCGATCCGCCGGGAAGAGTGGAGAAGTCACCGCAGATCGTTCAAGTCGGACATTGGAAGGTTGCGTCGGTGGGTTATCGTCGAATGCTACTTTGGAGCGCGGATATGAGTGGGGCGATTTGTTTAGCCGATGTGGCGTATGGCGAAGCGAGCCAGGATAACATCGGCAAAAGGCGCATATGTGGAGGAATTGGACATAGAATCAACATATTCTTCATTGTGCGACCTTGAATTTTCGAGACCCAAGCGAGTGTTGGTCTCTTGTGATCATAAGTTGTTGGCCGAGCACATTCTTCTCACTTTCATGGCACCGATGTCGATTTCGGGAGTCTCTGGCTTCGACATTCATCTCGTCTGAGCTCTCCGTATCTTTGACCACCTCGCTCACGAGAATGAACAGCTCGCCCTTGCTGGCGAGCAACTTCGGGCTGGCGAGCATTCTCTTGAGCATGTGACGTCTCCCCGAACTGGCGAACATCACCTTGTCTTAGAAAATCGTCGCCAGAGCCAACCTCAGTTCATCTGAGCTCTTTTCGGCTTCGCCCAGCGCCTGTTTCAAAACTCTGATCGAGCGAGTAGTTGGCGTGAAGATTAGCGGACTTCGGCATAAGCTTTCTCAAGGGCGACCATAGGTTGTCCCCGGTGCAGGCCAAGTCGCATGTTTTTCAAAGGTGTGGGACCGTAGTAGCCTCTTCGGCTCGATAGTCCATGCTTTCGAGCGAAGTGCGACGCAGCGCTTTTGGACATGCTTTCGGGAATCTCAGGGAACCTTGAACACTTGGTGGCGGTAGTAGTTTTTCAAATTGGGCATCAAGGGTGCTGACACCTTTCTAACCTACATACACCCCAACGAAACAAACATAACTAGGCGAACAAAATCAATCAAAAAGGATATAAAGCGAACAAAATGTGCACTGTTTGCACGGCGGATCCCGTCCCAAGAATGATTTATCCTCGGGGGTGGAGCTCGAGATTCAAAGGGGTCCATGATCTGGGCCCGGCGGGAGGTGGAGAAGACGTGCGACCTCCATTTCATCAATCATACCGGACTGACTCCACGAGGGCGGCCATTCTCGATAAACTTCGGTAAGTCTGAATCACCCCACAGCGATCGGTGCGGCCCGAAAGCACGCTCAAGCGTGGTGTGCCTGTCTGACTTATTAAGGGCCCCACTACGCTTCCGTCCTGGTCTTTTTTTGGCGACGCTTTGCTCGGGCGTCCCCCTTTCGGCGAGCAGTAGTCCTTTTTTTGTTAGCTCGATTCCCCCCAGGCGAGCAGATGCTTTCCGGCGCCGCAATTCGCCACCTTTCGTTCTCCTCGACTCACACTGAGCCTCCCGGCCGGCTTCCCGATTTAGCGAGCTCTTGAGGTCTTTTTTTCTTCAAGCCATCTCGGTATGCTCTAAGTACTCGCGGTAATAGTAACAACAGGAAAAGTATAAGCAAAATAATTCATTATGCAAGAAAGAGACGTGAGCAAAAAGTACAAAGTTTATGCAAATGTAAAAAGCGATCCTTACGGGGGATTATTTACAAGATGGTGAGAGGAGCACGAACAAGCCTCCTTTCTTCCTACGTTGGTATTCGAGTCTTCACAGATGGATTTTCGGCGAGACTTCGAGATCAATTTACCAAACGCCGCTAAAATAATGGTCGTTGGTCTCTTTGTCCGTCCTGGTAGGAATTCACGAAATAAAGAGTAAAGTTAAAATCGAGTTCAAATCAAGAACAAAAAGACACAAAAATACTTCTGCGATAAACCCCAAAATCGGTGGGGATGTCCAAGCGAGCATCTGTTCGCTTCGAGGCCGGGCTCTTCAGTCGCCCCTAACGAACGAATTTCTCCTTCTTCCATCGATTTTGTTGACCCGCATCCTCAATGATTTTGCATTTGGCATTTGCTTGCATAAATAGCCATCCATGTTAAGCCCTTCGGACGGGTCAAATGCACTAATGTCGAGCAAGTTCATTTATTTGAGGATAATATCTGGAGAAGCCGTTTTTACGAACAAAGTCGGGAAGCTCATGATCATATGCCACCGGTTAAACCCCGGTCGCGTGATGGTGATGATCCGTTCAACGAGCAAACGCAGTGATAGCGGGATGGAGTGGAAACCTAAGGCCGGCTTCCATTGTGTTCAAATTCACGGAAACCTGACCCTCGATTTTGATGCCTTTCGCTTTCATCGGGACGGTGCCCGAAAAAAGACATCTTTGGGGGGTTTCGTAGTTTATACAATTGAGCGAGCATATCAACATCGATTACACTACTTGATCTTGCTCATTGGTACTCATTTTTCCACCCTAGTCCGATGAGGTTGCTCGGGCCAATTAAAACTATAACGAGCATTATACTCGTTATATGTTGGACTATGAGGACACCAACGGTATATCAAGTTCGATTTTGCTCGTAGCCTATCCCTATGTTCGATTAGGTTACATTCCCAACAATCAAAATTTCCCCCCTCGCATTATCATTATCCCATTCACATCAACCTATCTCTGGCCTAGACATAATTTGAGGTTGGGGCAAAGAATCCTCATCCGAATCATCCAAAAAAAAAATCACTACGGGCTAGTCCCTATCGAATTAGTTTAAAGCTTCATCGAATAAGAGGAAGAATGGCAAAGCGGTTGCCGAACTTGCGAATAAAACCTAAACCTTAGGACATTCATCTCCCGTGGCGTTAAGCGTCGCCTGAAGAGATCCCAATCGAGCGGAGAAGAGGAACTA
Organism: Stenogyne calaminthoides; assembly: GCA_037126765.1. Taxonomy (NCBI): domain Eukaryota; kingdom Viridiplantae; phylum Streptophyta; class Magnoliopsida; order Lamiales; family Lamiaceae; genus Stenogyne; species Stenogyne calaminthoides. The sequence continues at coordinate 24,606,271 of JBBCBC010000013.1, forward strand.
TGGTGGCCTAATTCTATTGAAGCGAGAAGAGTTTGAGCAAGAAACCATAATGTGATGGGAGAAAGTATGCAATGGTTACAGAAATTGATCCTTCACGGAATAATGAAACCCTCGTCGGAAGTTTTTTAGAGCCGAAAAGATTGAAGATGAAATGAAAGGAAGGAAGAAAAAAAAAGAAAAGAGATTGAGATTGGAAATGAGGTATTTATAGATACTAGTTAAGTTTGAAAATATGGCGCGGAATACGAAAGCGGCGTCAACTATGGCCCCGTCAGTTATAACGGTAGGGGCCCATGTTGAATACAAAAGCGACATTTGGGTATTATTGTGTTCGATATAATTATTGACGTGTCGAATCGTAAGAGAGACACGTGTAATACTTATTAAAATAATGATGTCGATGAACAAGTGTGCTCGCCGCTCATGAGCCAAAACAAGTTTGTTCGACCCAATCGCCACTTGTCAACCACAGCGAACATACTACCTTATGAAGTAAGTTTTGTTCGCGAAATTTTACCATTCACCAACTAAGGTTGTTCAACCACTAGCAAGGCAAAATGATCCCGAAAAAAATGACAAAAGTCGGTCAAACCCGTCGGATCGGGGAAGGAATCAAATAAAAATTTGGTCCAGTGATCGAGGACTCGAACAAACCTAAGGACTCGGACAACTGAAGAATCGGACATCTGGAAGGGTCGGTATGTTCGACACTCCGGATATCACGAAGACTTCGGACATCACAGAAGGTCGCATATGCTCGATACTCGATATATCGAAGACTCGAGACATCTAAGAAATTAGAAGATGCTGCCGGTTTTCGACATCCCAGGCTCGAATAACCCGAGAGCTCGAACAACTTTGAAGAACTTCGAGAACATGCTCGACAAGAACAATATTCCGATATAAAATGGATATGGATTTATGGGGCGAACAAAGCGGTCAGCCGAGCAAAAGATTAATTTGGACGACCAAAAGAGTGCTATATAGACAAGCAAAAGCAAAGATCAATCTAGAAGACGAAGTTGGAAAGGTGGCAGCATTACATGAATTCTTGCATGGCCCGAAGTCTCCAGCTCATGCTTGCCAAACCAGCTCATGCTTGTCGATGTACTATAAATGGAAGAAAAAACAACAAGAGACAGGTTACAAAAAAATTCCCAGAGAGAGACAGGTTCAGAATTTCCCAGAGGTGTAAGGTTCACAAAAATTCGAGAGATCATCTATGCATACAAAAACCCTAGCACTCATATATCAACTTTCCAAATCATCTTCATCCTTAACGATTCATCTTCATGAGATGTATCAAATATTGTACGTGTAAAACTCGCAATACTACATCCCTGGCTTGGTATGCCCCCAGAGTAGTCATTTCTTGTGAACTAGGTCAACAAATTCATCTTATTTACGATTTATTTTACACGCCAGCATGTGTTTTATTTGTGAGTTGTCAAATTAAACATCATATTTTCCAAATAAAAACGACTTGCAACAGAGTATATGTCTCAATATATATCAAAGGCCATACGTCTCATTGTTTGATATAATTGATTTCTTTCTTCTGTTGTTTTAATAGTTAACTAGTACATGCTCTCGCGTATTACCCGAAATTTTTAAAGAAATGATTAAATTATTTAATTTAATTATAATAATATTTCTTGTATATTTGTATAATATATATTTTAAAAGTAAATTATGTATTATTTTTTAAAATTAAAAGTACCTAATATTAAGAAAATTAAAATTTTGGATATCTTAATTACGATTAGATTTAAATTTTTTAATTAAACTTTAATATAATAAAAATGCAAAATAATAAAAGAAGTATGAAAAAGAGTAATAGTGGATTTTTAGAGTGGTTAAATAACATTGGATCCGAAATTTAATTTGAAATTCAAAATAATGAGAAAGTTAGAAATTTTGGGAGTTAAAATTTAAGATAAGATTAGTGTAATTAAAAATATAAAAAATTGTAAAATAATGAGAAAGGTTTTTTTTTTTTTTAACCCCAAAAATAATGAGAAAGTTAAGAATTTGATTTGTAGGAGTTTGGATAGTGTCAAGTAGAAGAGAAAAGATTGAGAAATTGATGTTTGGGGATCTGTATGCATTCTTGTAGTTTTTCTTGTATTCTATGTAAAAATATTCACGTTTTTTTTTTTTTTAAATTTGAAGAAACTCTAATGTTATTTTTTTTTTTTTCCCAATGAGGTCTTTTGATAACTATGTTTCTTTATCTAACAACTTTTAGTCTTTTTATAATTTTCTTCAAAAAAGAAATGGTAACAGAGAGAGAAAGGGGGCAAAGCCAAAAAGCACTGAGTTTTGGTTCTATTTATCTTTGAGTAAACTATTTACAAATTTGAAGATGGTCTAATACTCTCACAATATGTGAACTCTTTTTCTAGATTAGCTAGATTTCTTGATAAACAACACAGTAATAATTAACAATTCTACCGTAAATATATTATGTTATCCAAATTTTGATTTGATTATAAACTATTTACAAATTTGGAGGTGGTAGCAGAGAAGGGTCCAGGAATTTCTCATGATGGGGCCCAAAAAATACGAATATAAAATAGGTGGGCCCCACCGTCGCCGTGGAAAGTGGAAACAGGGGTGGACTGGGGAGTGCTGAAATCTGTTTCAAGTTTCAAAGTGCATGAATGCTTCTGCTACTTTATGGCTTTTGCGGTGGGCTATTTGGATGGGCTATTTTGGGTGGGCTGATTTGTGCGGTGGGCTATTTGGATGGGTGAGCCTATTTATGCAGGAATTTTGGGAAGGGATTTGGCCTATTTGTGGGTGGGCGGGTGATGAGGATTTATTACCGTATAATAATATTATTTATATATAAAAAAAATAGTAAATATAAATTATTAATTTTTTAGTGCCCCCATAGGACACATAGGTCCGTCTCTGGGTGGTAGTATATGAAATGGTCTAATACTCTCACAATATGTCAACTCTTTTTTCTAGATTAGCTAGATTTTTTTTGACAAAGTGGTTTCCAAAAAAAAAAGATTTTTTTGATACATAGGAAAGTAATAATTAAAAATTCTACCATATAAATAATGTTATCAAAATTTAGATTTAATTTATAAATTATTTACAAATTTGGAGGTGGTAGTGTGTGAAATGATCTAATAATACTCTCACAACATGTCAACTCATTTTCTAAATTAGCTAGATTTCTCGATAAATAGGAAACTAATTATTAAAAGTTCTAGCATATATATAATGTTATCTAAATTTTCTTTTTCTAAATTAGCTAGATTTCTCGATAAATAGGAAACTAGTTATTAAAAGTTTTAGCATATATATAAGAGTTGGTATCTTTGTGGCTAAACCTCGCTCACCGAAATTGATTTTTTTTTTTTACGGACATACTTATTTAGTAATATAAGTCACGCCCTTCAAGAATATAAATCACACCCTTCACTTTTATGAGTAACAATTTTTATAGTAAAAAAATCACACCTTTATAGTAAAAAGTCACAATCTTTAGTAATATAAATCGTGACTTTCAATCCGGTTTAAGTAAAACTTATTCACACTATATCTTTTCTTTTATATATAATTTTTATCTAAATTTTGATTGATATCTTGGCAATCCGCAGTTACTCAATTAATAGATTATTATTGCAAAATCTTATTTACTTTATTGTCCAAAGCCGTCAATAATATGTAAAGTCATATCTGACGCATATGGATAAATTATAAAACGTTCTTCCTATAAATTTGGGCGACCTGAATTCATTTTTTCAAATATTATTGTTATGCATAAATTTTATTATTAATATATATATGTATTATTATTTTTTTTTAAATTAAATATTTTTAATATATACACAACAATGATAACATTTATGCATAATTTTTTGAATAGTAACTTAAAATAATAATTCATCTGAACTTAGTGTTCATAAACTTTTTTTGGCCGCCAGTGACTTTTAATCACAAATTATAGCATCCTATGGATTTGGAACAACACAATAAATGAAAACTCAGTCAACATCGAACTCGAATCTAAAAAATTCAACACACGTATCATGAAATTAAAATTGTGTACATTGTGTATCCGTCATAACTTTCATGATAATTTTCCATTTTTCATGATTTGAGTCAAAAAAAAAAAGACAAAATCTATATCATGAAATTTAAATTGTGTACATTGTGTATCCGTTATAACTTTTATGATAATTTTCCATTTGTCATGATTTGAGTTAAAAAAAAAAAAACAATATTTAAGTCAAATTCAATACTATACTTACTATATGAATTTATTATGGGAGACCTATCCAAATTGTAAAAAAATTAAAAAAAAAAAGAGATGAACCACTCTTTCAAATTTCTTTGCTTTACAGTAGTGTTACTAACTTTGTTACATGCTAATACTTTTGGTATTCTATAATTCTTGGCGGTCTGAAAATTTTGAGAAAAATTCTTAGCAGTCTGAAATGAGATTGATATCTTGATTAAAATTGCATTTGAAAAGTGCAATTATCTCTACATATATCTGTTTTGTCACTAACTTTAGTAAGTTTTTAAAAAAATTGTACCTATTAGTAATTTCCTCATGGTATTCAAGTGTCTCACGATGGAAGGGCTATCAAGATCAATGGCGAACGCAAGATTATCCTTTCCGGTGCTATTCACTATCCTCGAAGCACGACTCATGTATCTCTCTCTCCAAATTCTATGTTAAGCAAAATTTTTTTAGTTGTAAATTAAAATTTATTCATGTGTATGAAAATTTAATAATAGACTTTGTCATTTGCATATGTGCAACTGTTTTTACTAAACAATATTTACTATCTTCGTTTCATAATTATTAGTGTACTCATGGACGGATCTATGAGGGGGCTGCACCGGGCCCAGTGCAAACCCCACTAATCTGTTATATATTTATGTGTAATATGTGAATAAAATTCAATATGCAAATCTAAGTCCAACCCAATATTATTTTGTACTCTATTTAATTTGCAATCCCCAGCTAAAAATTAAAGTTCATCTCACACTCTCTGTTCAGTTATTAAATTAAGATACAATATGTGACTTGGGCTTAATATAATTTTATTTTCCTAATTCTTTTGTTTCCTTTTTTTTCTTTTCTTTTCTTTATCAAAACTTAATTAAAGCATTGAAATTCAAGAATTTCATTCATAATAAAGATTTTACTTTATTATAATTTTGGATGTATTTTCTTGAGGCAAATCTCACACCCAAACATTTAGAGTACAATCATCTGAATATAATTATTTTTTGTTATTTAATATTTTAATTTATTTAACATGTTCAATATTAAACATTCACATTACTCTCAATATTTGTCCTTTTTTTATGAAGAATGGATTGATTTTTTATTTGTTATATATTGTGATATATTAATGGTTATTGTTTGATCACTTTAATGTTAAAAAAAATGTAATTAAAAATGTTTTAAAATATTAACATGAGTTAAATTAGATAATTCTTTTTAATTGGTTAGTATTTCTTGGAATGATTTAGGCCTAAATATTAAGAATATAAGTTGTATGATTTTATTTTACTATATTAACACAGAAAAGGAATGCACTTTACAAGTGAACATCAACCTTTTAAATATACTAGTAATTGAACCCGTGCGATGCACGCTGTAGTTGAACAATTATTTTAATAGTGAGTAATACGATTTTCGAAAAACTCTTTAAGATTAAGAATAATGTTTTAGTTAATTCATATTTAATATACAATTTTAAATTAAATCCATTCGTAAGTACTGGAAATCTCGAAACACGCCGAAATGTAAGTGAAAATAGATAACAACTATGGATTCATGAAAAAAAACGTAGTGTTAAAATAACCGAAGTTTAAATGATTACATATTCCGAAAAACCTCTATGAAAACCACATTTTTTATTTTTTTGGCTGATTGATCATGATCGCCGCACACCAAAATCTTCAAGCCCTTGCGATTGGTGACTCTCGAATTTGCCACGTAGAACTGACCGTGATTGAAAACCGATTTCTTCAAAAATATGCCAACATTTGCGAGGAATTGTTGTCCGCACAGACTGCGCAAATGCCCATTGACTTGCTTCTATTATTCCATCAATGTATTCTTTGTCGTCGTCCAACAAACCTCTGGCGTAGCAAGTGTTCCGCTATGTTTCGTACCTGATATTGTTGTACTCCATAAATTCATCATAACTTTTAGGCCCACGAACAATGTTTAAATGTATCCTAAATTAATACCGCTCTCCCGAACCAGGGAGGACTTAGCAAATGCGATCAATTGAGAATTCATTTTGCTTATTTACAAATTATTTAAGATATTAATGTAAATCGTCAATTTGATTTTAAATTTGGATGACATCCAAAATATTTAAAAAGAATCCAAAAATGTTCATGGTCACTATTTCCTAAATTTTGAATGCTAATGTATCCCTACGTATAACCGACATTTGTTTAAATAATTTTTTTTCCAAAAGAAGCATATTTTATAATAGTGGGACTAAAATACCTACTCCGTCCGTCCCATGAGGACTTAAATACTGAAATGACACGCAAATCATGTAAAATATATTTTAATGGGTTTGATCAGTGGAATAAAATAAGGATGTTATAAGTGTATTAATATTATGTTTGTTTCCATTTTGAGAATGTTCAAGTAATATTGAGACGTCCAAATAAGGCAAGCGTATTCAAATTTTTATAAGTTTTCGTATTAAAGTATTTTTTCATTCTGAATAGACAATATTTTTTATAAAGAAATGGTTAATCTCTCAGAAAATTTAAAGTTATATAAAATAAAAATATTTGTTGTTATATATTAGGAACGAAAGATATTTCAAAGTTCCAAAGATATTCGAAAGATTTTTGCTCAATTCAATATTTGGAATTATTACAAAGATTTTTTCTCAATTCATTATTATTTTCTTAAATATTTTTTTCATAGATTTATATCCCAATTTAAAAATAATTTTTTGGCGGGAAAATCCAATAGTTTCTAAATTTGGGGGCGGCTTACTTGCGGATGTAGTTGAACAATTATTTTAATAGTGAGTAATATAGTTTTTGAAAAACTCTTTAAGAATAACATTTTAGCTAATTCATATTTAATACACAATTTTAAATTAAATCCATTTGGTAAAATCTTTGAAATGAAACATGTCGAAATGTAAGTGAAAGTAGATAACATCTATGGGTTCATGACAAAAACGTACTGTTAAAATAAACAAAGTTTAAAATGACTACATATTCCGAAAAATCTATCTGAAAACAACATTTTTGATTTTTTTTGGCTGATTGCTCATGATCGCCGCACACCAAAATCTTCAAGTCCTTGTGATTGGTGACTCTCGAAACTGCCATGTAGAACAATCCGTGACTAAAAACCAGTTTATTAAAAAATATGCCAACATTTGCAAGTGATTGTCCTTGGCTCTTGTTTATCGACATTGCATATGAGACAATTAATTCAATGAACCTGTCTTTTTCGAAACATGAACGATTTTATATTGGGTCCGACAGAGTTAGGGGAAAGTCCGGAGATTAACACCATCTCACCCAAATTGGTTCCGGTTATAACCTTGCCTTCGAAGACCGCGGTCATCCATCTTTTGTCGAGGACCAATTTAGTCCTGATTATCGATCCCCTCGAGCAACATAAATGGAGTTCCAACTTTCAAATCAATTCATGATTGGGGCCTTTGAACACTTCAAGCTATTCAAGAACTTCGCCAGATGTAAATCGGTCAAGATATCAAATCACGTTCTTGCCTTATCGCCGTTCATGTTTATCATGTATTAGTTCATGGAATCGGCGACCTCAAGAGTGGGCACAAGTATGGCTCTATCCTTGAAATATTTGAGGTCATCCCCATATTCTTGAAGTCCGGATTAAATGCTACTTACAATCGTGTCAATAGGATAACAAAAGTCATCCAGACGCCGATATCCACACCGTCATTGATCTCGCCTCCAACAGGTTCTATGGCCAATTGTTGCCATCCACTTTGAGAAGGATTTTAATTCTCCCAATTGTTCAACCGAATTTATGTTCGAGTCTCATATTTTTCGTCAATATCAAAAGCGTACACGCTTCCCACGGTATGAAGAATTGATCGTCGCAGACGATGATATCCTCGTGCGTCCCTTAGGGATGACCACCAGTATTTGTCGGAAATCACCTCCGAATACAATTGTCTTTCCCCCGAAAGGCAACTGCGAAGACGACTGATTAGTTAAATGCATTATGTCTCGGAGAGTGTCATAATCAACTCAAAAAGTAGAATGATGTGATAAATATATTACTAATAATTTAAGATCTTGTAATTGGTATATTTTCACCTGAGAATTTAAGCGATGGAACTAAGGGGGTGTGTTCAATTGGAATTCTATTGGAATTTTTTGGACTTTAAAAAGTCTGTAGATTTAGAAAATCCATAGACTCCATGCAGAGTTTGACTGACTTTTTTTTATTGATTTACATGGATTTTCATAGACTTGACATGATTGTGGAATACACTTTTTTTATTGATTTACATAGATTTTTATAGACTTCAGCGCTGTAACTATTGATGCAAATATATATGGAACACACTTGTATATAAAAAAAGTTCCTACAATTCTAGTTCCACAAATCAAAAGATAGAGTTTAGGAATCAATCTAATGCATAAATTAGGAATATTTCATGAAAAAAAAATACAATAACAATTTCCACAGCTTAATTGAAAAGGGATCTCAATCAATTGCGCAATTGAGAACCAAATTCAGAAAAAAAAAAAAAAAATGTTAGATTGAAAGGCGTACCAAGAGATTTCTCTATTAATCGCAGATCCGAGTTGTAAAAAAGGGGTTTACAAAAAGATGTAGTAGTTACAGGGATTGAAATGGATTAATCAGTGGGTAAGAGGAAAAAGTTGGATTCAATTGCTGAGATTTGAAGAAAGCAAGGATTCAGAGAGCTAGTTGTTCACTGGAAGAGTTGGATTCAATTCCTGAGATTTGACGAAAAGCAAGGAATACGCAAAGCTATAGAAGGAATACGCAAAGCTATAGACTTGTACATGGAACACAACGAAGGTTTTTTTCTTTCTGACATTTTTTCTTCAGAGTTCTGTGAGAGCATACGCAGAAATCTCTGATTGTTAGAAGAGATTTTGGAGAGTGAAATCTATTTATATTTCTGGAAGAGAATCAAAGAAAATCCATAGAGTATTAAAATCCATAGACTGTTGAATACCTAAAGATTTTGAAGACTTTTTAAAATCCGTATTGAATACCTCAGGATTTTTTAAGACTTTTAAAAATCCGGATTGAGTACCCCCACATACTTTGAAAGTTTAAAAAAATCCTAAAGTAGAATGACCAATATTTCTATATATATAGATACGGGGATGGAGGAAATAATGTAGAAAAATAAGTAATAAATTTAGAAAAAAATCTAATGAAAGATTTTTTGAGAAATCAATAGATTTGATCATAATTTTATTTGGGATGTACAGATTTGATCATAATTTTATTTGAAATATATTATAATATTAAAATATTTTTTATTTTTTTATGGAAAAGTAGTATGCAAGAAAATTATGTTTTAATATGATTGTGTGAATTATATGTAAGCCCATATTCATGGAACCGGGAGAGTATAAAATATTATACTTTATTATTAATATTCTCGTTGCAAATCTTAAAGATCTCAGTCGAAAAATAATAAATTGACACTTATAATATTCCAAAATTGTAAATATATTACTAATAATTTAAGATTTGGAATTGGATTTAAGCAGAAAATTATTATCAATTCTCGTTGCAAATCTTAAAAATCTTAGCCGAAAAATGTTAAATTGACACTTATTATATTCCAAAGTTGCAAATATATTACTAATAATTTAAAATTTAGAATTGGATTTAAGCAAAAAATTATGTATAATATTAGATTAGATGTATTTAGAAAGAAAAATATTTCAAAGTTTCAAAGATATTCAAAAGATATTTGAAATTATTTCAAAGATTACAAAGATTTTTTTTCTCAATCCATTAATTATTACTCCCTCCGTCCTGTTTTAGATTGTCCATTCACTGTTTGGCTCGTGTTTTAGCGAGCGAATTGTTTATTAGTATATAAAATGATAAAAATGACTTTTAAGGAGGTGTATGATAGATGAGGGGTATGACTATCATACCCCACCTTAAAAATCTCCTTATCATCTCAAATACTAATAAAAAACTCGCTCGCTAAAACACGAGTCAAATAGTGAATGTACAATCTAAAATAGGACGGAGGGAGTATTACAATTACCTATTTTATTTATGGGGATACATGTAGTTATATTTTATTTTTTTCGAATATAAAGAATTGAAAATTTTAAAGTTAACATAAAATATTTTTGGCAATACGTACGACGAATTAATATATGATTATTGTTTAGACTCTTAGAAATATAATAAATGGAGATTAACACATTGATTATTGCAATACGTGTCAATGCATATGCAGCATTGCGATAATGATGAACTAATAATTTAAGACTTGGAATTGAATTTAAGTAGAAAATTATGTATAATATTAGATTAAATGTATTAGGAAATAAAGATATTTCAAAATTTCAAAGATATTCAAAAGATATTTAGAATTATTACAAAAATTATAAAGATTTTTTCTCAATCCATTATTACTTGTTAAAAAAAATTCCCATAGATATGTCTTTCGATTTAGTAATAATTTTTTGCGTGAAAATCCAATGGTTTCCAAATTCAGGGGCGGTTTCTACTTTTATATATATATATATATATATATATATATGTAAATTCCAAAGATTTCTTCTATTTTTTCTCAAAGTTTTTTTTTTTAAAATTTCAATCTCCTATTATATGTATAGATATAGATTATGAATAATTTAATCATATTATTTTTATTTAACGGACATAGATCTATCTTTATCTTAAATGGTTTAGAGGAGCAGTTTAAATAAATCCAAATTACATATAAACTGATATGCCATTAATCAACTTTTCTTACTGCTTTTTTCATCTCCTCTTTTCGGATTGTAAATCCCAAAGATATTTTCTCAAATCATCCTTTTTAAATGGATTTTCTAAAATCATTGAATAATAAAATATTTTTTAAAATACCCTTTTGTTTAAAGATATTTTCTCAAATTATTAATATTTATAAAAATTTAAAAGATTTTTTTATTCTTATTTATTAATATTTATTCTAAAGATTTTATCTTTTTTTTTTAATATTTTTTTTCAAAGATTATAAAGATTTTTTTTCAATCCATTATTATTTGTTAATATTATTTATCCAAAATATATTTTCTCAAATCATCCTTTTTAAATGGATATTCTAAAATCATTGAATAATAAAATATTTTTTAAAATACCCTTTTGTTTAAAGATATTTTCTCAAATTATTAATATTTATTAAAATTTTAAAGATTTTTTCTATTATTATTCATTAATATTTATTCTAAAGATTTTATCTTTTTTTTTTAATATTTTTTCTCAAAAATTATAAAGATTTTTTCTCAATCCATTATTATTTGTTAATATTATTTATCTCCCAATTTAGAAATAATTTTTGGCGAAAAAATTCAATGGTTTCCCAACTTGGGGCGGTTTCTGCTTTTATATATATAGATATAGATAGATTTTATTAAAAATATAGATAAATTCAGATTTAACTTCGAAGACTCATACCTAAATTAATATATTAAAAAAATATTATAAGTAAATATAAAATTTTAATTCAACAAAGCTTCAAATTTTTTCATCTCACCCCATTTGTTAAATTTTAGATTAAATCTCGAGTGTCTTTGTTTTATTTGTACGTCTTTGTAATTGTTTGCATACCTAAAAAAAAATATTTTCATCAAATTCATTACAGTATTAACATGTTTTCGATTGTCATTACTTTTGCAATGTGCAGTTGGTGCAGAGTATTCGTTCTCTACTTTTTGTGGCCAGATTTGATTAAAAAAGCCAAGGCTGCAGGTGGATTAGATGCTATCGAGACGTACGTTTTTTGGATTGCACACAAGCCAATTTGAAGGGAGTACGATTTTAGTGGAAATTTGGATTTGATACAATTTATAAAAACGATTCAAAATGAAGGTCTTTATGCCATCCTTCGAATTTGGCCTTATGTTTGTGCTGAGTGGAATTATGGGCACGTATAATTCGGTTCGATTCCCAGTTTCAAATTTCGTATTTCATTAGTGTTTCACCCTGAATTTTTAACACGTGGACCCAGAATGTAGAGGTTTGTTGAATATTTTTTATTATTCTATGTGTCACCCATTCATATTATGGAAATATGAAATACAAAGTGGAACACTAATTATGAAACAGACGATCTCATTCCAAGTACAATTGTCATTTTAGAGATTAATTTTTTTTTCAATAATTAATTATAATTATTTTTTCATATTTCTTCTTAATTTACTCTACGTATCTTAAAAATCTCTAATTTAATGATGAATATCAATTCTCTCCCCATAATTGGATAGAAATTTTCTGAAACAACATTTAATACGAAAGAGAGTACATTATTTCACTATGTATATACTTAAATGCGTAGTTGTATGAAACATATATATGCACGTAGATTCATATTTATTTGAGTAAGTTTATCATTTTTTAATTTATCTGTAGTAACACTATTCTTTGTTATTTTCAAAGGATTTCCTGTTTGGTTGCACAATCTTCCTGGTATTGAATTTCGCACGGCAAATGACGTTTTCATGGTAAAAAAATCATGGAATTAATTATTTGTTTCACAAGGAGGACCGTTAATTATCCTTGCACAGGTACATATCTAGTGTAATTTTTGCAATAAAACATAATTTGTGATACATTATATATACTCCAATAAAAGAAAATCACAAGCAAGTTTTGAGCTTTTAGCATAAATCTCTAATTAGAATTTTCATGTGTTTATTTTTATAGATTGAGAATGAATATATGGAAATGTGATGGCTCCATATGGAGATGCTGGAAAAGCTTATATTAATTGGTGTGCAAAAATGGCTGTATCACTCAATATAGGAATTCCATGGATCATGTGTCAACAATCAGATGTCCCTCAACCAATGGTATTATTTTTATATGTTTTGAAAGAATTTCGTCTCATCTAAAAACTCGAACTTGTAGAGAGGGTGGGAATCAATTAGTTTATTTAATTTCCCTCAACATTTTTCATATATATTAATTATTTATTTCATTATTTTTATATAATTTTCTTGATGTTTAATTGATTAATTTTACAGCTACACACTTGCAATGGCTTTTACTGTGACAATTTCACACCCAATAATCCAAACACCCCTAAAATATGGACTGAGCTTTGGCTTGGATGGTAAGCATTTTCGATAAATAAATCATATAATTAAACACTCATTATCTAATATACATGCATTTAATATTTTTTAAAAAACATTAAATCAGGTTTTAGAACTGGGGTGGTAAAGATCCACACAGGCCAACTGAGGATGTTGCATATGCTGTTACATTCCATTGAGAAGACTCTCACTCACTATTGATTTTGGAAATTCCGTTTTGGTGTTCTAATTCGAGCTAAATTTGCATTTTAATTTTTGAAATCTTCGAAAAATTGTTTTTGATAATTAAATTTTTTCACAGGCAACAATTTATGCACTCGACGGAAAATCAAGTTGTTTTTTTGGAAACACGATAAGCTGCCGAGGCGTCTAGTACAAAATTCCAGCATGGTCTGTTAGCATACTTCCAGATTGCAAAACTGAAGTTTATAACAATTAACACGGCTAAGGTTTTATATTCTAAGTTCTAACATTTAATTCAATAAATTTAATTTAATTAATATGTCTTGTGTTTAATTTATTTTCCTATTTATATAGATAAACACTCAGACTTCTGTGATGATAAAGAAGTCTAATGAAGCTGAAAATGGACTAAAATGGCTTTGGAAACGTAAAGTTGTTGATGAAACTATTAATTTTGGAATAGGAAATATTTTTGCCAACAAAATTTTAGACCAAAAGATCATGAATGATGTTAGTGATTATTTGTGGTACATGACAAGGTATTTACATATATTTAATTGATCAAGATAATTTTTTTTCTCTTTTGGGTCATGTAGAAGTATAATAATAATAATTTTATTTAAATAATGTGAATTTGAAGAAGAAAGATTACGTTTGGAGTCACAACATGACTATTCGAGTTAATGAAACGGGACATGTGTTGCATGCATACGTCAATGGCAAGTATATATATTGGTACGTCTTTTTAACAAAATTAATTTTAATAAGAATCATTAATAAAAAGAGAAAATTTCAACAAGGTTCCAAAATTGTCACAATATTGATAATAGGTTCCAAGATTTTTTTGCAATTACTAGGAGGTTCCAATTTATAATGCTATGACTTTATTGCCCCTTGTTATCTAATAATGATTAAAAAATACTGCATCTTTTTCTATTTACATGTCGTTTTAATATTTTGAATTATTTGTGAAATAGACGTCGTTCTGATATTTTATTACCCTTTATCTTATATTTACCCTTAATATTGTAACTTCAAATTTCAAATTTCCTACAATAGTGCTGTGTGTTTAATTTTTTAACCAATAATATTTATTATTAAGAATATTTAAATAATATTAATTAAGGTTAATTTTAAAAAAAATATATCCTTAATTTCTCTTAAAAACTTTAAAATGATATTTATTTAAAAAAAGAGGTTGTACAATTCACCCAATCTAGCCTAAACAAGAAAAAAAATTCAAAATCCACCCAAATTCAAAATCCTTCTTTAGAATTCTTCTTCTTCTCTCTCCAATCAAAATTCACCCAAATTCAAAACTGTCTTCCTCCAAACCCCAATCCTCCCCCACCAAAATCCCAAATCCCAAACATAAAAACAGATCGACATGAAGAAGCCGTCGATTCCCACTACCTCCCCACGAAGAAGAAATGTCGGTTCGTGGAATCCAAATACCCAAAATCGAAACATGGGATGTTAAAAGGCGAAGGCGGCGCGGCTAGAGGAAGAAGAGCCACCACCGGAGACGACGGAATTAATGAAGAAGAGCCACCCATCGCCTACGGACGAAGAAGAAATGCAAGAAGAAATCCCACAACCACCATGGCCACCACTCATCCCCTCCACAAAACCTTTCCCTCTCTAGAAATCCCCGCATCTCTCATCCCCTTTTTCCTAAATATTTTCTCACTCTCTCTCTCTGCAACATGACGGCGCCTCACACGAAGTCTCTGGCGCCACCACCATTTGTTGTCGAACTTCCGCCGATCGCCGCCGCAACACAGACGAAGGCGGTGCAGAAGCTGATGAAGTCGCTGCCGCAAGCGACGACATCCGCGACGGGGACGAAGGCGACATGAATTTTTATTTTTCAATTTACTTTCGAATTTTGGATCTTTTATTTTCGTATGGAGATTGTGGATTTTCAACTTCTGCGATTTGTAGATTTTCTATTTTTAAAATTGCAGATTTGCAAATTCTGAAGTTTGATTTAAAAAAATTTAATTTGTTTTTGCAGATCTGGTTCTTTGAGTTTGTATAAAATTTTGGGATTTTGAGTTTGTTTTTGAGTCTGTATATGTTGAAAATCATTGTTCTTTGTTTTGGAATCAAGAATTGTTGATGATGGACTTGATTGTATTACTTGATTTTCGAGACAAATTTTGAGTGCATGTATTGATATTTATGTTCAAATGTGAAGTTCACTTGTTTCCTGAGTTTATTGGAAGGAGATGTGGAAGAAGATGAAGATGGTGGAAGAAGATTTGTATCCGGGTTTATGAATTTTTCATAAGATTTTATGCATATGTTCATGCATTCGTGCATGTATGCATATATTCGTGTATATGTGCACGTGGAAAAAGTCGAAGATATATAAATTTTTTGAATTAACAGGAAAATATGTAAACATTTTGAATTTTTTTAGATATGTAAATTTGGTGGAAGAAGATGAACATGGTGGAAGAAGATGGACTTTGAAGATTTCTGAATTTATTTTTCAAATTTATATGCATATATTCATGTATTCGTGCATATATGCATGTCGAAGAAGACGAAAATGTGTAATTTTTTAAATTTTAGATAAAAATATATAAATATTTGCAAAACACAGTGAATTAAATATTATAAAAATTCAAACCTTCTATATTAAAAAAAATTAAAGAACCATGTATATTGAAAAAATCTCTTATATTGAATGAAAAAAAATTCAATCTACCTTGAGATTGGTTGGGATTGATTTTGACTAGTAATAGGTGCATTGGGAGTAGGAGACTGAAAAAGGGTTCATTAAGGGTATTAAAGTCATTACAAGTACCATTTAGAACTTCTTAATAATGTTTATAATACTTGAAACCTATTTGTAATAAAATGAGTCAAATGAAACCAGAAAGTAACTCACTCTAATAAAAATGCATATTGGAACGATGGTATATATATTTGTTTAATTTACAGGCTCCCAATGGGGTGGATACGGTGACTCTAATTATGTTTTTGAGAAGAGAGTTAAGTTCAAAAGAGGAAGAAATCAAATCACATTGCTTAGTACTACCGTTGGACTAAAGGTAAGTATCTGTATATTTTAATATTGTAACTTATTAATAGATATATTTACATTTTTATGTGCAATTTTAATGTATATGCAGTCCTGTTTGTAATTATTTGGCTCGGATTCCCTATTTCACATGTGTGTTTCATCTGGTGTTTCATGCCTTAAATTTGCGTCACGTGTCTATTTCGGTCCACTCCGTTCCGTCACCCGGCCTAAGTGGTTCATGGTTCACCCTGCCCGAATAGGCCATGATTTAGGGTTTATTATTTAGTGTTTAGGGTTATAGATGGTTCACCCGGCCCATAGACATGTGACGCAAATTCAATGCATGAAACACCAGATGAAACAGGCTTGTGAAACAGGAAAACCGCCTGGTAATTATTAATAATTTGTATAAAAAATTGTATCTATTAATAATTTTCCTTTAATATTAATTCATTTTTAGTATTTGATTCATTTTTTATTTATTCTGCACATATTTATTAAATTTTCGATGCTTTGAAACAGAATTATGGCCCCCATTTCGATGTGGTGCCATCTGGATTACCTGGCCCAGTTGAGATAGTAGGAAGAAAGGGCAATGAGACTATTAGAGAAAAAATCACAAATAGTCCTATAACTTTGCTCGATTCTAAAAATAGTCATGTAAGTTTTTATTTTATCAATTGTGGTCATTTTGATTTCAATTGTAGTCTTTTTCGTCGGAAAATGACCGAAAATATGATGTAGCACACAAAATAATGGGAAAAAAACATTAAAATGGCGGGTTCAATGAAAGAAAGAGAATAGTATAAGTTTCGACTCTCGCCTCAACGTAAATCACTCGAA
The DNA here is from genome assembly GCA_037126765.1 of Stenogyne calaminthoides. Taxonomy (NCBI): domain Eukaryota; kingdom Viridiplantae; phylum Streptophyta; class Magnoliopsida; order Lamiales; family Lamiaceae; genus Stenogyne; species Stenogyne calaminthoides. The sequence goes on from JBBCBC010000013.1 coordinate 24,623,660, forward strand.
ATTAGCCACGATAATGAATGTAATTCGTGATTTTGAAATTGCAATTCACGAGGGAGGTGTAATCAAAACATGAAATTGATTGAGAATTTTTCTTCCTTGATGAAAGACAGTTCAAATTAGAGTGGTGGCAACCATCAATGTGATCTGAATAAAAAGTTAGGTCACTTTCCGATCAAATTTTAAATTATCCGGCGAAAATGACTACAATTGAAACAAAAAGGACCACAATTGATAAAATAAAAACTTACAGAACTATTTTTGAAATCAGACAAAATTACAGGATCATTTGTGATATTTTCTCGAGACTATTATAAAGGACTTATCCGGCAAAAAGTGGACGTACAAGATTGGATTAAAGGGGTTTGATAGACAATTCTTCTAAAATAAACTTGATGTTAAATGGCAAACTCATAATCTTCCCATCAATAAGATGTTAACTTAGTACAAGGTTAAAAAAAAAGATTTTAATTCTCTCTGCATCGGTAAAGATAGTTAATTTCACTGAATATTATTAGTTATTTTTATTGAATTACAATATCTGGTGCAAAATTATAATTGTAATTCAGTAAAAATAATGATTGCTGTTTAAAAATGAATTTTAGTTACACGGTGCAAGTAAATTAAATAGTACTAGTATTACTGTTTTTATCGAACAATATTTGTTGTGCACCAGAGAGTGTTGGAGGAAAACAATCAATACTGCTCAGTGAAAAAAATTAATATCATTTAATAATATATTTATGTTGTACAGTGCACCTAGTGCATAAATAAAAAAAATACAAGAACAAGTTTATTAACTGATTTATTTATTTATTAATTTTATATATTTTAGGCGAATTTCAAGGCTCCATTAGGAGAGGACCCTATCATTGTTGGCTTAAGAGTGTTGGGATAAGGGCTAGCTTGGGCCAATGGAGAATGTATTGGAAGATATTGGCCTACCTATATCGTTTCAATCCAGCCATGCGACTATCGTGCTTCGTATGATGCTGATAAGTGTGTCACTAATAGTGGCCAACCTACACAAAGATGGTTAGTAAATTAGTGAAATTTTATATTTATTTAGAATATTTTTACTTTTTTACTCATTTTTTACACTTAATTTGTTTTATCTATTTTTTCTTAAAATTTGTGCCAATTTCAAGGAGAACAAATTTTATAAGATGATTTTTTTTTTATCGGACAAAGTTAGTTGTTAGTACACTAAGCATTCAAATATTCCACAAATTCACTCAGTCGCCTTATAACTCCCATACTCCAATTCGTTTTCAAAGGGAATCGAACCTGGTCTCTCACTCAATTGAGAAGCCCAGTGACCCACCTAGTTATAAGATGAATATTGTTGCTAATATTTTTGAGACGTAATTTGCTTTGAAGGTACCATGTGTCACGTTCTTTCATCAACAAGGGTGTCAACGAATCGGTTCTTTTCGAAGAGTTTGGCGGCAATCCAACGTCTGTTAAATTCCAAACGGTTGGAGTTGGAGGCTTGTGTGGCAGTGCATATGAAAATAAGCACGTTGAAATTTCATGTAACGGAAAAAATATTTCGTCCGTTAAATTTGCCAATTTTGGAGATCCGCGAGGAATTTGTGGCTCGTTCGTAAAGGGAACTTGCGAATCTAAAAATGATGCGGTATCACTGTATCAGTTGTTCGTAAGGTGTGTATTTTTACTATCTAGTTCATTATATTTACGTTTGACTTTCATGTATTTTTTAAACTTAATTAATGATATTTTATCGATTTTAAATTTTGCAGGCATGTGTTGGGAAAGAAAGTTGTCGAATATCATCTTCCGAGAAAGTGTTTGGATCACCAATTATGTGTTGTTCGAATTTTAAAATGGGCTTAACTTTTTTTGTAGTCATGTAACTTTGCTTCGTTTTGAAATTGGTCCCGATTATTTTGACTTTTTAATTTTAGTTCTATAAGTTATCAAATTTTTTGAAATTGATCATTTAACCTGTTGTAGCAGGTCATGAAACAGGTAACTGTTACCTATGTAATTATTTTATTTTTTTTCTTTAATTTCAAAATGTCACCTAAACTTTTATAATTCCAATAATTTATGTCGTGATTTTTTTTCGTATTTTTTTAGGAAGGGAGCGTTTATTGATTTATTTATTTTTATTTTTGGGCCAGTTTAGACCCAGTAAATCGACCCGATTCGCTTTATCTTTTGATATACAAATTGTTTTAAACCGGATCTAAAACCCCACTAAAATTATTAGGATTAAAAACCTGGGTCCCGTGCAAAAACGAGTCTTACACGTGTATATGGGGGAATACACGTGTTGTTTTTTAAAACTTTTTCTTCTCGAGGTCGACTTGGGTCGATAATCACGAAGATTAGGTTAAAGAAGCACAGATCGCTCTCCGAGTCAAAGTCTCTGAGAGACGTGATCCCGAAATGCTTTTAGAAACCTCGGATAATCCCAACCGAGTCCCGAGTGTCGAGATCTGAGTTGCTTGGATCGGATAACTAACTTCTCGAACCCTCGAAGAAATGCGTTCGGTTTGGTAACTATCTGTTCTAGCTACTCAGTTGTGCGGAATGGTTTGGCCCTTAGTTTATACTCGTTTTAAGCTTTGCAGAAAATCTTCCCTTTATGAAATAGTGATTAGGTTGTGATTCACTTATGCAACTTCAGTTGATTGATTCCAACTGAATATCAGTGAAAAGTATGCTTTCAAAATCAAGTCAATGTAACAGATAAGCACGAGATAAGGAAAGCAATAAAGAACCACAACAAATTATAGTGGTTCGAGAGACTCAAAGCTCCTACGTCCACTCTCTCCGACTCTTCAGAGAAATTCACTATCAACAATGAGCTTTCTGACTACCTCGTAGTTTACTTACTCAACTCGGCCCTGAGTTTTCTGACTACTCCACGTAGTTTACTTACTCAACCCGACCTTGAGCTTTCTGACTACCTCCGTAGTTTACTTACTCAATCACACACAAGCTTTCAGACTACCCCTCAGCTTACTAACTTCTCCTCTGAGTTTTTTACGACTACTCCACGTAGTTTACTAACTCTTTACAACACTTCTCACCAACAAACACCTCCAACTACCTTCACAAGGGTTTGGGGTTTCTTGGTTGGTTTCAACTAGGATGAGATATCCTTTACAATGAAGCACAATGCAAAGGGTTAGGATATCTCGACTAAGCTTTGGATAATTCTTATCAAGCTAGGCTTAGTATAGTGAGCTCTCTTCAATATTGAAGCACTTGGGAAATTCTAAGTTTTTTCGAGTGCTTTTAACTTTTACAAGAATAGGCTTGAGCTCTTAAGTTGCGTATAAATTTCCGTAACCTTACAATGTAGAGGGTCACCAGTATTTATAGGCATACACCAAGGTTACTCTTTGAAAACTATCCGTTGGAGAGAAACGACCTTTGAGTTTCCTCTTGTGGTGTGTGAAACGGCTATATTTAGGGTTTGAAACTCCCTAACACTTTCTAAGCAATAGCCTTCCATGTAGCCGGTCTTCACTTTTTGCGGTCGAAATTTTGTACATCCCACATCCTTTTCGAGACCTTTGTCCTTTGTCGATGTCGGTGATGTGTACGATGTTGTCTTTTCTCTTTTTTGACTTTTGTCTCCAGTTAAAGGTAGACACCTTCAACGACTCTTTTTCGTTACAAACTCTGAGTTTGATATAACCTTAATCAACACTTCTGACTTAGTTCCTTTTGTCTGCATCTGAATGTCTTGGCAGATATCTATCTTTCTAAGGAATCGCGATCTTCTCAGTATTGCATCCTTCGATAGATATATTCAAGTGCCTCGGAATATTCGAGTTCATCTCTGAGCATTCAAGACATTCTTGATTCATTAATTCTTGTGCCTTGATATTCTTGATCTTTAGTTTCTCAGTCTTCAGTCTTTGTGTCTTCAGAGTCTTCTGAGTCTTCAGGGTCTTCTGAGTCTTCAGGGTCTTCTGAATTTTTGTAGTTTATCTTGGACCGTGTCTTTGAGTCTTCTCATTTGAGTCTTGATTTTCGGATCCTCTTTGAGTCTTCAGTAACTATCCTGAACTATATCTGCTGACTATACATTCTGCAGATAACATCCTGAATAGTCTAAAACTGAATCCTGACTCAACTTATCAAGACCATTCTGAACATGTCATACTCAGGGGTTTTGGGATCTAATCAAAATCATAAATCTTTATTAAAATTCATCTCCCAACAATATCCCCCTTTTTGATGATGCCAAAACTTATCTTGTTACAAACAAATAACCTATACTCAGGTTTCAGTTTATCCTATTTCAAGATTGGTTGTCTCCTAACAATTTCTTAAGACAGAGAATCTCTCAACAATTTCAGAGTTTCTCAATTGTTTAATCATTCAGTAATTTCTTCAGTAATGAATCTCTTTAACTAGTTCATTACCAAATACTTAAACAATTTCTCCCTTATCAATCATACAATCAGTTCAGAGACATTCATTCAGGCATATCAAAATAAAATACATGTAAATAAGATAATGAGATATTATCTTTGAGCATAATGATAAATCTTCATTGATGATTGGTATCCCGTTACATATTACAATGAGTTTATCAACAAAATCAAAAAGACAAAATATAAAGATTACAAAATCTTCTGAGTCTTCAGTCTTCTGATTTTGGCTCTTCAGTCTTCTGCTCTTCAGTTTGCTTCATTCTCAACTTCATCAGCGGGCACCTCCAGGTCAAACATTCCGAAAAATCTCTTCTTCAGTTCATTTCTTTCCTTGATGATGTCCGGACTGTTTCCTGTTAAACCCAACTGACCAGCATACTGAGCAATCTCTTGAGTAATGGCCTTCTCATTCACCAAGCCATTTTCAAGTTTTGGAGGTGGATAGGAATATGGACCAGGGGCTACTATATGTACCTCTCCTTCATCCGCAAAGTTAATCCAGCTCTGTAGATACTTTGGATAGAAGATAAGAAGGTATTCAATGAAAGCTTCATTCTGATCTGAGCTTTCCCTCTCCATTCCCGAGAAACTCATAATTGAACCCGAAGGTCCTCTTGACTTCTTCCCACATATCGTTGAGTTTGATAGGCATCCATTTATCAACGTGGGGCCACTTTAGTGCTTTTGATGTTCCTTTCCTCTTGCTCACAAACTTCCTGAAATCACTCCTTCACTTCTGCTCTTCGTCTATCTTCTTTCTGATTACAGACGTTCCTGAGACCGAAACAACAGCTTTCTTAGCTTGTTCTTCTTGGAGTGTCTTCAGAGCATTTCTCGTGTTGAAGACTTTCTTCTGAGGTTGAGACTCAGATTCCACTGGTTGTTCTGTTTCTTCATCATCCATAATCGGTTTTTCTGGATTGGCTTAAAGCCTTTGCGTTTGCTTTTCGGGTTGAACAACGAAGGCTTTCCTCTTCATAGGCAATTCAAAGAATAAAATGGCTTGTTCCAACCTTTGCTCTAGCACTTAGTTTCTCTCTTGCAACATCAAGCATAGCTTGCTTTCGAAACTTCGAGTGTAGATAGGCTTTTTCTACCCGAAATAACTTCAACTTCTCGATCGCTCCACTTCTTTAAAGGCTTTTGCTAGATTATACATTTGAAAGATCTTTACGAGCCTTCTTCTCCAAAAGTCGTGCCATGAACTTTCGAGATCTTGACTTCCTTTTCCCCATTCTTGTACCGTAATTTGGAAGAAGCTTCGGAGAGCGCGTGTGTCCATGTGATATTGCTCTTTGCTTACACATCGAACTTCTCCTATATCTCGATCTTGTTAAATCTTCGGCCTCCTTAGATGGTTCTTGGCCACGTAAAATTCTTCGATAAGTGGGCAAATGCCCGGCGAAGTGCTTCTTTGAACATCTCTGTCATCTTGGTCATGAGCATTGAGCTCATTTCCTCAACAACCGACTTTGATTAGCACCTCATTCTTTTACGCGGTTTCACCTCTAGAAATCGAGAACTTTCCTGGTGTTTTACCTTCGATTCATCACTTAACTCAACCTTGACTCCCTCCAGCTTCTCATTTAGCTTTCCTTCCATGGAGGTCATCTGGGTGGTTAGAGTGTTTTGAATTTGCACCAGTTCTGAAGAGTGACTAAGACCGTCCATCTTTTGAGCTTGATTGGCCAACATTTCTTCCATCTGAGCAACCTTGATCATCATTGGCTCAACCTTCTCAAGTTTCTCTATCGGGAGGAGTGAGATCAATCTCGGGAATCTTCCAGCCTCCTATGTTGTCTACGATCATCTTGAGCTCCGGTCTCAAATGTACCTCCTCGATCCAAAGAGTACTATCAACATTCGATTTTGACTAGATCCGGTTGATCGACCAATGTAAGTCTCCTTTTCAATCTGAGATCTAACTTCTCAACATCTCCCTGTTGGTCCCCATCTCCATCTTGAGATTTGTCTCCGCTGCTTGGGGCACCAACCTCAGTTGCTCTCCTCTCAGCCAACTTCCTCTGAACCAGCTCATCAAAATCGGAGTTTTTCATCCTGAGCTTTGTCCTTCTGAACCCTGAGAAGTCGGTCAAAAAGGCTGTCTCCTCATTCCACGGTCTTCCCTCTAAAAAAAGAATATCAAGCATCTCGGGAAGAGTCCGATTGAGGATAAATCTGATTATCCTTAATCAAAAAAAATATCTTGCAGATCGGGATATGAAATTTGAGCTTCGGTATCGGTCAAGTATGAACCGTTCCCCCTTGCTCCTCCACTCGCCTTCTTCAGCCTCGCCTTTCTTCCATCTCGGGCTTTCTGGTTCATTTGAAGTTTCTGCTAAGGGATCAAGAAGTAGATCACTCAGGAGCTCATCAAGACTATTCTGCTCCTGAGTCTCAGCAGCATCTGAAGTTTGTCTTGGTCGGGTTCTCGGTTTGTATCTGTGTGGGGTTACGAGGCTGGAATGGTATATCCTCGGTTTGAGTCCGAGTTGGCTCGTCGATCTGAGCTTGCACATCTTGAGATCGACTCGGTAGGCTCTTACATGTACGAGCCCGCACACACGAGGTAGGCATCTCTGAGGTTTGAGCTCCTTTGAAAATTTCCTGAGAAATTTTATCTGTACTGAGCGATGTCTCGAGCACCTCAGAAAAGACTCGCTCCTCAGTCTGATCCTGTGTCCTGGAGATAACCTGAGCCAACACTTGTAATGGTGAATTCTGAGCAGTTTGGCCCTCAGGTTGAATCTCTTCAGAATCACTTCCATCTTCATCAGTGAGAACCACCAATCTTCTGCGTTTTGGAGCAAGATTCTTACATTTCATCATTTTTGCTCCTGCTCCATCTTTGCCTCCAACAACATCTTCCCCCTAGTTTGTTGGGTCTCTTTTCGAAAGCTCGCAGAAGGTGATTCTACCTTCTTTTCTCTCTTCCCCCTGATAACCTGCTTCCTTGCAGCACTGGGTTTAAGGAGAATTTTGGATTTGGGAAATGGGGTCGAATTGGCAAAGATATCCACCTCCTCTCTGCACATCTCCAAAATGTAAGCAATTTTGGTGGCATGGTGGATCTTGCCTTTGATTGAGATCGCCCGTCTTCTTCCTCAAAACTTTGGTCCGCTTTCACTCACCGTCTGGATCGGGAATTTCACCCGGTTGAAATCAGTGGTGGGTGAAGCTTATCGCCGCCATCAATCGAAGTTTGGTACTTATCTGCTCAAAACTCCCCGAAGACTCATGATGAACTTGCTCACAATATCCATCAACACACGATATTGTGGCTTCAGTGCCTTTTTATGCGATGTCGCCTCAAACTTAACAGGATTCTCAGCAATCCTATCTAAGTACTCCTGCTCTCTTCCTAACATATACATCGTAGGATCCTCTCCTCTATCACAGAGCTCAAAAACATCATTCAGATTTTTCTGAACAATATACAAATCCCTCTCAAAATCGACGTATTTGGTTGACTGCTCTAAGTGTGATACAGTTAACTTAGAATGCATCTGACCCTCTTCATCTATCTTTAAATTATAGATGAATTCGATTACCTCTTTTGCAAACTCACGTCCGGCAGTGGGTTTTGCGACTAGTTGGGTGAGTTTAGCCATCGAATCATATCGCAGAGCCTCCTCTTACGGCTTTGAGTTGGTTGTGCTTTCGGTGAGACAACGAACTCGTTACCACGGCTTGTTGGTTTTTGCTAATCTCTCGAGCAGGTTGGAGCCATTTTAGAGTTTGATTGAAGAAGAGAAACTTTAGGGTTTGGAGATTTTTTACGGGCAAAGGGATTTTAAATTGCAGAGGATTTGAGAATGAAGGGTTTGATAAAAATTTTGGCTTGAATGGCTGATTGGGGTTTATATAGCCTTGAGATCGTGGGGAATCGTGTTGGTTAGGTGAGTAACAATGGTTGAGATTAATCTCCGATTAATCGGGTATCTGAACCGATCTCCGAAAAAGTAAGCCGCCAAAAACATCCTCATTGGTCATTAATGTAGCGAGCATTAAATGATTTGCTGACCTTCTTCGAATTTAAAACGATCCCGCCCAAAAAAAACATTCCTCAGGTGTTTTTATATTTATTGCGAATGATTACTGAATTTACTTGAGCAATAAATGGATCGCATGAGTCATTACTTCTTCAGACCAATTTCCCTCTATCGGTCTTCTCGAAAGTAATTGATCTTGATAAAATGTCAAGATAATACCGAGTCTTGAATTGGTTCAAGATCTTTCTTGAGTTTTTACGAGATTCGATTCGAGATTTCCATTTTATCTCGAGTTTCTCGGAAGGATTCTCGAAAACTTCATGCATCCGAAAACCTTCAATTTTTCTCGATTTTATTCTATACACTGTTCTAGCATCCCTAATTCAACCGAAAGTTCTTGAAATCTTGATTCCGCCAAAGGTTTAGTCAAGATACCGACTCTCTATCAAGATATGAATTTTCTCCATCCTTATGTCCTTCTTCTCGACATGATCTCTCGATGAAGTGATGTCTCGATATTCACATGCTTGCATCCGGTGTGTGCAATACCGGGTTTTGTGAAATAGCAATGACACTATTATTGTCACAAAATATTGGTACTTCATTGGCTACAACTTTATAATCCCTCAATTGTTGTCTGAGCCAAAGAATGCATTGCGGCACGCTTCCTTCCCAGACCATATATTCAAATTTCAAGAGTACTTGTTGCTCTTGAGGTCCATTTCTTCGAAAACCAAGATATCGACTTGCTTCCTAGAAATTGACAAGTTCCCCCAAGTGGACTTCACAATTCTGATCCTCCATAATCGACATCTGAGTAACCACTTAACTCTAGGTTATCATCAGCTGGATACCATAATCCTCTATACTGTGCCCTAAAGATATTTCAGTATCTTTTTGGCAGCATCCATGTGACTAGCCTTAGAATTAGCTTGGTATCTTGCACATATCCCAACAACAAATGTTATATCCTACCTACTTTGTTTGAGAGATAGAGCAATGATCCAATGATTCCTCTATAATCGGTATGACTTCTTGATTTGCCTTGAAATCGATCCATCTTGTAGTTAGTATTCATGGGAATTCTAATCGTATTGCAATCTGACACCATATTTGGCAATCGATCTCTCTGGTGTACTTTGCCTGGTTGATGAATATTCCTTCCTTTGATTGTTTCACTTGAAGTCCTAGAAAGAAATTCATCTCTCCCATCATTGACATCTCAAACTTGCCTTTCATTAGTGTTGAAAACTTTTCACACAGCTGATGGTTTGGAGATCCAAAAATGATGTCATCAACATATATCTGAACTAGTAAGATATCTTCCCCATCCTCTATCCTGAACAGAGTTCTATCAACAGTTCCTTTGACAAAACCATGGTCAAGAAGAAACCGAAAAGAGTATCATACCATGCTCGGTGCTTGTTTAAGACCATACAAACCATTTCTTAGCACAAAACTTGGTCATTCTGCTTTGAAACCGGAGGTTGTTCCACATAATCCTCTTCTTTAAGCACGCCGTTCGAAAATGCACTTTTCACATCCATCCGATGGATCGTGAACTTCATGTGGGCAAAGATATGCAAGAAACAATCGATGGCTTCTAGTCTTGCAACAAAAAAATGTTTCATCATAATCCAAGCCTTCTTCTTGGGAATAACCTTGTGCAACTAGCCTTGCCTTGTTTCTCACAATGTTGTTGTTTTCATCTCTTTTGTTCTTGAAAACCCACTTGGTTCCAATGACATTGTGCCTTTTTCTCGGGTCTATCTACTAGCTCCCATACTTCATTCCTCGAGAATTGATTCAAATTTCATCTTGCATGGTAGTAATCCAAAGAGAATCTTGTAGAGCTTCACCAATCTCAAGAGGTTCTTTCTCCGATAGGAGGAAGCGTGAGAATAGTGCACTCTCTCCATGGAACCTTCTAGTCTTAACACCTTCGGTTAGATCACCCACAATAAAGGCTTGTAGGATGGCTATCTAACCATTTCCTTCTTGATGTTCCCCTTCAATGGTATCCTCAACATTTGAAATGTTAGGTTCGATTAAATCGACAAACTCGGGGAACAACAAAATAGGAGAAAGGAATCATCTTCCTCGAAAATTCTATTCGAGAACATTGTCGAGACATTTGTTCCCCTTTGGTTGATAGATTCGAGAAATTGCCTCACCGTGACCACATCTTCATTGGCATTACGTGCACCGAGTCCGAATCGTGTCCGGCTCGATTGGTCACCTTTTTAGTGTTGGTTTTCCGGGTCTCACCATCCCGATTTCCATCATGAACTTCTTTATCTGAGTCTGAGTCACTCCAATCATAGATAGTGACTGACTTCTTCTTTTCAGATTCAGTGGATGATTTATCTTTCTGTTTCAGGCTTAATCTGGTGATCCTCTTTGTCAGTTCATTTGCATCATGTTCCTGTTTCTTCTTAACACAAACAGATTCATCAAAAACAACATGAGGTGTTTCCTCCACAATAAGAGTCCTACAGTTGTAAACTCTGAAAGCTTTACTGACTTCAAAATATCCTAAGAATATTCCTTCATCAGCTTTACTATCAAATGTTTTCAACTGATCTTTACCATTATTGTGTATGAAACACTTGCAACCAAACACACGAAAGAAAGAAATAAGAGGCTTCCTTTCATTCCAAAGCTCATAAGGCGTTTTCCCTTGACTTTTTGTCAGCATGGATCTATTCTGAGAGTAACATGCAGTGTTGACAACTTCAACCCAAAATCTTTTAGGAATATCAGCTTCAGCCATCATTGTCCTTGCAGCTTCTTTCAGAGTTCCGTTCCTTCTTTCAGCAACACCATTTTGTTGAGGGGTCCTTGCAGCTGATGTTTCATGTAGAATTCCATTTGCTGCACAATAATCAGAAATGATATGATTTATAAACTTCGGTTCCTTTGTCGGATCCGATTTTGACCACACTCGATTTTTTCTCATTCTTGAGCCTTTTTCATGAATTCAATGGCTTTTTATCTCGAGTCTCTTTCTTCTTGAAAAGAATATGACCCATGTATATCTTGAGTAGTCATCAACTACTACCAATGTGTATTTCCTGCCATTAGTGCTCACAGGTGTTATAGGACCAAACAGATCCATATGCAAAAGCTGAAGTATTCTCTCAGTAGAAACTTCTACTTTGCTTTTAAATGATGCTTTGACTTGTTTTCCTTTTCGCACGCATCACAAATGTGTTCCTTCTTGAACACTTCATTAGGAAACCCTCTCACAAGAGCTAATCTTGCAAGCTTGTTCGGGGTTTTGAAGTTTAGGTGATTCATTCTTTTATGCCATAACTAATCGGTATCTGTGGAACTTTTAGCAATTAAACATGTATCTTTAGGAGTTGAACTCAATCGAAGAAGATACACATTCCCTTTTCTTGTACCAACGATAATACTTTACGTGATGTATCATCTTTCACAAAGCATAAGTTCTTGGAGAACTCAACATTGAAACCCTTATCACAGAAATTGGCTAATTGACAAAGAAGTTATGCTTCAATCCGAATACATATGAAACACCATGGATATGAATCGAGTCGACTTCCAAAGTTCCATATCCTTGATCGTCCCTTGAGTTATCTCCAAAAGTGATCTCAGGGCCTCTTTGTTCAACATAGTCATCGAGCATCTTCTTGAATCTGTCATATGTCTTGAGCATCCATTTGTCAAGATACCATACATCGAGCTTTTTTCATCTCTCGCTCATCGCTGCCATGTGATCTTTCATCGCCTTAGTGCCCCGGTTTTCCTCCCGAAAAACATATCAATTCTTAGGTACCCATTTTGTGTAGGGTCCTACGAGGTTAGTTTGACCTTTTTAATCCAAATCGCCGACAACTCTAATCACTTTAGAGTGGCTAATTTGTCTTCCATAAACATCAACATATACATCCACCGCTGGGTGCCTTAGCGGTTTTACGATATGTGTGCTAGCTTTAGCATGAACATGTGCCTTAGAGTTCTTCTTTGGTTCAGGGCCTTCATTCGATGCTTAGGCCTTTGTTCAAATTGGTCTAAATCTTTGATGACTTCGGAGTTCGAATAACCTTTACCCTTAGGCAAGTGAGGTTCGGGTTATGCATCTTTAAATCTAGGTCTTTCAAAGATAACGAGGACTTGGTCTCTTCATTGAGAATGTCTCTGTTGAGTGTTTCTCATCCGAGGATTCCTCTGATGGTTCAATGTGGAGCCTTTCGTGTTTGCATTCTTAGCCCGAGGCTTTGAAGTACTTACTGAAACTTTCAATCGATCTTTCAGGTTTTCTTGCCTTCACCTGAGGTTTGGGCTTTCTAACCTGATCATTCAGTTTTACTGAGACCATAGGTCCTTTTCCCTTGTCTACAACCTTGGGCATTTCTTGATTTTGAAGTGTAGGTGCCAATTGGTTTTTACAAAGATAGTCTTCTTGCTACTTGACGCAAAGATTTTAGATGACCTTGTGAGGTTCCCCGAATATATCCCAATCCAGATTTTATAGTCACGGATCTCTGGTAACTCTGAATTTCATCTATTACATTAGATGCTTTATTCAATAGAGTTAACTTCTTCTGTGCACTATCCTCACAGTTCTGTAGAGTTTTATGCTTCTCAGAGAGGTCATTGAACTTCGATTACGATTAGGCAATCTCTTCATTGGATTTCTCTAGCTTTTTCGCCAGGGACACTATCAACTTCTCTTTCTCTGAGAGTTGTACTTTTAGAACATCCAGTTCATCAGTAGCTCCCATTAATTGAGAAGTGACTTTGATATTGCTAGAGTTTTTCCATTTTAGATTTTTAGCTTTCAGTTCCTTATTCTGCTCTTGAGTTTGATTTAGCAGTCCTTGCAAAATAGCATAGTCCTTCATCAGATTCTCGAAAGAATCCATCAGGTCAAAATGACTGTTTTCAGTGGAACTAGAAAACTCTTGTGCTAGTGTAGGAGCAACAACAGAGAAAGAAGAGTTTACCTCCTCAATGGCCATCGACCGGATGTCATCACTTTCACCATCTGAGAATATCTCATCCAAGAGCTAGATCCTCCTCCGAGTGTTCTTCTTCCGCAATCATGGCCTTTTTTTGCTTGAGAACTTACGGTCTCTTATAGCTTGCCTTTCTCTTCTCTCCTTAGCACTCAAATCTGGACAATCATCTTTGGAAGTGACCTTTCTTCCGCGATTATAGCATCTGTTGGCATCATCATCCCGATCATTTTCTTCTTTGGACTTGAAGTCCTTTCTTTTGGATGAAGATCCTTCAACTTTCGTGTCTTTCTTCTTCTCGGTTGATCATCCTCGGGTTTTCTCCACAGTACTGTGGTTCTGTAATAGTTTTTGTATTTTCCAAATCTACTATTGAGTCTATCAAACCTTCTTGCCATCGATTGCTAGCTTTTTCCTCAAGCTCATCCCGATTTTTTGGCATGGGGGTTCTCGAGACTCTCTAGTTTTCTGAGTTTTATCTTTGGCTTTTAAGGCCACATTCTTACTCGATGAAGAATCATCTTTCTTTGTCGACCTTTTTGGATTTCTTATCAATTACAAATTCATAGGCTTTTGAAATTTCGAGAAAGACTTGTTGGTAAGGCATTGAGTTAATATTCTTGGTGTTTTCAATCACCACTGCATGAATATCCCATTTCTTAGATAGACCTCTAAGAATTTTCAATGCAACTTCTCTCTGTGGGTATTTCTTTCCAAGTGCATTTAGATCATTCATGATGCTAGTGAATCTGACTTCCAGTTTGTCTATTGATTCACCATCATCCATTTCAAAACTGTCAAACTTTCCAATTGCCACTGAAAGTTTATAGTGTGTCTTTTGCAATGTAGTCTAGATTGACTAACTTTCTCTCCTCAGGAGTTAGTTGGTCATCAGACTTAGGAAATTCTGCTCTAGGATCAATTCTCTCATCTTCTGTTCCTCTGGGATTCACTACAGTAAACTGGAATGGTCCTTGAGAGACCACTCTCCACATACGCTCATGTTTGGAATACATATGAGCTTGCATTCTCAGTCTCCATAGGTCATAGTTCTCCACTGAGAACATGGGAAGTTTTTTAGAAGACATTTTTCTGATCTCTTGAAAAATAAAAGGTTTCAGCAAATAAGATCAGTTCAGATAGACCACAAGTATTTTTGAAAATAAAACTTTGGTCAACACAACAGGTGGTCAAGTTGAACCACTGCTCTGATACCACTTGTTGGTCCCGGTGCAAACGAGTCTTACACGGGTATGGGGGGGGGAATACACGTGTTCAGTGTTTTTAAAACTTTTTCTTACTGAGGTCAGCTTGGGTCAGATAATCCTGAAGATTAGGTTCTGAGAAGCACAGATCGCTCTGAGTCAAAGTCTACAGAGACAGTGATCCCGAAATTTGCTTTCGAAACCTCGAGATAATCCCAACCCGAGTCTGAGTGTCGAGAGATCCCGAGTTGCTTGGATCGGATAACTAACTTCTTTGAACCCTCGGAAGAGTGCGTTCGGTTTGGTAACTATCTGTTCTAGCTACTCGGTTGTCTTGAATGGTTTGGCCCTTAGTTTATACTCGTTTTTAAGCTTTGCGAAAAAACTTCCCTTTATGAAATAGTGATTAGGCTGTGATTCACTTATGCAACTTCGGTGGATTGATTCCAACCGAATATCGATGAAAAAAGTATGCTTTCAAAATCAAGTCAATGCAACAGATAAGCACGGATAAGGAAAGCAATAAAGAACCTGACAAAGAAATTATAGTGGTTCGGAGACTCAAGCTCCTCGTCCCACTCTCTCCGACTCTTGAGAGAAATTCACTATCAACAATGAGCTTTTCGACTACCTCGTAGTTACTTACTCAACTTCGTACTGAGTTTTTACGACTACTCCACGTAGTTTACTTACTCAACCCGACCTTGGCTTTACGACTACCTCCGTAATTTACTTACTCAATCACACACAAGCTTTCAGATTACCCCCAGAAATTACTAACTTCTCCTCTAGAGTTTTCCGACTACTCCGCCGTAGTTTACTAACTCTTTACAACACTTCTCACCAACAAACACACTCTAACTACCTTCACAAGGGTTTGGGGTTTCTTGGTTGGTTTCCAACTAGGATGAGATATCCTTTACAATGAAGCACAATGCAAAGGGTTAGGATATCTCGACTAAGCTTTGGATAATTCTTATCAAGCTAGGCTTAGTATAGTGAGCCCTCTTCAATATTGAAGCACTTGGGAAATTCTAAGTTTTTTTAGAAAGTGCTTTTAACTTTTTACAAGAATAGGCTTGAGCTCTTAAGTTAGCGTATAAATTTCCCGTAACCTTACAATGTAGAGGGGTCACCAAGTTTTATAGGCATACACCAAGGTTACTCTTTGAAAACTATCCGTTGGAGAGACAACTTCGTGAGTTTCCTCTTGTGGTGTGTGAAACGGCTATATTTAGGGTTTGAAACTCCCTAACACTTTCTAGGCAATAACCTTCCATGCAGGCGGTCTTCACTTTTTGCGATCTGGAACTTTTGTACATCGACATCCTTTTTTGAGAGACACATCCTTTGTCGGTGTCGGTATAAATGCATGTTGTCTTTCTCTTTTTGACTTTTGTCTCCGTTAAGGTAGACAACTTCAACGGCTCTTTTGGTTTACAAACTCGAGTTTGATATAACCTTAATCAACACTTGACTTAGTTCCTTTTTATGCAGATCTCAATGTCTTGGCGGATATCTATCTTTCTAAGGAATCGCGATCTTCAAGATATTGCATCCTTCGGATAGATATATTGATTACTCGAGAACATTCAGGTTCATCTTCGAAACATTGATACATTCTTGATTCTTGATAATTATTTGTGCCTTGATATTCTTGATCTTTAGTTTCTCGATCTTGATCTTTGTGTCTTGGTCTTTACGAGTCTTGAGGTCTTACAATTTTTGTAGTTTATCTTGACCGATGTCTTTGAGTCTTCTAGTCGAGTCTTCGATTTACTCAAGATCCTCATCGAAGTCTTGAGAATTATCCTGAACTATATCTGCTGACTATACATTCTGCAGATAACATCCTGAATATTCTAAAACTGAATCCTGACTCAACTTATCAAGACCATTCTGAATATGTCATACTCAGGGGTTTTGGGATCTAATCAAAATCATAAATCTTTATTAAAATTCATCTCCCAACAAAAACGTTCAAGTGGTTCTTCGAAATTAAAGAGAAAAATAAAATAATTACATATGTGGTGTTTACCTGCTTGTCAACCTGCTGTAACAGGTGAAAATGACCAATTTCAAAATTTTAGGAAACTTACAGGACCAAAATCAAAAAGTCAAAACAATCGGGACCAACTTTAAAACGATACAAAATTACATGACTACAAAAAATTTAATCCCTTCTAAAATTATTTTATTTCACGTTGATAAGGATATGAGTATTTATTTTTATTTAATTTAGTTAGCTCTATATTAATGCCGTCACTTCGTTTTGTTCCTTTAATGGGTTTTTGTGGTAGTCAAAAATCATTTCATTCATTACGATGAATCGACTGTGATCTTCAACTGTTCATCTAATATTTTCCATGCATGCATTTTGCGTTTTACTATGGGTGTTTGTGAAATTCTATAATTTTTAAATCACACTTATTATTTTTTAGAATTAATTTGAAGTCTTTTGATATATTTTTATTAGATTAAACTGACAAAAGTATAATCTAAAAGTGGAATATGATGAGCTTTTTAATGTGGCAAAATATAAAACAAAAAATGTAGACTGCGCCGCTGCCGCCGCCTCCTGCGCGCAGCACTCTCCCAACCCCCGCCGCCGCTCTGTGTCACACCGCAACCTGCCGTTTTGAACGTCGCTTAGAGGTCGTGGGTGGTTCGTCGGATCGATCTCCCCCACCGGAGTCACGGCAACCGGTGGACGGTTTCGATCCGTCGGATCTTTAATTTTTATTTTATTTTGTGCTATCTTTACCTTTTGTTCTATTTTGTGTTTTAGGGTTTAGATTTTTCCTCTTCTCTGCTTGCTCCTTGTAAGGGGTTTGTTGTGAGTTTTCTTTCCTCTGTGGGTTTGTTGTTTGTTTATTTTATTGTTTTCTTTCGGTTTTGGGGGTTTGTTAGTGGTGCTCTGTTTGATGCAATCCTGATTATATTTTTGGACAAGGTTTAAGCCTTAGTGTGGGGCTTTCATTTGTCTGTGTGCTTTTACCTGGATTGAGGTTCTCCCCTCCTCCGTTCCTCAAGATTGGTTCGAGGTAGGTGTTGTTCCAATCGGTGTTTCGGCCGTTAGTCTGAAGGACTTGTGCTTCGTTTGAAGGATTTGTACTTTGTACTACTCTTCGTCTGTAGAATTGTACTTTGTACTTCTCTTTACTCTTCTTTGTAAGTCATCTTCTCAAAAAAAATAAAATAATGTGGCAACATATTATATGAACCAGTTACACCATAATAATATTCATGCACCACTATTCATTTTATTTTCGGGTCATTAAATAGGTCAATATAAATATCAAATATTTTTCAATTTTCATTCAGTTTCAGGCTTTCAGCCCATTTTCTCTCTCTAGACCGTCTCTCCCCAATTCTCTCTTGCACTCGCTCGCGATTTCTGTACGAGAGATTTCTTCGAAGATTCATTCTTCGATTTTTCGAAGCTAAATCGTCCAATTTCTTTGAAGATTGGTGCGATTTCTGAGTTCCGTCAGTTATTGGTGATTCGTGGGATTTCTGTGTTTTCTGGTTTTGGTTCTTCGAAGATCTTCAATTGACTGGTTGATTTCGTCTAACAGGTAACGTGCTTGTGTTCCTTCTATTCCTTTATTATGATATTACGCCTACCATGTGTTTGATGAAATGATTAAATAGAAAATTTCCTTCTACATTAAATTTCTTTATAAGAGATGGGATGTGTATGAATTGGGTTGCTATGATCATACTCAAATGTAGAGAATACATGAACAGAAACAACACTACACCCAGACTTATTGCTTATCTTGCATTCTATTGCTCGAAACTGTAATGCTCCTATCTCTTATAAATTAACAAAGTTCTGGGATTTATGCTAAATTAACAAAGTTCTGATATAAAGCAAATATGAATTGAATGCAAATTAATAAAATTGCTGAAATATTTTTGTTTAGTTGTTTTGTTGTTGTTCTTCTGTTGTTGTTTATTTGTGTTCATGATACCCAAAAGTGTCTTGTTGAGATTTAATGACAAGGCACTTTGTCAATAAATATTTCTGGGATTTATGCTAAATTAACAAAGTTCTGGGATTCATCTAAAAATATTTATTTGTGATCATACCCAAAAGTGTCTTGTTGAGAGTTAATGAAACTAAATTTTTACCCCTTCTTGATAAATGGAAATGGCATTTTAATTACTTGTTGAACATGGGGGTAATTTATTGACAAAGTGCCTTTTTTACCTGCTCTCTTTGTATTTTGGATGATTGGATCAGAGAAATGAGTAATGATGAGTGTCCAAGAAATTGTTTACTGCACTAGCTAAACTCCAACTAGTATTAAGCCCAATATTGCAAAGTTGACACAAATCCAACAGCCCCAAAACCCAGTCTGATAGCTAACACAATTTTATGATTTTTAAAGTACTTTGAATACTTCTTTGTGTTGTTTAATGTTTGAAAATACAAGTTTAAGTTGCTCGTAGGTTTAATGTTATGCCTACCATGTGCTTAATGAAATGATTAAGTAGAATTTTTTTTCTACATTGAATTTCTTTACGAGAGAAGATGCTATGTGTATAAATTAGGTTGTTGTGATCATCATTAGTTTTTTATTACGATTTTGGAAGAAAGCAATTGTGAATTTGAATGCAATTCGATAAAATTAGTGAAATTGTTTCTTGAAAGTTGTTGTTATTTAAATGTGATTCTTGCAGTTTTTATTTTCTTGTCGTTATTCTTTTCTTGCTTTTAATGATTTGTTCTATTTAAGGATAGGGAAAATGAATAGAAAATGTTGCTTAAAAGAATGTAGGCCTAAATTAGAGAAAGCATAAGGTTGCTACAGAAGATGGTGGTGTTGCTTCTTAAAGCAATCTTTCAAAGTTATTAGTTGATGGTGCACTTGAGAAAGCAAGCTATTGATGGTCAAAAAATGCAGCAATGAATTTTGTTTGAATGGACAGGGAAAATTTGCTATTCTGTTCCTATTCTTTATTAATTATTTTCTTATGTTTTTATTTAGAGCTATGCAAGTTTTTTAATATTGAATGCAAAAGTTAAGAATGGATATATGTTTGTATTTTTTATGTTATGCACTATGAATAATTTAAACTTTCAGTGGGATAGCAAAAACACTATTATTTCCTTGATATAAATAATAAGGTTTATGCTATTATATGAGTTATAGTATTAGATGATATAAGCTATAGTAATAATTGATGTGAGCTATAGTATTATTTGATATGGACTATAGTATTATCTAGTTATTCACGTACTATATATTATTAGTTAATATGAGAAATAGTATTAGTTGTTATCTTTATTTGGGCAACTATATCGTATAAAACTACATATATACTATTAATTGATAATATGAGCTACAATCTGGGAGGAGTGTTGGGCTAGGAATTCAGCGTTAAAAACTGCTTTCCCTAGACTTTTCAACCATTGTTCTGACAGATCAGTGGGGGAATGGAGGGAAGGGGTTTGAGTGTGGTTGGAGAATAACTTTATTTGAGAGGGAATCTCACATGCTTAATGATTTTATCGATGTTATTAACTGGTACCCATTGAAACAAGGAAGCAAGGATCAATTGTGTTGGGACAGGCAAAACAAACAATACTCGCCTAGAATGCCTTGGCGACTATAGAAGATCAGGAATTAGAAGAGAGAAGAATTCAAGCTAATATGGTGCAACCTTATTCCTTCAAAAATTCAAATCCATGCTTGGAGAGTTTTGGGGGTAAGGATCCCAACTTCCACGAAGCTACGCAGCCGGAACTTCTTTTCGGATCAAGCTAATATGAAATGCGTCTTTTGCAAAAAACTGAAGGAAACTATAAGGCATGTTGTTTTCGAATGTGATTTCTCATATCAGTTTTAGATGAAATGTTTGGAGTGGATCGGAATTAAAGTTGCCCTACCCTCTAATCCGATGAGTAACCTACTCTTCTTTAGTAGCTTACTCAAAGGAAAAGAGGCTAGGAAGCTTGCAATATGCATTTGGGAATGTGCAGTTTGGATTCCATGGAAGTCTAGGAATGCTATTTTATTCTGTAATGAGTCTGTGAAATTGGTACAATGCAGAAGGAAACAGATCAAACGTGCCTTCGTATGCGGACTAGGCATCCCAATCACCTATATTCCATAAGCATAAAGATTGAGTTGTATATGTCTAGGAGCGGTTAGTGTGTTATAGTTTGTTCTCTGTAACAGTTGGCTTGGATTTTACAATGTATGCTCTTGACATTATGGGTATGTCATACTCAATTTTCAATGAATTTTCATTTGTTGACAAAAAAAATATCGATGGTATGAGCTATAGTATTATTTTATATGAGTTATAGTATTAATTTATATGAGCTATAGTATTATTTGATATAAAGCTATAGTATTATCTATAGTGTTAATTAACGTACTGTATAGTATTAGTTAATTTGAACAATAATATTAGCTACTATCGTTATTTGAGCAACCATGTTGTATAAAACCACATATGTACTATTAGTTGATACTATGAACTATATTATTAGTTGATATAAGCTATAGTATTATTTGATATAAGATATAGTATTAGTTTATATAAGCTATAGTATTATTTGATATGAGCTATAGTATTAGTTGATATAAGCTATAGTATTATTTGATATGAGTTATATTTGGGTAACCATATTGCATAAAACCAACCATGTTGTATAAAACCAACACATATACTATTATTACAATTTGTATTTAGTTGAGTTAGGAAGAAATTTTTTAAAATAAGACTAAATGAATTTAAATAGTAATTTTATTAAAAAAGATTAAATTTGAATATAATACATAAATTAATAAAAAAACTAAATATATTT
This sequence comes from Stenogyne calaminthoides, assembly GCA_037126765.1. Lineage (NCBI taxonomy): Eukaryota > Viridiplantae > Streptophyta > Magnoliopsida > Lamiales > Lamiaceae > Stenogyne > Stenogyne calaminthoides. The sequence goes on from JBBCBC010000013.1 coordinate 24,645,086, forward strand.
TATGTAATTATTATTTGTATTAGTTGAATTAGAAAAAAACATTTTAAAATAAAACTAAAGTGAATTTATATTAATTTAGATGTGCATAAAAGTAGGAGAATAGAACAAAACAAAAAAAATTGTGTTAACAGGATTCGAACCCGTCCCTTCCAATCTCAAAGAAAAACATCAAAAAAGCTGACCACTCGGCCAGTACCATATCAGTAATGTAATTTCACGTACATATTACATATCCGTTTAAACAGTTGCGGGTCATGCAGGATCCATATTCAACAATATGAATAGTAGTGTATGGTAGGCCACTTTCACATAAAATATGTTCTTTCAATTAGGGGTGAGCAGAATTTGGTAAAAACCGAAAAATCGAACCGAACCGAACCGAAATATAAATTCGGTTCGGTTAAATTGGTTTTCAGTTCGGGATCGGTTTTGCATTTTAAAAAAATTGGTGTTCGGTTTCGGTTCGGTTTTTTTGGTAAATATACCGAACCGAACCGAAATATTTACTTAATATATATATATATATATATATTTATTTAATATAATATATATAATATATATTATAATATATATTATATATATATCCGAATTTTTGTGTTATTAAATGACTTAATTCAATAATGTTAAAATTTTGGTTTTTTCGGTTTTAAACCGAATCGAAAAAATTCGGTTCAGTTTCAATCGGTTTTAGGCTTAAATGGTTCGATTTCGGTGTATTATGGTGTGAAATTCGGTTAATTCGATTCGGTTCGATTTTTACCGAATGCTCACCCCTACTTTCAATGTTACTAGCTTTATTTAAATACAATCCACTCCTTTTCAAGCATTATCAATTTCGCAAACACTATCAATTTTGTAATTAACAATTATTTTACATTAATTTAGTTAAAATCAATTTTTTCAAAAGTACCCTATATATCTTCTTATTATATTGTCAACACAATTTTCTTTGGGAACATATATCAAGTAACGTAAAGTAACGTGATAATGTAACGATTCACATGTAATTTTCTTTGGGAACATTAAGACATTAAGACTGAGGTTTTAGCCATAATTATGCTCGTGTGTTCATTTTTATTTTATTTTAACCTTTTTCCTTTTACCTATGGGCCGCCTAACTGATATTTGTAATTTTCAATCTCCTTCCCATTTCGTTTGGGCCTCCTACCTTTATTCTATGGGCTAAAATGAACAATTTTAAATTTAATTGGGACTAATAAAATAATATTTGAAAAATGTATTAATTTATAGAAAAAAAAATTGTTTCTTTTTGTTCTTTCTTTTTCATTTTCTTTTCCTGTTATTTTCTATAGATTTGGGAGGAGTGAAATAATTACATTTCTCGAGCAGGGCCTACAATCTAGTCCATTCATGCATCCAGGGGCGGAGCCAGGATTTTGGGTGAGGAGGGGTCAATTCATACCGTTAACGCTAATATATATTCAATAATAAAATTTAAATATTTTATATTGATACAAAATATATTAATATTTATTGTTAAATAAGTCAAAATACATAAATATGTTATTATATATATATATATAGCTTTTAATGACTCTTGCAACATGAAAACCAACAATTGTGTTTGTACAAAACTTTTTATAATTTACTTCAGAATACACACTATTAAACCATCTGAAAAAAAAAAAAGGAAAAAAGTTCATCTTGAAGAGTTGTTTTCAATTAACAAATTTGATTGAGATATTTAACTTTTGAATTTTTTTTTATTGAAGAATAGATCTCATGTACACCTAGATGCACCATACACTCGTAATGCATTTTAGAATCGTGTGACTTGTTATATTAAAAAGTGGAATTTATTTATACAGAACCATGCAACTATATTTCCATATTAATAGTTGCACGATTGTGAGTAAATAATCAGTATAACAAATCGTATGATTGTAAAATGCACTATAAATACACGGTGCACCTGAATACATACAAGATCCAATCCTTTTTTTAATTATAATATATAAATTAGTTTGTGTCTTATTCATCTATAAAAAATATTTGAAATTTGTTAGGAGCTATTTAGAAAAAATGAAGCAAAAATTTTATAAAGTAAATCAACTATGTTGCATTAAAATATTTGGGTCGACTTTACTAAGTGGGTAAACAAATTCTAGCTTAACAATTTATGCTATCCCAGTAAACTCCCAATATGAAACCCAACTATTGGCACGTATATATGGTATATGTATAATACTTGTGACAAAAAAAAATGTTTTTTCTCAATGTGGCTCCGCCACTGCTTGCACCTCAATTATTTTTTTTTTCCTTTTTATCAGAGATTATTCTAACATATTTGGCCATCTCCAATTCAAAACTTAAAAATACAGTACCCTATACTCTAAAATGCAAAACTCTATATTCTATTTTCAAAATCTTCTTCAACCCTATATTAATATCTTACTCTATTTATTATTTTATTAACTTTCAATACATTTATCTAACATGTATTTATATTTAAAATTATTAATTAATTTATATAATTAGATATTCAGCTATAGAATTAAATCACTTAAGTAATTAATTGAATATCTATATAATTTTTAAATTAAAATTTTAATACGTAAAAAAAAATAGAATTTAAATATTAATTTTATTTGAACATGAAATTACGAGACATGAATCAACTTAAAAAGTTGCACGCAAATGTAATAAAATACAGACAAAGTCTCATATGCAACTGGCGCACAAATTTAAAATCTGTGCACTCGCCCCAACCCTATCCATTATCCACATAACATATATAATATATTCAACAAGTCAAATATTTTTTTTAAATGAGTCATTTTGTTTCACGAGTGCACGGTGCACTTGGGTGCACAAGAGACCCACCCTAAAATACAACATTAAAAACACAATTAATAATACGAGCGGGGATGACTCAGATGGGATTGGTCAATTTAGTTCATACTTTAGTGGAACTTCTCCGTCCGGGTACGACATTCCGACCTACTAGCATATCACTTTAATAATTTGTATTTGTATCCGTTTTCAGTTTGTGTTTAAATTTTACATCATACTAGGTTCGTATTTGTATTTACTTTTATTTTAATTTTTAGGTGTTATGTCATTTTTTAACATTCTAGTTAAGAATGCATGTTTGTTTGTCTCAAACAAAATGTGTTCATGTATTCATATTTAATATGCAATGAATGCTTTGTTGTGTTTTAACATAACAATTTATAAATAAAAAATAAATATATAATATTAATAATAAAAGTAAAAAAAAAAAATACACAATAAATAATTTTAACTATATTAACAAATAATTTGTAATAAATATTTTCAATTAATTGTATAATTATATTTATAAATATTAATAAAAAAATTAGATATAAAGTATAGAGGAGATGACCTTAGAAAAGTTGAGTTGGAAAAGTACAAGGGCGATTGAGTCTGCCTAATTCCTACGAAAAAATTGTTCATATAAAATTTGTCATCAAGTTTTACTCTATGATACGTATTTTTGGTCTTCTTTTAAGATATAAAATTTTCTTATTTTACCTTTACTTTTCAAATTTTTATTTTTTAAAAAATAAAAATATTACACCTTTTAAATTATGTGTAAAATATGCACCTTTTAATTTATGTATGTGCAAAATTACTAAATATGTGCAGGTTATTTCGAAGTGAAAGAAAAAAATACTTTGTGAAGTAAAATCTAGACGCTGTCAACCAGGTGGCTTAGCCCACCTGGCCACTGGGCTCCTCAATTGAGTGGAAGACCCATGTTCGATTCTCTTTGGGAACAAATTGGAGTATGGAAGTTATAAGGTGGCTTGGTAAATTTGTGGAGTATTTGGGTACTTGGTGTACTAACTTTAACAACTAACAACTAACTTTGTCTGATCAAAAAAAAAATCTAGACGCTGTCAGCACGTGAATATGTGATGTCAGTTGTATAAAAAAGTGTCAAATTTTAAAACTGCACATAACCCATATTTCTGCACATTGTTGTTTACATAAGGGTAATTAAGATTTTTTATCCCAAATTTTGTACCTAAGACTAAAACATAAAGGGTATGTTTGTTTCGAAATTTAGATGTGTGGGGAAAGTCATGACTTCGAAATCCTATGGATTTGAAAGTCTTGGTGAATAGTAAAAAATATGTGTTTGTTTTGAGATTTTGATAGGATGAAATTTTACTTTATGTCAAATCAATGTTTAATAATGATTGATATGTTATTATTATATTGTGTTGAGAGTGAGAAAAGTAGTGATGTGATTGCATTGAATTTTGTGAAAAATAGGGGTGTAGGTGTACTTTATAGGAGAGAATTTTGAAGTATAATTTTAAATCTCAAACTATAATGAGACGTGGTTTTCAAAGTTCTAAGTCCATCCAGGTGAGTCCAGAAATAAATATACCCAAAGAGTCTTGTATTTTAAGAGTGCTCCATAGATTGTAGTGAAGAGTGAGTTTCTCAGTTTCTATAAGACTAGATCTTGTATACACCAGATGCACCATGCTACTCGTAGTGTATTTTAGAAATCTGCAACTTATTATATTGAAACTTGTTATCTGTTAATTGAAACGTGCAACTATATTTTATGAACAAAGGTTACACATTTCAGTGTAACAAATCGCAAATCAGTGCAATAAATTACAAGTTTCTAAAATATACTATGGAATGTACAATGCACTTGGTGCATAGGATGTTGGGGAATAAATTGCACAGATCTATTCGGGGTGAATATTTAAATACAAATTTAATTCTTTAATTATTACTAGCATGAATTGATTCTATATTAATTCAAATAATAATCCAACAACATATCATGCATATAACAATTCACGTAAAACCTAAGCATGCGAAATTCTACGAGTTTACGTGAACATACCTCTTGGGATGGCAACAGTGTGGCTGAATAGACTAACCGTAAGGACTTCCCAAGTATTCCCTTAGCCCTCGTTCGACTATCCGGTGGAAGAATTCTTGTGAACGATTTAACAAAATGAAAATAAAATATGTTGCACCACCTTTGTAGATTTACTAATTTTTCCAGCACATGAAATTGTACTTGGGAATGAAAGAATCTTCCCCTATTTATAGAGACTAGGGTGGTCGAAATTTTGTGATAAAAACAATGTGGGAAAATCTTTTCTTGATCTCCAAGAAATCTTGAATATATCTCCTATATTCTTTTTTCCATAATTATAATATTCCACAAAAATCCCACCTACTCTATATGTATGGAATTTTCGAAAATAAGGGGTCCAAGATTTCAAGATTCGGATCTTCTTGAATTTATGAGATATTCTTGTATTTCAAGAAATACATATCTTCCATAATATCTTTTCAAGAAAATCAAGAAAATCAAGAAAATCTTTCTTGCCCTATATTTTCATATTTTCGAAAAACACTTATGAATTAACCAAGTGAGAGATTTCTTGAATTTAATGAGATAATCTTGTATTCCAAAAATACATATCTTCATTCCATAACAAAATTCAAAGAAAATCTTTTTCCCAACTTCATCCATAATTTTTGAAATATTATTGGAAAAATAAGCAACATTATTTATTTTATTTTAATAACCTTTTCAGTTAATGGACTATATGTTGGGCTACTCAGGGGACCTTTAGGAGAATTAAGATTGGACCTTCTAATGGACCTTGAATATTTAATATTGAGCCACAATATAATTCAAGCCCATAAATATTAATTAATCCCACTACATAATTAATATTGCACTATCCATCTTAACCCATATTACAGTCAATATAGCTCCCGGTCATTATTTCCCGTGTTTAAGATTATCTAGCCCATTAATTAATTCAAGCCACTGAAATAGCTTTCTATTAATTAATATCTTATATCCTTGGTCAAGGAACGGTTCAACATTATTATCCATACCGGAAACTAATTCCACTTGCAAGATTTGGTATGATAAAGCTTATGAACCTCCCAAGAGGGCAAATCGAACAAGCGTACTTGTACACGATTCTTCGTATTAAATCTTAGCAATCACATGTGACTAATAATATTGCCCAAGATAAAAAGTATTGAATCTCTCTGATTCGCTACCCATGATAAGTCAAAGCAATAGTTACCAATCCCACGTGATCCTATTTAAGGAACGAAGATTAAGAAATAACGAACCACTGAGGTCTAATTCTTCCTTGTTCAGTTCTAAAGAATTTATCCTCCTGTAGGTCCTATTCAGTGCATCAGTCATGCACTAGTGTAATCTCTTGGTCAAGACAAGCCAATCTGAGTCTTACACTTCAACCTTTCACGATGGGTTGTTCATTTCCATCTAGGTCGTGAATAACGTACTTTTAGTTACAAGGGACTGTTAATTTAATCTTCTGTGATCTGGTATCACTAAATTAACTACAATGTAACACGTACGACTTATTGAAAATTTTTGCAGTAAATATATGTAACATTCGATAATATTTAGAGCATCAGTGATAAACAATTTATTTTAGTAAATAAGTCTGAAAATTCAGTTTCGATTATACAAAGTAAAAACATACTTTCCAGTATAATCCCAACAATCTCCCACTTATACTCAAAGTCTGCTTTTAAGTATACTATAACATGTCTCGTGTAGTCCGTGACATCTAATGTCACCTACACGAACCTAATAATTTCTCCCACTTATACTCAAAGCAGATTGGCAACGGTCTTGACACCCATTCCTTCCACATATCTCTCGAATGTATTCAGAGGCAGACTCTTTGTGAATGGATCTGCTAGGTTGTCCTCGACGCTATCTTTGCCACATCTATATCTCATCTCTTAACGATATCTCCTATAAGATGGTATTTCCTTTCTATGTGTTTGCTGGCTTTGTTGGCTCTTGGTTCCCTTGAATTTGCAACTGCTCCGTCATTGTCACAATAAACAGTGATTCTGCTGGGCAAATTCGGAACCACATCTAAGTCCACTAGGAAGTGCTTGAGCCAAACCGCTTCTTTCGCTGCCTTGCTAGCAGCTACATATTCGGCTTCCATGGTAGAATCTGCGACGCATTTCTTCTTGACGCTTCTCCATGTCACGGCTCCTCCCCCCATGCAAAACACACTACCGGAGGTAGATTTTCTGGAGTCTATGTCTGATTGGAAATTCGAGTCCGTGTATCCGATGGGGATTGGATCATCTGGCTGATAAACCAACATTCTATCCCGAGTTCTTTTCAGATACTTCAGAATGTTTTTAACTGCCATCCAATACTCTTTCCCAGGGTTACTTTGATATCTTGCCACCATGCCTACGGCAAAGCAAATATCCGATCTCGTACACAACATTGCATACATGAGGCTTCCGACAGCCGAAGCATAAGGAATGCCTTTCATGTCATCTATCTCCTTTTGCGTCTTAGGGGACATTTTCTTGGATAGATGGATTCCATGCCTGAAAGGTACAAATCCTTTCTTGGAATCTTGCATGCTGAAGCGTTTCAAGACAGTGTCTATGTATGAAGCTTGCGATAAGCCTATCATCATTTTCTTGCGATCTCGAGTGATCTTGATCCCAAGGATGTGTCCGGCTTCCCCTAAGTCCTTCATATCAAACTGTTTTGAAAGCCATGCCCTTACGTCTGATAACACCTTCATATCATTCCCGATGATCAGAATGTCGTCTACGTATAGTACTAAGAATACCAATGCAGTTCCGACACGCTTTTTATACACACAACTTTCAAAATTGTTTTGATCGAACCCATAAGACTTTATAACATGATCAAAACATTGGTTCCAAGCTCTGGATGCCTGTTTGAGTCCATAAATGGACTTCTTGAGCTTACAAACTAGGTGTTCTTGGCCTGTTTCAATGAAACCTTGGGGTTGTTGCATATAGATCTCTTCATCAAGACTTCCGTTAAGGAAAGCTGTCTCGACATCCATTTGCCAAATTTCAAAGTCGAAATGCGCAACAATCGATAAGAGAATACAGATGGACTTAAGCATGGCTACGAGCAAAAAAGTTTCCTCATAATCGATACCTTCTTTCTGAGTATAACCTTTCGCCACTAGTCTTTCTTTAAAGGTTTCAACCTTCCCGTCCGGTCCTCTTTTCCTCTTATATACCCACTTGCATCTAATGGGTTTGACCCCAATAAGTGGTTCGATTAGCTCCCACACTCTATTATGAAACATAGAACCCATTTCGGCTTTCATTGCTGTTTGCCAAGAATCTGCATCCTTGTCTTGGAGTGCCTCGTCATATGTCCATGGGTCTGATTCGTCTTGTCCGGGAATCAAGTCCGAGGACTCTCCTATTCCCATGAATCTCTCGGGCTGTCTAACAACCCTCCCACTACGACGAGGCTCCGGTTGTGAAAGCGTATGGATTGGTATATCATCTAGTACAGTTGGCACTGAGGTTTGCCCTTTAAGCTCATCTAAGGTAATCTCACTTCTGGGTTTTCTTTGGTTCATATAGTCTTATTCCAAAAATTTAAAGTAGGTGCTAATGATCACCTTTTGATCTTCGGGACCATAGAACATACACCCTTTTGTTCCCTCGGGGTATCCTACAAACAACCTTAATTCTGATCGAGGATCCAATTTACCGGCTTCCTTGTCCAACACGTAGGCCGGACACCCCCAAATTCTCATGTGTCTCATACTAGGCTTGTGCCCGGTCCACAATTCTTTGGGAGTTTTGGGAACCGATTTGGATGGCACCAAATTCAGAATGTAAGCCGTTGTTTCCAAGGCATGACCCCAGAACGACTTGGGAAGATCCGCATAACTCATCATAGATCTAACCATTTCCAAAAGAGTTCTGTTTCTTCGCTCTGCAACCCCATTTTGTTGAGGGGTTTCGGGTGCAGTCAGCTGGGATGCAATCCCTTCATCCGACAAGTAATTCAAAAACTCATCGCTGAGGTACTCGCCTCCACGATCGGATCGTAGAAACTTGATACATTTTTCCCTATGATTCTCTGCTTGAGCCTTAAATTCTTTGAATTTCTCAAAGGTCTCAGATTTATGCTTCATAAGGAAAATATAACCGTACCTTGAGTAATCATCAATAAAAGTGACGAAATACCCGTAACCTCCTCTTGCAATGGTTGACATTGGACCACATACGTCTATGTGAATGATCTCTAACACTTCTTTGGCTGTATTCCCCTTGGCTCCAAATGCCCTCTTGGTCATTTTACCCTCCAAACATGATTCGCAAGTTGGAAACGGTTCAACTTGGAGAAGCTCCAGTGAACCGTCTTTCACCAACCTTTGGATCCTCTTTGGATTTATATGACCTAATCTTAGATGCCAAAGAAGTGTCTCGTTCACGTCTGATGAACGTTTTCTTTTCTCGGAAACAGTTGATGTGGTATAGGATGCATTTCGTGAGTGGTGTGCACAGTTAATTGTATAGAGATTATTCGCCAACGTTCCATGACAGATAAATTTATCAAAAAGAGAAATGGTAACAACTTTATTAAAAGTAACCGAATATCCATCATGAAAAAGTTTAGAAACTGAAATCAAATTCTTTCTAAAACTCAGAACGTACAAAACATCTCTTAAAATTAAAACTCTGTCTTCAAAAGACAGGTGCACTTCTCCCACTGCTTCAGCTGCCACTCTCGTGGCATCGCCCAGTGTGATGAGGATCTCACTCCCACTAAGTTGTCGGGTCCGCTTGAACCCCTGTAATGTGAAACATACATGATCAGTGGATCCCGTATCCACCACCCATAAATGGGAGGCATACGCCGCTAAATAAGTTTCAACAACTAGTGAGTGATGATTACCTTTCTTTCCTTTCCTTTTGGGATTGGAACAGGCTGACCTCCAATGTCCTTTCTCCCCGCAATTAAAACATATTCCTTTTGGTCCTTTCTTGACACCCAACCAGCTAACCGTCTTTTTCTCACTTTTCTTAGTGATGAGTTTGCTTTGGTTCTGACCACTTTCCTTTTCTTGAGACTTGCCTTCCACTGGCCTAGATCTCGAGAAAAGATTTTTGGTCACCAATACTTCGTCTTTCTTTCCTAAATGCTTCTCCACTATCTCCAAGGCTTCTTGTAGATTATCCATAGTAAACATGTGATCACTCATCACAAAACCACAGTAAAATCCATCGAAGCTCCTTGGCAGAGTAAGCAACAGAAATTCGATTTGGGCCTCATCACAATACTTAGTTTCGAGATAAGCCAGTTTTATAAAATGGTGTTTGACTCTGAGAACATGCTCCCTTACAGGCGTTCCCTCAGCCATTTTCAGCCTAGCCACGTCGTCTTTTTTAAACTGATTGATCATGCGGTCTTTTGTTAAAAATATTTCTTTAAGACTTTGCATAATTTCCACAGCGGACTCAACACCTTCATGAATGTGTTTCAAATCATCAGACAGTGAAGTCAAGATTACACGTTTCATGGGTTCATTGGCCTGCTCCCAAATATTATACTGATGTCTTTCCACATCAGGTGATTCATCAGTAGGCTTACGTGGCTTGGGTACATCAAGAATCCAATAATGTTTTTGTGCAGGTAGGACAAAACTCATATTTCGTTTCCAAATATTATAGTTTTCTCCAGTTAATTGGTGTTCTTTGAGTGTATATAATAGTGGATTAAAAGGTTGCGACATGATGAACTGAAATAAATAATAACATGCATAAGCACAAATATATCACATAGTTCGATCACATGCATCATATTAAAATCTCAAAAAAAATATGAACATGCATCAACCAACATCTCAAAACAGTTTAAATAATCCACGTGGGGTGGGTCATTATTTAAACACATTTAAGCAGGTTACAAACAAGAACAGTTACAAACCTTTAATATCCAGATTAATAGTTGGCTCCCACTTGACCAATATAAAATTGACAGGGACTTTGGGGAAGTATATGCATATCAATTTTATACCTAAGTAATAACCATGATTAAATACAGGATTATTATTTCGCTTTGAACGAGCCTCGTGGGGAGGGTCATCGTTGCCACTAGTAATAACCCACAATCATCCACTTGGAATTCATTCATGTGAAAGCTATCTTTTGACCGTCCCGTGGGGGGAATTTCTCCAAAAGAATTCACAAATAAATAAATCATGGAGGTCAAAATTAATTCAATTTTATTATCACGAATAAAATTGTCAATTAATTATTTAAACATACTTAGTAATTTTTGAAGGTGAGATTTTTCATTTGGCAACTCTCATGCAAACACATTTAAACAAATTAAATAAAACATAAGATAGAACAAAATAAATCAAGCAAAACAGGAAAAAAACATATTGGGCACAAATTATCCAATTGTCATGGTTTGATTTTTCTTGGCTTGATTTTGAAGAAACACCATCTCGAATTTCTCTCACTCGATCGTCTCGAAAAATACTCCGTCTAGAAAGCCATGCCCGAAATGGCTCATCGGCTTTGGATCAAGCCGCATCCGGCCCGCCACCAACTTGGCAACTCTCAGCGGCCTTGCTTCCGCCCGGAGAATATCGCGCCCGCCATTGCCTCGCTTGCGCCTCGGCGAGCGGCAGCGTATCCGTGCACATCTGCGCTTCGCCCGCCTCCGCCTACGCCCGCGACCTCGCCGGCGCCCAGCGTCCCGTGTCTGCGGCGCGTCGAATCGCTTCGGCCCGATCTTGGCGCCGCGATGCTTCGTTTACGCTTGCGGCTTCGTGCCGACCTATTCCTCGCCGCACTCGGCCGCCTCGGTCTCGCCACGCCCATGCGTGCCGGTCGCGCACCAGCGCCGCCCTCGCCCGATTAAGTTTGTCCTTTAATTCTTAAATCTTCTCTTGCGTTTAAATCCGGTTACAATTTATTTACAAAAAAAATAAATAAACTGGAGATCTGAACTAGTCTATTACATTGATCCGTCAAAGCAAATCCTAGTCTACTCGTGGATTTTCTCACGAGGCAAAACGAATCCGAACGAATCGAATTAAAACCACAGTTTATATGCATGCATAAACAAACACATTAAATTCCATGACAATTGGATACCTGCAAAATAGATCTAGCAATTCTACTATCCAATTTCAAATTTAATGTCCGCGAATTAAATTACAATTTAAAAATCAGAGCCCGAAACCGTGGCTCTGATACCAGTTGTTGGGGAATAAATTGCACAGATATATTCGCGGTGAATATTTAAATACAAATTTAATTATTTAATTATTACTAGCATGAATTAATCCTATATTAATTCAAATAATAATCCAACAACATATCATGCATATAACAATTCACGTAAAAGCTACGCATGCTGAATTCTACGAGTTTATGTGAGCATACCTCTTGGGATGGCAACGGTGTGGCTGAATAGACTAACCGTAAGGACTTCCCAAGTATTCCCTTAGCCCTCGTTCGACTATCCGGTGGAAGGATTCTTGTGAACGATTTAACAAAAGGAAAATAAAATTTGTTGCACCACCTTTGTGGATTTACTAATTTTTCCAGCACATGGAATTGTACTTGGGAATGAAAGAATCATCCCCTATTTATAGAGACTAGGGTGGTCGAAATTTTGTGATAAAAACAATGTGGAAAAATCTTTTCTTGATCTCCAAGAAATCTTGAATATATCTCCTATATTCTTTTCCCATAATTATGATATTCCACAAAAATCCCACCTACTGTATATGTATGGAATTTAAGAAAATAAGGGGTCCAAGATTCCAAGATTCGGATCTTCTTGAATTTATGAGATATTCTTGTATTTCAAGAAATACATATCTTCCATAATATCTTTTCAAGAAAATCAAGAAAATCTTTCTTGCCCTATATTTTCATATTTTCGAAAAACACTTATGAATTAACCAAGTGGGAGATTTCTTGAATTTAATAAGATAATCGTGTATTCCAAAAATACATATCTTCATTCCATAACAAAATTCAAAGAAAATCTTTCTCCCAACTTCATCCATAATTTTCAAAATATTATTGGAAAAATAAGCAACATTATTTATTTTATTTTAATCACCTTTTCAGTTAATGGACTATATGTTGAGCTACTCAGGGGGCCTTTAGGAGAATTAAGATTGGACCTTCTAATGGACCTTGAATATCTAATATTGAGCCACAATATAATTCAAGCCCATAAATATTAATTAATCCCACTACATAATTAATATTGCACTATCCATCTTAACCCATATTACAGTCAATATGGCTCCCGGTCATTATTTCCCGTGTTTAAGATTATCTAGCCCATTAATTAATTCAAGCCACTGAAATAGCTTTCTATTAATTAATATCTTATATCCTTGGTCAAGGAACGGTTCAACATTATTATCCATACCGGAAACTAATTCCACTTGCAAGATTTGGTATGATAAAGCTTATGAACCTCCCAAGGGGGCAAATCGAACAAGCGTACTTGCAAACGATTCTTCGTATTAAATCTTAGAAATCACATGTGACTAATAATATTGCCCAAGATAAAAAGTATTGAATCTCTCTGATTTGCTACCCATGATAAGTCAAAGCAATAGTTACCAATCCCAAGTGATCCTATTTAAGGAACGAAGATTAAGAAATAACGAACCACTGAGGTCTAATTCTTCCTTGTTCAGTTCTGAAGAATTTATCCTCCTGTAGGTCCTATTCAGTGCATTAGTCATGCACTAGTGTAATCTCTTGGTCAAGACAAGCCAAGCTGAGCCTTACACTTCAACCTTTCATGATGGGTTGTTCATTTCTATCTAGGTCGTGAATAGCGTACTTTTAGTTACAAGAGACTGTTAATTTAATCTTCTGTGATCTGGTATCAATAAATTAACTACAATATAACACGTACGACTTATTGAACAGTTATGTAGTAAATATATGTAACATTCGATAATATTTAAAGCATCAGTGATAAACAATTTATTTCAGTAAATAAGTCTGAAAATTCAGTTTCGATTATACAAAGTAAAAGCATACTTTTCAGTATAATCCCAACATAGGAGACACACTCTTTCTTTGAATATGAATCTTACTCATCTATTAATCTTTGTTTTGTTATAAACAAGTTATTCTCCCGTGCGAAAACACATATTGAATATTCTTGATTTTTAAAATGTGAGATTGTGTAAAAAAATGAATTGTAATACAAATTGAAAATAAATTTATTTTGTTCACTTACTCTTAATCTAAACTAATTTCTTCCACTATTATTTTTCATTAATATATTAAAGACTACATGTATTGTTGGGATATTTTAGTTTTGATGAATTATGCAAAAACATTATCAACTTGTGTTATTGAAGCTAACTTACAGATAACAAGTTGAGGGGGAACGAGAGAAAAAGTTGAGGGGGAACTCACGAAAATCAGAAGAAGATGATCGAGATCAGATGAGTAAGATGAGTTCCGGAGTTAATTGATGAGCTGTGCAAAATCAGAAGAGAAGAAAAGCTAAACCAAATAATCAAGATCGACCGACCGATGACCAGATCGGAGAGAAGGGTTCGGGATCGACGAAGAGGTTGCGGATCGGAAGAGGAGAGATGGTGACTCGACGAGATCGACGCGGATCGAGATCAGATAAGCTAACCTGATGTAACTAACCTGATTTGCTAACCTGATACAGATAAACTGATATGCTGACCTGATGCTATACTGATCTGATCAGGCGAGAAGAAATCAGAAGAGAAGTCATCTAATTTCATGTTCACTGAAAATCGAACGCGTCGATGATCGCCAATTTCGAAAGTCTTTAGTGACTGAGGGTAAGATTGTCGAAGTCGGGAAGAGCCAACTCGCTTAGCCCGAAAAGTCGAGATACCCGATCGTACAAGGTCCGGCCAAGAGAAGTCTCATTGAATCAAGAAAACTCGAGACTCGAGAGAAACTCAAGACTCGAAGATCCTCAAGAATATAGCCAGTTACATTAAAATTTGACGTGGACCAATGAGAGGAAGACAACAAGCTTTGAAAAGTCAAAAAGTGAGAATAGTATGGATTTGAATGTGACTCCATCCAACGGTAACATTCAAATCCACACTATAAATACAAGTTCTTCCTTCATTATTCGTGTGGAGAAATGCGTGAAACATCCAAAAAGCCAAATCATCTAGCATTTCCACCATAGAACACTGAGCAAGAAATACACTCATATATTCAGAGTGTTCTATCATAGATCTAAGCACAAATGTAATATCCTAATCTTAGAGAGATTTTCTCATCCTTAGCATTGAGGCTAAACAAATGTAAGGGAAAATCTCAACCTAGTTGGAAACCAAACAAACCTTACCCAAATCAGTTTGATAGGATAAGTTTGTAGGTGAGTGCGAACTCCGTAAACATCTAGCAATCCCGAAAGGGAGGGTAGGCAATCCCCTGAGGGAGATAAGTCCCGTTTGAGTGTGAACTCGGTAAACATCTGTTGGGTGTTGGACTAACACGTTAAACTAAGTCCAGTTGGTTAAGTTGGTGCCCCTTGTGATAGGGAAGAGTGGATGTAGGAGTTGGACTCTGAACCACTATAAAATCGTGTGTTCTTTACTGCTTTATGTTCTTACTTGCCATATACATTTGATTATAAGCAAAACACACATCGTTCTTAAAAGCAAAAATAAAATAAAATTGGAATCACTCTGCCCCCACCCCTGTTTTATATGCATTACATGGTATTTTCCGCACTAATGGGTTTTCAAATCGGGACCAACAATAGGTATCAGAGCTGGAGTTCAAAAGTTCACAAGTTTTCAATATGACCATCTGAACTGATACCAACAATTGGTATCAGAGCGGGAGTTCAAAAGTTCACAAGTTTTCAATATGACCATCTGAACTGATACCAACAATTGGTATCAGAGCGGGAGTTCAAAAGATCACTGTTTTCAAGATGACCATCTGAACTGATACCAACAATTGGTATCACAGCGGGAGTTCAAAAGATCACTGATTTCAAATGTGACAACCTGAACTGATCTTTTTAAACAAAAACCCGTTTCTGTAAAAGTGCATATATTTTAATGTTTTGGCGTCATTATCAAAAAGGGGGAAATGTTGGGATATTTTAGTTTTGATGAATTATGCCAAAACATTATCAACTTGTGTTATTGAAGATAACTTGCAGAAAACAAGTTGAGGGGGAACGAAAGAACAAGTTGAGGGGGAACTCACAAAAATCAGAAGAAGGTGATCGAGATCAGACGAGGCTGCAGACGAGACTGATCGAGATCAGATGAGTAAGATGAGTTCTAGAGTTAACTGATGAGCTGTGCAAAATCAGAAGAGAAGAAAAGCTAAGCCAGCTGATCAGAAGATCAGATGACCAGATCAGAAGATAAGGGTTCAGATCAGAAGAGGAGGTTGCAGATCAGAAGAGGAGCAGATGAGACTGATCGAGATCAGATATGCTAACCTGATGCAACTAACCTGATATGCTAATCTGATGTGCTAATCTGATGCAAATAAACTGATATGCTGACCTGATGCTATACTGATCTGATCAGGTGAGCTGATCAGATCAGGCGAGAAGAAATGAGAAGAGAAGTCATCTGAAGTCATGTTCACTGAGAATCAGAACGCTACTGATGATCAGTTAGCCTGAGTGCTAGTGACCTGAGGGTCAGATTGTCTGAAGTCAGAAGAGCTGAACTCAGTTAGCCTGAGTGTCAGTATACCTGATCAGACAAGGTCCGCTGAAGAGAAGTCTGCTGAATCAAGAAACCTGAGACTCAGAGAAACCTGAAGACTCAGAAGATCCTGAAGAATATAGCCGTTACATTCAGCTGACGTGGACCAATGAGAGGAAGACAACAAGCCTGAAAAGCTGCAAAAGCTACAGAATAGTATGGATTTGAATGTGACTCCATCCAACGGCAACATTCAAATCCACACTATAAATACAAGTTCTTCCTTCATTATTCGTGTGGAGAAATGCGTGAAACATCCAAAAAGCCAAATCATCTAGCATTTCCACCATAGAACACTGAGCAAGAAATACACTCATATATTCAGAGTGTTCTATCATAGATCTAAGCACAAATGTAATATCCTAATCTTAGAGAGATTTTCTCATCCTTAGCATTGAGGCTAAACAAATGTAAGGGAAAATCTCAACCTAGTTGGAAACCAAACAAACCTTACCCAAATCAGTTTGATAGGATAAGCTTATAGGTGAGTGTGAACTCGGTAAACATCTAGCAATCCCAAAAGGGAGGGTAGGCAATCCCGTGAGGGTGATAAGTCCCCGTTTGAGTGTGAACTCGGTAAACATCTGTTGGGTGTTGGACTAACACGTTAAACTAAGTCAAGTTGGTTAAGTTGGTGCCCCTTGTGATAGGGATGTTGGGGAATAAGTTGCACAGATCTATTCGGGGTGAATATTTAAATACAAATTTAATTCTTTAATTATTACTAGCATGAATCAATCCTATATTAATTCAAATAATAATCCAACAACATATCATGCATATAATAATTCACGTAAAACCTACGCATGCGGAATTCTACGAGTTTACGTGAACGTACCTCTTGGGATGGCAACGGTGTGGTTGATTAGACTAACCGAAAGGACTTCCCAAGTATTCCCTTAGCCCTCGTTCGACTATCCGGTGGAAGGACTCTTGTGAACGATTTAACAAAAGAAAAATAAATTATGTTGCACCACCTTTGTGGATTTACTAATTTTTCCAGTACATGGAATTGTACTTGGGAATGAAAGAATCATCCCCTATTTATAGATCACAAGGTGGTCGAATTTTTAGTGATAAAACAATGTGGGAAAATTTTTTCTTGATCTCCAAGAAATCTTGAATATATCTCTTATATTCTTTTTCCCAAAATTATAATATTCCACAAAAATCCCACCTTATCTACATTATGGAATTTTTGAAAATATGGGGTCAAGAATCCAAGATTTGGATCTTCTTGAATTTATGAGATATTCTTGTATTTCAAGAAATACATATCTTCCATAATATCTTTTCAAGAAAATCAAGAAAATCTTTCTTGCCCACTATATTTTTAAATTTTCAAAAATGTCACTATAGATAACCAAGTGGGAGATTTCTTGAATTTAATGAGATAATCTTGTATTCCAAGAATACATATCTTCATTCCATAACAAAATTCAAAGAAAATCTTTCTCCCATCTTATCTATAATTTTCAAAATTCTTAGAAAAATTAAGCAACAATATTTATTTTATTTTAATCACCTTTTTCAGTTATTGGACTATATGTTGGGCTACTCAGGGGACCTTTAGGAGAATTAAGATTGGACCTTCTAATGTACCTTGAATATCTAATATTGAGCCACAATATAATTCAAGCCCATAAATATTAATTAATCCCACTACATAATTAATATTGCACTATCCATCTTAACCCATATTACAGTCAATATGGCTCCCGGTCATTATTTCCCATGTTTAAGATTATCTAGCACATTAATTAATTCAAGCCACTGAAATAGCTTTCCATTAATTAATATCTTTTATCCTTGGTCAAGGAACGGTTCAACATTATTATCCATACCGGAAACTAATTCCACTTGCAAGATTTGGTATGATAAAGTTTATGAACCTCCCAAGGGGGCAAATCGAACAAGCGTACTTGCACACGATTCTTCGTATTAAATCTTAGCAATCACATGTGACTAATAATATTGCCCAACATAAAAAGTATTGAATCTCGTTGATTCGCTACCCATGATAAGTCAAAGCAATAGTTACCAATCCCACGTGATCCTTTTTAAGGAACGAAGATTAAGAAATAACGAACCACTGATGTCTAATTCTTCCTTGTTCAGTTCTGAAGAATTTATCCTCCTTTAGGTTCTGTTGGGAAATAGATTGCACAGATCTATTCAGGGTGAATATTTAAATAATCGATCCCTTCTTTCTGAGTGTAACCTTTCGCCACTAGTCTTGCTTTAAAGGTTTCAACCTTCCCGTCCGTTCCTCTTTTCCTCTTATATACCACTTGCATCCAATGGGTTTGACCCCATTAAGTGGTTCGACTAGCTCCCACACTCTATTATAAAACATAGAACCCATTTCGGCTTTCATTGCTGTTTGCCAAGAATCTGCATCCTTATCTTGGAGTGCCTCGTCATATGTCCATGGGTCTGATTCATCTTGTCCGGGAATCAAGTCCGAGGACTCTCTTATTCCCATGAATCTCTCGGGCTGTCTAACAACCCTCCCACTACGACGAGGCTCCGGTTGTGAAAGCGTATCGTTTGGTATATCATCTAGTACAGTTGGCACTGAGGTTTGCCCTCTAAGCTCATTTAAGATAATCTCACTTCTGGGTTTTCTTCGTTCATATAATCTTCTTCCAAAAATCTAAAGTGGGTGCTTATGACCACCTTTTGATCTTCGGGACCATAGAACATACACCCTTTTGTTCTCTCGGGGTAACCTGCAAACAACCTTAATTCTGATTGAGGATCCAATTTACCGGCTTCCTTGTCCAACACGTAGGCCGGACACCCCCAAATTCTCATGTGTCTCATACTAGGCTTGCGCCCGATCCACAATTCTTTGGGAGTTTTGGGAACCGATTTGGATGGCACCAAGTTCGAATGTAAGCCGTTGTTTCAAGGCATGACCCCGTAATCTTGGGAAGATCCGCATAACTCATCATAGATCTAACCATTTCCAAAAAGAGTTTTGTTTCTTCGCTCTGCAACCCCGTTTTGTTGAGGGGTTCGATCATGATGAGTGGGATGCAATCCCTTCATCGATAAGTAGTTCAAAAACTCATCATTTGAGGTATTCGCCTCCAAGATCGGATCGTAGAGACTTGATCGTTTTTTCCCTATGATTCTCTGCTTGAGCCTTAAATTCTTTGAATTTCTCAAAGGTCTCAGATTTATGCTTCATAAGGAAAATATAACCGTACCTTGAGTAATCATCAATAAAAGTGACAAAATACTCATAACCTCCTCTTGCTTTGGTTGACATTGGACCACATACATCCGTGTGAAACGATCTCTAACACTTCTTTGGCTCTATTCCCTTGGCTCCAATTGCCCTCTTGGTCATTTTACCCTCCAAACATGATTCGCAGGTTGGAATTCGTTCAACTTGGAGAAACTCCAGTGAACCGTCTTTCACCCACCTTTGGACACTCTTTGGATTTATATGACCCAATCTTAGATGCCAAAGAAGTGTCTCGTTCACGTTTTCTTTTGTCGAAAATAGTTGATGTGTTATAGGATGCATTTCGTGAGTGGTGTGCACAGTTAATTGTATAGAGATTTTCCATCAATGTCCCGTAACAGATACACTCATCATTTCAAGAAATGATGTCATTCTTATTAGAAGAAACTTAGTGTCCTTTAATTGAATTTTAGAAACTGAAAGTGAATTCTTTCTAAAACTGGGAACATAAAGATAGGTGCACTTTTCCCACTGCTTCAGCTGCCACTCTCGTAGCATCGCCCAGTGTGATGAGGATCTCACTCCCACTAAGTTGTCAGGTCTGTTTGAACCCGTGAAGCCAACATGATTAGTGGATCTCGTATCAACCACCCACGAATGAGAAGTATACGCCGCTAAACAAGTTTCAACAACTAGTGCGTGAGAATTACCTTTCTGTCCGTCCCTTTTGGGGTTGGAACTTAAGCACTTCCTCTTTGGATTTTCCTTGACACAACAAGCATTCTTCATCTTACCATTGACCTTGGCAACAGTTGAGTTTTATTGCTTATGGTTTTTGGTCCTCTTCTTTTTCTTGCCTGCCTTTGCCTAGAAGATGAAGACGGACCACTTGCCATCAAAGCTTGAGTTTGATGCCTTATCAACATCTCTGTCGAGACCAAAAGCTTGCAACAAATTAGCTAGCGAGGCCAAAATGCTCAAAAACTTTTTGGGCAGAGAGTGAAGTACCAAATTCATCTGAGTCTCCAGATCATAATCTGCACTCAGAATCTCAAGTTTGTTCAGATGGGCCATCTATTTTGAGGACGTAATCCCTTACGGGTTTGCCCTCCACCATTTTCATCGACGACATCTCTCGCAAGGTGATCTGACGAGTCCCGCATGTTTTGACTCGTCAGTTGGCTCATCTGATTTTGGTGTGTCAAAAATCCACTTGTGCTTTTTGTGCGATTAGGACAAAAATAATTTTCCAATTAATATAGTTTCCATAATTGTATTGACCTTAAGTATAATAACAAAGGATTAAAAGGTAACGATATCTTTGAATCAAATAAATAACTATATGCATAAGCACAAGTATATCACAAGATTCGATCACATGCATCATATTTAAAATCTCAAAAAAATATGAACATGCATCAACCAACATCTCAAAACAGTATAAATAAGCCACGTGGGGTGGGTCATTATTTAAACACATTCAAGCAGGTTACAAACAAGAACAATTACAAACCTTTAATATCCAGATTAATAGTTGGCTCCCACTTGACCAATATAAAATTGATAGGACTTGAGGAAGTATATGCATATCAATTTTATACCTAAGTAATAACCATGATTAAATACAGGATTATTATTTCGCTTTGAACGAGCCTCGTGGGGAGGGTCATCGTCGCCACTAGTAATAACCCACAATCATCCGTTTGGAATTCATTCATGTGAAAGCTATCTTTTGACCGTCCAGTGGGGGGAATTTCTCCAAAAGAATTCACAAATAAATAAATCATGGAGGTCAAAATTAATTTAATTTTATTATTCGAAATAAAATTGTCAATTAATTATTTAAACATACTTAGTAATTTTTGAAGGTGAGATTTTTCATTTGGGCAATTCTCATGCAAACACATTTAAACAAATTAAATAAAACATAAGATAGCACAAAATAAATCAAGCAAAACAGAAAAATAAACATATTGGGCACAAATTATCCAATTGTCATGGTTTGATTTTTCTTGGCTTGATCTTGAAGAAACACCATCTCGAATTTCTCCCACTCGATTGTCTCAAAAAAATACTCCGTCTCGAACTAAAAGCCAAGTAGCTCTTTAGGGATCTGTATGCCCGCGTCGGCCCAACCACTTGGCTTTGAACTGACCTCGGCGACCTTGGTACCGCCCCGGTGGCGGCGTGACGACATGTAGCGCTCGCTCGCCCGCCTCCATCGCCCGCGACTTTGGCGGCGTCCGCATCCCGCGTCTTGGCTTAGCGCCTTCCCGCCCAGCGTCGGCCCGTCGATCCTTTCGGCTTTAATCTTGTATAGCAGTCTTTCTCCTTAGCAAGTCTTGCCGATGTCGCTGCACTGTTCCCTCGCCTTCCGCCGGCATATCGGCCTCGCCTACTGCCAGTCGTGCGTGCCAGCGCCGCGCCGCCTCGCCCGGTCTGGATTTTGTCCTTTAATTCTTCGTCTTCTCTTAGTTTCAATCGGTTCTGATTTATTTACCAAAAATAAATAAACCTGAATCTGAACTAGTTTATTACATTGATCCGTCGAAACAAATCTGATCTACTCGTGGATTTTCTCACGAGGCAAAACGAATCCGAACGAATCAAATTAAAACCACAGTTTATATATATGCATAAACAAACACATTAAATTCCATGACAATTGGATACCTGCAAAATAGATCTAGCAATTCTACTATCCAATTTCAAATTTAATGTCCGCGAATTAAATTACAATTTAAAATTCAGAGCCCGAAATCATGGCTCTGATACCAGTTGTTGGGAAATAGGTTGCACAGATCTATTCGGGGTAAATATTTAAATACAAATTTAATTCTTTAATTATTACTAGCATGAATTAATCCTATATTAATTCAAATAATAATCCAACAACATATCATGCATATAATAATTCAAGTAAAACCTACGCATGCGGAATTCTACGAGTTTACGTGAACGTACCTCTTGGGATGGCAACGGTTTGGCTGATTAGACTAACCGTAAGGACTTCCCAAGTATTCCCTTAGTCCTCGTTCGACTATCCGGTGGAAGGATTCTTGTGAACGATTTAACAAAAGGAAAATAAAATATGTTGCACCACCTTTGTGGATTTACTAATTTTTCCAGCACATGGAATTGTACTTGGGAATGAAAGAATCATCCCCTATTTATACATACTAGGGTGGTCGAAATTTTGTGATGAAAAAAATGTGGGAAAATCTTTTCTTGATCTCCAAGAAATCTTGAATATATCTCCTATATTCTTTTTCCCATAATTATAATATTCCACAAAAATCCCACCTACTCTATAATATGGATATTTTCGAAAATATGGGGTTTCAAGAAACCAAGATTTGGATCTTCTTGAATTTATGAGATATTCTTGTATTTCAAGAAATACATATCTTCCATAATATATTTTCAAGAAAATCAAGAAAATCTTTCTTGCCCATTATTTTCAAATTTTCGAAAAACTCATCATAGATAACCTAGTGGGAGATTTCTTGAATTTAATGAGACAATCTTGTATTCCAAGAATACATATCTTCATTCCATAACAAAATTCAAAGAAAATCTTTCTCCCAACATATCTATGACTTTCGAAATTTTAGTTGGAAAAATAAGCAACAATATTTATTTTATTTTAATCACCTTTTCAGTTAATGGACTATATGTTGGGCTACTCGAAATTCTCTAGGAGAATTAAGATTGGACCTTCTAATGGACCTTGAATATCTAATATTGAGCCACAATATAATTCAAGCCCATAAATATTAATTAATCCCACTACATAATTAATATTGCACTATCCATCTTAACCCATATTACTGTCAATATGGCTCCCGGTCATTATTTCCCGTGTTTAAGATTATCTAGCCCATTAATTAATTCAAGCCACTGAAATAGCTTCCCATTAATTAATATCTTTTATCCTTGGTCAAGGAACTGTTCAACATTATTATCCATACCGGAAACTAATTCCACTTGCAAGATTTGGTATGATAAAGCTTATGAACCTCCCAAGGGGCCGTCGAACAAAAGCGTGCTTTGCAAACGATTCTTCGTATTAAATCTTAGCAATCACATGTGACTAATAATATTGCCCAAGATAAAAAGTATTGAATCTCTCTGATTCGCTACCCATGATAAGTCAAAGCAATAGTTACCAATCCCACATGATCTTATTTAAGGGACGAAGATTAAGAAATAACAAACCACTGAGGTCTAATTCTTCCTTGTTCAGTTCTGAAGAATTTATCCTCCTGTAGGTCCTATTTAGTGCATCAGTCATGCACTAGTGTAATCTCTTGGTCAAGACAAGCCAATCTGAGCCTTACACTTCAACCTTTCACGATGGGTTATTCATTTCCATCTAGGTCGTGAATGGTGTACTTTTAGTTACAAGGGACTGTTAATTTAATCTTCTGTGATCTGGTATCACTAAATTAACTACAATGTAACACGTACGACTTATTGAACAGTTATGCAGTAAATATATGTAACATTCGATTAATATTTAAAGCATCAGTGATAAACAATTTATTTCAGTAAATAAGTCTGAAAATTCCGTTTTGATTATACAAAGTAAAAAGCATACTTTCCAGTATAATCCCAACAGGTTCTATTCAGTGCATCAGTCATGCACTAGTGTAATCTCTTGGTCAAGACAAACCAATCTGAGCCTTACACTTCAACCTTTCACGATGGGTTGTTCAGTCCCATCTAGGTCGTGAATGGCATACTTTTAGTTACAAGGGACTGTTAATTTAATCTTCTGTGATCTGATATCACTAAATTAACTACAATGTAACACGTACGACTTATTGAACAGTTATGCAGTAAATATATGTAACATTCGATAATATTTAAAGCATCAGTGATAAACAATTTATTTCAGTAAATAAGTTCGAAATTCCGTTTTGATTATACAAAGTAAAAAGCATACTTTCTAGTATAATCCCAACAAGGGAAGAGTGGATGTAGGAGTTGGACTCCGAACCACTATAGAATCGTGTGTTCTTTACTGCTTTATGTTCTTACTTGCCATATGCATTTGATTATAAGCAAAACACACATCGTTCTTAAAAGCAAAAAATAAAATAAAATTGGAATCACTCTGCCCTCACCCCTGTTTTATATGCATTACATGGTATTTTCCGCACTAATGGGTTTTCAAATCGGGACCAACATGTATATATATGGGCATAATATATACGATCATTTAATTAATCGTATATCTTTTAATTATGTACTAATTTCACTACAAATACTAAAATTTAAAACTATATTAAAATTCAACTATAAACTTATATAATCTAACAAAAACTATTTAAATTCAAAAAATGTAATTTAAAGAAAGAAAAAAACACTTTAAAAACAATAAAATAAATATTTTAAATATAAATTTTATTTTTATACGTGCAATATAAATGTGAGTCTGTGAATTTAAAATCTTTAAAAAATAATTAACTTGCTATGTAGTGAGTTAAAATTAAATTTAAAATGAAAAAAATATTATTGAAATTTGAAATTAATAGTTCAAAATAATAAAACAAAAATTTGTAAATTTAAACCACTCTCTTTAATAGAGAGTGAGACTTGCATGCACCACATAGCAAGTGGACTACACATGTTTCAAAAATATATTTTTTTCCTCCTCATTTCAACTTTTTTATATGAAATGCACTTATGGTCTCATGGTGTGACGGAACATAATTTGGACATTGACGTTTTAATATTTATAAAAGAATGTATGTTGATTTGTGTTTGATTGTACCAGATCCTATGTATGAAACTATTTCGTACAAATTTTTGTCTTTATGTGTATATAAATTGTTGTTAATGTACTTATATATTAACACGTGTGGAAGTACTAATTTCAGTTTATGTTATTTGTATAAATTAATAAACTATACATAGTATTAAACTACAACGAAAACGACTATTATAACGCATAGTCCCTCCCGACAAATTAGTTACTTATACACATTAGCTTAATTCACCAAAAATAATAACATTAAAAGAGTGAGTCTCATGTATACTTAGGTGTACCGTGTATTTATTGTCCATTTTAAAATCGTGCAACTTGTTATACTAAAAAATACAACATGTTTATACTGAATATAAATAGTTGCACGATTCAGTGTAAATAAATTGAACTTTTCAATATACTAAATTGCACAATTCTAAAATTCACTATGAGTGCATTGTGTACCTGAATGCATATAAGAGCCTAACATTAACGGAACCAACAATTTTTTTGACTATATAAAATATTTTCAGAGGTACACATTAGCTTATAAATCCAAAAATAACATTAACAAAAAAATAAATAAATGAATAGTGTATATACTTAAAACTTAGGGCCCACTTGATTGAGAGTAACAGAAATTATTTTCATTAATAGTGTCACCCGTAATGAGAATAGAAGTAAGTAATTGATAACCCTACTTTCATTACCTAATTCAACCTTCACTCAACCCTCCTCAAATAATATTCATTGTTGATTGTTAACCAAACAACAACAATACAATGAATAACACATGATTATTGACCCCTTAATAATACTCATTACCATTCTCATTCCCTAGTCATACTAAACATCCCTTAAAATATTTTCTGGCTTCTAAATCAGACACACGGAATATGAATTTCAAATTGAACTCTACAAGCCTAATTAATTAGGAAATGAAATTCAAATCGGTGACATGGATGTGAAGACCAGTGTTTTCATAATCGAAATGGGGATCAAATTGAATTGGGTATGTTGATAGTCGTCTTATGTGGAAAATATGACGTGGTTGTGTTGACTGATAACTAAACAAGATAAAACCCAACGTGTCGAACACAGTGGCGAGCACGGGTGCAATGTGGCGAGCACACAA
Source organism: Stenogyne calaminthoides (assembly GCA_037126765.1). Taxonomy (NCBI): domain Eukaryota; kingdom Viridiplantae; phylum Streptophyta; class Magnoliopsida; order Lamiales; family Lamiaceae; genus Stenogyne; species Stenogyne calaminthoides. The sequence goes on from JBBCBC010000013.1 coordinate 24,671,740, forward strand.
TGTGGCAAACGCGAGTGCAATGTGATTTGCACTAGTGCAATGTAACAAGCACAAGTGCAATATGGTGAGTAACATTGCAATGTGGCGAGCACAAGTTCAATGTGACATGCACCAGTGCAATGTAGCGAGCACAAGTGTGATGTGTGTCGATCACCGAGTGTAAGTGGCGAACACAACGTATCTGGCGGGCATGATGGAATATAAAATGACAACAAGGAAATGGTGACCCAGTTCACCAGGACTGACTATGTCTCAGCGTACCAAGCCAGGGTTGTTTTATTAGTGATTTGGGGATGTGGTGAGCACAAATACAATGTGGCGAGCACGATTGTATATGTCTGTTACAAAGGCTTCTGGTAAGTAGCTAGCTGGAAAAAATTCTCCTTTAATTTGGCCATCCGGGGGCCTATTTATACTATTTTGGCTAGCAGGTGCTGCCATGACAAGCATGTGTTGGCCGTTTCTTGTCATGCAAGAATACATGTGGTGTTACCACGTTTCTTACCACGATTCCTTGGTCGACATCTGTCTATGCTTGCTTATGAAGTCTTCGACTTGTCATCCAGGTGGTATCTGCTTAGTAGGTGACCTGGTCTTCTTGTTCGTCATTATGAGCTTGTCTTTATGGGACACTTATGCTTGCCCTGGGTGTATGTGTTGGAATTTAGAGGCACCATGCGCAGCGGAAATAAACAGTTCACCAACAACGAACAATTAATTGCAAAATTGAATACGTATAAACATAAAGAGAAACCTTACAGTAAATCATACGCATATTTCTCTACTATGGTATCCACGTAATCCCCGTTCACGGACTTGCACAAATTTAATAGATTTAAATTCCAACTCTAGATCTTATGGAGAGAAAAATGAATTAACGCTATTTGTGAATTCCCAAGAGCTTGTATATATAGGGAGACCCAGCTTAAATCTTAAGCTAGCCTGATTGGAAAATAAAATCCCTAATCATTAATTAAATTAAATCCCTTTAATTTAATTTCCTAAATATAAATCTCTACGGATTTAAATTTCATATATGTCAAATCTCTACGATTTGATTCCATATATATTAAATCCTACAATAATATACAATATATTATTATTATTATTATTGGGAATTTCTATTTAATTAAATCCAATTTAATTAAACATTAATAATAATTAATTTCAAATTAATCTATTATTAATTAATTCTCCATAAATTAAATATTAAATCCAATTTAACATTTAATCAACCAACTATAATCCGTAAAAGGGAACTACTTGTTGTGTGACCCGTAGGCCCTCATATATCGAGCAATTAGTTAAACTAACAGTCTTAATTGAACCCTAGACAATAAATCAGACATTCTCAATATATGAGGTACATTGCGAGAAACGTGCAACTACCTGTAACTGAAACATAGGCTATTACGATTTCCTCCTTTCATTCACGAATACTCGATTAGTCTTGAACATGATGAAGTGTCTATTCAAATAACTTAATCAATTTATCTCTAATCACTAATTGATCATGTATGTCACACTTGGTCACAAAGTCTAAGTTGACGTGCATTAGCCGATGACTTTGATCCAATTATGATGAGAAGATGAGTATTCTCTCTAAATCCACATTGAGGAATGAATCCTATTCTTGGCTCAACTACCACGCACATGCACTTCGTGATGCACCCAATCCAAGCTGTATCTACCCATGGAAGGGTGCAAGCATTGGTCATGGTCAAAGTTCATCACTCCACACATGTCCTGCGCATTGACCTCAAGTCAAAGGAGTATCGCATCGCTCCCACTAACCGAGACACCCGTAGACACATATAGTGAAAATACATCAAATGGTTTCTCGGATGGGTATACCAATACCCTCTAAGGTATTTGTGCATCCATCATGAGATACCTAGTATCTCGTAGTAAGTGAGATCTTACTACACCCTCTAAGAGTATGATGCAGATCGCACACCAATTTCCATTGCATCATCAATATCCCATTCTTGATGATCCTTGATCAGGGCTATTTGAGAGTTATGCTTAAGTCATCTGAGTTCTCACAACCTCAATGACAACAATGACTCATGGAAACACTTATATGAATAAATGAAAACAATCAAACATAATATTCAAACAAGTGTATTGTCATACATTAATATTAAATGAACTATAATATTAAATCAAACTGAATATCATCGATTATTATGTCCTTACAATGGATTGTCTCTAGGACACTAACACTAACAATCTCCCACTTGGACTAGAGTCAATCACCTCCATGTCTAACCCCTAGACCATCAAATGTCTAGTGTACATGAACGCTCAGTGTTTTGGTGAAATGATCTTCCAAATTAAATATGTGGGAATACATTTTAATTATATTTCTCCTATCGTTATGATCTCCCGGATCAAATGTTAAGTCTTGGTACATGCTTGTTTATGCTTGTTGATCTCGGTTCCTTTGCTTGCGCAATCGCACCAGTGTTATCTCATTAAAACTTTATTAGACAACTGGCACTCGGAACTACCCCTAGTTCTCTTAAGAACTATAAAATCCAGGCAGCCTCCTTGAGGCTTCTGATACAGCAATGTACTCAACTTCGATTGTTGAATCTACGGTCCTTTTGCTTGAAACTATTCCAACTGACCGCCTCATTATTGAGAGTGAAACATAACCTAACTGTGATTTGTAATCATCATAGTCGGATTGGAAACTTGCGTCAGCATAACCAGTCACTATTGCTTCTGACTGTCCACTATAGACAAGGAAACATTCTTTAGTTCGTCTAAGATACTTCAGAATGGTCTTGACAACAATCCAGTGAGACTCACCCGGATTCTGTTGGTATCTATCAGTGATGTTGATAGCGTAGGCCACGTTTGGCTTAGTGCAAGTCATGGCATACACGATTGACCCAATTGCATGTGCATATGGGACATATTTCATGTGCTTGATATCAGCTTCATCAGAAGGACAATCCTTCTTTGACAGCTTTATCCCATGATTTGTCGGTAGAGACCCTCTCTTAGAGTTCTCTATCACAAAACGCTTCAACACCTTGTCTACATAGGTGGACTGTGACAGCCTCAACATTCTTCTGGATCTATCCCTTTGGATCTTGATCCCTAAGATTTAGCAGGCTTCACAAAGATCCTTCACCATGAAGGTCTTCGACAACTAATTTTCAACGGACTGCATTAACGGGATATTGTTTCTCAAAATCAATGTGTCATTGACATACACGATTATGAAAATAATATTCTTCCCGTTGTGTTTACAATAACACAAGGATCTTCCGAATTTCTGATGAAGTCAAAAGACTTGATAGCTTCATCAAATCGGATATTCCAACTCCTAGAAGCTTGCTTCAATCCATAAATGGATATCTTTAGCTTGCATACTAGATTAGAATTTGACTTAGATGTAAAACCTTCCGGTTGAGTCATAAGAACTTCCTTATCAATGTCTCCATTGAGGAAAGCTGTTTTGACGTCCATCTGTCAAATCTCATAATCACAGTGTATTACTATCGCAAGTAAAATTCAAATGGACTTGATCTTTGCAACTAGTGAGAAGGTCTCATCACAGTCAATGCCTTCGCGTTGACTATAACCCTTCGCCACCAACCTAGCTTTGTAGGTTTGTACTTTGCCATTTGCATTGGTCTTTTGCATGAAGACCCAATCACAACATATGGGTCTAACCCCTTTAGGCAACTCAACCAAGTCCTAGACTTGATTGGTTTACATCGAGTCCATCTTGAATTTCATGGCTTCATGCCACTTCCCTGAATCAATATCTGATATTGTTTCAGAATAAGTATTAGGATCGTTCTTATCCGGTATGTCCACATTAACTAGTTCCTCCAAGAGGTAACCGCATCTAATGGGCGGATTACAATTCCTAATATACTTACGGAGCTGTGGTTGTGCAGGCTGTACATTCTGATTGTGAAAAATTTTGTGGTGCATCGATTTCATCAATGTCCGAAGAGTCCTCAAGAGCTACACTTTCAGATGCCTCTTGGGCGGGAGTTTGAACTATATTGTTCTCATTCAGCCCACTTGGAGGTTTTTGCACGGCTAACCTACTCCAACTACGCTCCCACTGGCTGAAAGACGATCACCCAGTAAAAGACTCCCACCGTGAAAGTCGCTGAATGCTCCCACTGATTCCTTGTCATGTTGTTTTGACATGATATCAGTCTCTTTGTAAATTTGTGGTTCTTGAATTTCTTCAAGTTCTATCAGCTTACGACTTTGTTCCTTAAAGACATAGTCTTCTTCGAGTAACTTGGTCTGCCTAGAAACAATCACTGATTATTTCTCAGATAGATAGAAGTAATATCCTTTAGTTTCTTTAGGATATCCCACAAAGTAACCCTTTTCACCTTTGGATTCTAACTTTTCGGTAAGCATCCTTTTCACAATCACGGGGCAACCCCATGTTAGATATGTGTAAAAGTTGGCTTCCTGCCACACCATGGTTCATATGGTGTATATGTTGGGGTTATACTGAAAAATATGCTTTTACTTTGTATAACCAAACTGAATTTTCTTATTTATTTACTAAAATAAATCATTTAATCACTGTTGCATTAAATATGAATGAATGTTATATATGTTTATTGCAAACCCGTTCGATAAGACAGTACGTATTACGTTGTAGTTAATTTGGTGATACCCGATCACTGAAGATCAAATTAACAGCCCTCGTAATTAAGTACAAATTCACAACCCAGGTGGAAATGAACGAACCATCATGAACGGTTGAAGTGTGAGACCCAGATTGGCCTGTCTTGACCAAGGGATCACACTAGCGCATTTAGGTGCGCTGAATGAGGACCTACAGGAGGACAAATTCTTCGGTACTGAATATACAAGAATTAGACCTCAGTGGTGCGTTGTTTCTTAATCTCCGTCCCTTAAATATGATCGTGTGAAATTAATAACTACTGCTTTGACTTATGATGGGAAGAGAGTCAATGCGATTCGATACCTTATATCTTGGGAAATATTATTAATTACATGACGATTGCTGACATTTAATACGGAGAATCGCGTGTAAGTACGTCTTGCTTGATTTGTCCCCTTGGTGGGCTCATATCCTATATCATGCCAAATCTTGCAAGTGGAAATTTATTTCCGGCATGGATAATAATGTTGAGCTGTCTTTACTCCAAGGACAAAGATATTAATTAATATAAAACTTGTTCAGTGGCTTAATTAATTAATGGACTAAGATAATCTTAAACGCAGGAAATAATGATCGGGAGCCATGTTATATGTGAAATCGTAATATGGGTTAAGATGGATAGTTCAATATTAATTTTATAGTGGAGTAAATTAATATTAATGGACTTGAATAATATTTGGCCCAAAATATTATAGCTTCATAGTCCATTGGAGGTCCGATCTTAATTCTCCTAAAGGCCCCCCAAATAGCCCAAAATAAAGTCCAATTAATGAGAGAGAGAAGAAAATATTCTTGCTATATTTCCGAGTAGTAATTTTTGAAAATTATGTAAATAAAAGGAAGAAAAGATTGTCTTGATTTTCTTGTAGATATTTTATGGAAAGAGATAATTATTATCCCATAAATTCAAGAAGTCAAATCTTGACTCCTTATATTTTGTTAATTTCGAAAATATCAAGGTAGAAGAGGGAAGGAGATTTTTATGGAAAATTTAATTAAGGAGAAAAGAATATAGGAGATATATTCAAGATTTCTTGGAGACCAAGAAAATATTTTCTTCCTTATTTTTCCAACCCTAATTTTCGCCCCCCTCCTCCTTATTTATAGGGGATGAGCTCTTCATTACCAAGTGCAATTCCATGTGTTGGAAATATTAGAAATCCACAAAGGTGGTAGCAAAATATTTTATTTCTCTCTCATTAAAATCGTTCGTTGAAATCTTCCCACCGGATAGCGTTCGTGGACTTTGGGGATATATTTGGGAAGGTTCTTGGGTTGATTCATCCGTTTGATTCTTCAAGAGGTTAGTAATTCCGTAACTCCTAGTTCCACATGTTTAGGATTTACGTGAATTATGTGTACGCATGTTGTTTATTATTATGTTGAATTGACTTAGGATTAATTCATGTTAGTAATTAACTGTTTAATTTAAATATGCAATTAAATAATCACCTCGAATAGATCCGGGCACCCCAATTTTTCCAACAGTATGCTCAACCGATTTAGATGGGATCATATTCAGAATGTAAATTGAGGTTTGTAACGCATATCCCATAAGAATATTGGAAGACAGGAAAAGCTCATCATGGACCTCACCATGTCTAACAGGGTTTGGTTTCTTCTCTCGGACACACCGTTCATCTGAGGTGTTCTGGGAGTAGTCCATTGTGACTGAATTCCATGTAACTTCAAGTAATAAGTGAATTCATGGCTAAGGTATTCACCTCCTCGATCCGATCGAAGAGTCTTGATACTCTTACCAAGTTTCTTCTCTACTTCAGCCTTAAACTCTTTGAATTTCTCAAAAGATTCGGATCTGTGTTTCATAAGATACACGTATCCGTATCTAGAGAAATCATTAGTAAAAGTGATGAAGTAGCCGAAGTGACCCCTAGCTAGAGTGGGCAATGGTCCACAAACGTCGTTGTAGATCAACTCTAGAGCTTCTTTGCATGCACCCCTTTCCTAGAAAAGGGTCTATTGATCATCTTGCCCATGAGATAAGATTCACAATCTCCATAAGACTCACAGTCGAATGGGGTTAAGTAGTCTAAGTTTCTTAACCTTGCAATTCTTTTCTCGTTTACATGATCAAGTTCTACAATGCCATAAGTAAGTCGGGTTTTCATGATTACTAAGTTTGAGTCTTTTATTTTGTATATTAAGAACATCATATCCATAATGCAACAATTACATGTTGCGAGTAATAGAAACAACTAGATGACTATCATTAAGTTCTAATCTAAAAACAAATGGTAAGTCTAACACATAGGTCCCCACACGTTAAGTTAACAACTCTTGCTCCGTTTCCACGTGTAAGACGACTTCACCCGTCCTAACTGCCCTATGACACATGAGCCCTTTCACATTAGTGCAAATGTGAGAGCTAAATCCAGTATCCAATACCAAGCAGTTAGCGCTGTTAGTGGACATGTTTATCTTAATAACAAACATACATGTTCTAGTGCTAGAAGCACCCGCTGCATTCATTTTACTAACTAGAACCTCATAGTCCTTCTTCCAGTGCCCTCTTCTACTTATAGTAGAGGCACACGTCCTTATCTACCCGCTCCTTCCTTTGAACACCATCTTAGTGACAGTGAACTCAAAAGTCTTGAGCACGTTGTGAAGTTCAGGCATGGTCGCATCCGTCTTATTCATATTGTAGTTCACAATGAAGCTAAAATATGAATCCGGGGGCGACTGGAAGATATCATAAATGAAAATGTTGGTCTTTTAGCTCAAAGCCTAAATTACCAAGTTTCTCAATTAGGCCTATCAACATTAGCATATGAGGTGAAATTTTCCCTTCTTTAGCTAACCGACATCTAAACAGATCTCTCATCACTTCATAAATCTCAGAACAAGATTCAAAATCAAAGAGATCTTTCAAATGTTTGAGCACTAAGAAGGGACCCATTTTCTCATGTTGCCTATGTACATCGGGAGTCATGCTGAGCAACATCACATACTGTGTCTGGGAAGCATCCTCTTGATGCTTCTTCTGAGGTGCTACGTCAAACTTGGCTGCCTCAGAGTACCAGCTTTAAGGGTAACCGGGATATACGTGTCCAACACGTACTCAATCTTTTCTCGCCTTAGCACCAAGCACATGTTTTGGTGTTAGTCCAAAAAATTTGGCCTATCCAATTTAGTTTGTTTCCAAAACACATCTCAATAACAGTTATATATTTCAACTAACCAAGAGAAATAAAATAAAATGGGAATTAAACACATAATTTCTATGATCAATATTCAGCAATCAAAATAAACATGGCCTTTCTTTTGTGTTTATTTTGTCTCCATTATTTTCACATATTCAACGACCTCATCGGAAGAATACAAATTTATATCTAATATAAATTATAATGGACTAGGATCCACATTCCTACTATCATAATCCCAGCTAGGGCTGATCATTACAATAGCATAACTGGTAGGTCTTCAAACCAATTGCAAAACTGCAATTCCTAGTTTGTCGAACCTAGTTCGACTGATGTCACTTACCCTTTGTTCCCCGCGAGGGCTAGCGAAACAAAGTTAAGTTGATTTACAACCATCAAGCGGCGACATTTCATGTCCCTATAAGAGTCTCGTTAGATGTAGATCCGAGCAAAAGACGAGGATCTTTAAGTACTCATTGGAACGAAATCTCCGATTTACTTTTAATTTTGATGGAAGACATCTTATCAAATTAATGAGAAAACCATATTTTAGTGAGGAGCATTTTAAAGGCGTGGTATTAACTGCTTAATCGAGATCCAACATGTTAATCTACATCACATTTGAGCAATTATTGGGCGCCGCCTACCCAAACATGATTTACACGGACTAACATTTCTATGGGAGTCGTCTACCCAAACAATAATACGGTCCGACAAGTATTGGGCGCCGCCTACCCAAACAATTATAATGCGGACGTAAAAAACGTTAACAGAATGTAAAACATGTCAACCAAGTGGAAATTAATAACCCGTTTAATCATTTAAACCATAATTTTAAAATTAAAATCAAGTTTTAATAATTAAATTCATTATTAATATTTTGATCTTTAATTAATCTAATTAATTAAGTACATCATTAGTCCAACTAATACGTTTTGTGAGATTTAATAATTCCTTTTAAAATGAGGTTTAAAATCCAATTTTAAACTCAATTTAAAATTTTTATTAAACTTCAATAATTAATCCAATTAATTATTTTGGTCCAACCAATATCCAATTTTAAATTAATCCAAATTAATTTACAAAATTAGATTTTAATTGTTTTATTGTTGGGGCTCAGATGCAATTTCCAAAATTGCATGGGAGGGCCTGTTCCCAATCAATTTTGCAAAACAGCCCTCCGCCATCACCGCCCAAATCCGACAGCATTCAATCTCTAATTTAGGACAACTGTTTCCAAATACCAACCCGAAGCAGTAACAATTTCAGAATTAATCTAATCAATTCATCAAATTCGTCCAACTGTAACAATCGACATCGAACTCAAGAGAACGAAATCGAACAAAACAAGCAACACATCAAGAACCCAGAAACTGAAAATCACAGAACTCGATCGAAAACTAGAAACTGAAAATCACAGAACCCAATCGGAAAACTAGAAACAAGGGAAAGCTCGAGGCGTCGCGAAGTCGAAGCCGGAGCTCGACGCTAGTCACCATCGCCACCTAGGCGCGTGGGTGACTCGTCGTCGAGCACGATGGGTTGCGCGCAGAGCCGCAAACCCAATCGTGAACTGGTTCCAAACCAAAAAACCTGAACGAAACCACGAAATCGGCGGCCCGCCGCCACCGATTCATCTCGATTCTGGTGGTGCGCCGCCTCGACCCAAGTCAAGTGGAGCACCGCCGAGAAAAGAGACGACGAACAGAAGTAGAGCGGTGGAGACGACGATGAAAACGCGAGGTATGAGGCCTGAGACGAAGGTGAGACCGCTCGGAGTGTACCGCGAGCCCCCGCACGCGTTGCGAGGCCTCGACGCCTAGCGCCAGCCTCGAGCAACGCGGCGTGGCATCGCGGCCGAGGGTTGAGCGAGCAGCGGCGGCGGGGGTTTCTCACTGAGAAACCCTAAATCGATTTGGGGAGTCTTCTCGAAGAAGACGAGCCGGATATACAAAACAATAAGGGTGCGGTCGAAAAAACTATTAATTCGGCCGTGCCCCACGGTTTTGAATAAAAAATACTTTTAATTTATTCAAAATAATTATGCAATTAATCAAAGAGCCTGAGCTCTGATACCACTGTTGGAATTTAGAGGCACGTAAACATGTAATACATGCGTAGTGGAAATAAACAGTTCACCAACAACGAATAATTAATTACAAAATTGAATACGTATAAACATAAAGAGAAACCATACAGTAAATCGTAAGCATATTTCTCTACTATGGTATCCACTTAATCCCACTTCACGGACTTGCACAGATTTGCCAGTGTTGAATCCCGAGATGAATTTGCTAGGAAAATTCTAACTCTAGATCTTATGGAGAGAATAATGAATTAAAAATATTTGTGAATTCCCAAGAGCTTGTATATATAGGGAGGCCCAGCTTAAATCCTAAGCTAGCCTGATTGGGAAATAAAATTCCTAATCATTAATTAAATTAAATTCCTTTAATTTAATTCCCTAAATATAAATCTCTACGGATTTAAATTTCATATATGTCAAATCTCTACGATTTGATTCCATATATATATTAAATCATACAATAATATACAATATATTATTATTGGAAATTCCTATTTAATTAAATCCAATTTAATTAAACATTAATAATAATTAATTCAAAATTAATCTATTATTAATTAATTCTCCATAAATTAAATATTAAATCTAATTTAACATTTAATCAACCAACTATAATCCGTAAAAGGGAACTACTTGTTGTGTGACCCATAGGCCCTCATATATCGAGCGATTAGTCAAACTAAAGGTCTTAATTGAACCCTAGACAATAAATCAGACATTCTCAATATATGAGGTACGTTGCGAGAAACGTGCAACTACCTGTAACTGAAACATGGGCTATTACGATTTCCTCCTTTCATTCACGAATACTCGATTAGTCTTGAACATGATGAAGTGTCTATTCAAATAACTTAATCAATTTATCTCTAATCACTAATTGATCATGTATGTCACACTTGGTCACAAAGTCTAAGTTGACGTGCATCGGTCGATGACTTTGATCCAATTATGATGAGAAGATGTGTATTCTCTCTAAATCCACATTGAGGAATGAATCTTATTCTTGGCTCAACTACCACACACATGCACTTCGTGATGAACCCAATCCAAGTCGTATCTACCCATGGAAGGGTGCAAGCATTGGTCATGGTCAAAGTTCATCACTCCACACATGTCGTGCGTATTGACCTCAAGTCAAAGGAGTATCACATCGCTCTCACTAACCGAGACACCCGTAGACACATATAGTGGAAATACATCAAACGGTTTCTCGGATGGGTATACCAATACCCTCTAAGGTATTTGTGCATCCATCATGAGATACCTAGTATCTCGTAGTAAGTGGGATCTTACTACACCCTCTAAGAGTATGATGCAGATCGCACACCAATCTCCATTGCATCATCAATATCCCATTCTTGATGATCCTTGATCGGGGCTATTTGAGAGTCATACTTAAGTCATCTGATTTCTCACAGCCTCAATGACAACAATGACTCATGGGAACACTTATATGAATAAATGCAAACAATCAAACATAATATTCAAACAAGTGTATTGTCATACATTAATATTAAATGAACTATAATATTAAATCAAACTGAATATCATCGAGTATTATGTCCTTACAATGGATTGTCTCTAGGACACTAACACTAACAGTACGGCCACAACTCGGTCGCTTTGGACCTTACTTTGTGCTCGCCCGGTTGGGCGAGCAGATCTTCAGTTCTCTGTTTGCTTATTGTGTTCACCCCCTGTTCGTCATATCTGTGCTCGCCCTTCCTCCCTGGCTCTGACTCCTTCTTTGTGCTCGCCTGTTGGGAGAACCTAATTATGTTGCTCTCGAGCGAGCGCATTGCCGAAGCCTGGTTAGATTGCAAGTTATCGTGGATCGTGCTCGCCTGAGGTGGAGAGCACGTGAGTTGCTTCCGTGATCATCCAGTGTGCTCGCCTTTCTGGCGAGCATTTTGTCTTGCCCAACTGGATACTTCTGTACGTGCATTGGTCCACGTGTTCATCTGGCGAACACGTGGCATGAGGGCTCTTGACCGTGCACAACAATATCCCCCCAGTCGGGTGCTTGTGCTTGTCACGGGAGCCTGACTGTTCTAACTATTTCACTCGTTTACAACTTTTTGCCATCGATAAATCATAAATCGCGAGCATCTAGATATTAAAGTGTTTTGACTTTTTCAAAGGGAAACCCAAGAAATGGCGAGCATAGATACTCTCGAGGTCTAACAGTACGCCTATCATCGCAATTGATCCCTTACTCGTTGCTATGATCACCTGAACTGGTGTGGAGGTTCTCGTACGAGTCTTGCTTGTGCTTGTCACGACGGAATGCCGAAGCCCAAAAAGGCAGCCAACGCCGCCGCCAAGAAAAATGCCGAAAATTACAATGCCGAAGAATTTAAAAATTGGTCGATAAATTTTATTTTGCCAAAGAGGCGGATTACATTTTAAATTGTTAAAAAAATCAAATAAATAACAAAAAATTGGTTTTAGGCGATTTTGATCGCCGATTTTTAAATGGGTTTTTTTAATTCAAAAAAAATAACTTTTTAAGGGCAATCGGACCGATTATGCACGGTCGATTGAACCACCATTCAACCCGATTCTAAAAACAACAAGGAGACATAATCATCGCCGAGTAGGCAAAAAGTTGATGCCGAAGAGGCGAGCTGGTCAACACCATAGAGGCAGACATAATCATCGAACGAGTAGGCAGTAAAAATCGACGCCAAAGAGGAAAACGGTTTGTATAACAGTTTTATCGATGCCAAATTTTGGAGATGCATCTTATAATCATCGTAAAGCAGCAAAATGCCGATCCCTACGCCCACGGTTTGTCCGCAGACTTAACCGCTTAACATCGCTTTGAAGGCGGAAAGCCGACGCCAATGAGGTAGGTTGATCGACACCGAAGAGGCAGACATAATCATAGCCGAGTAGATGAAAAGCCGATGCCAAAAAAAGGCGGGCTGGTCGACGCCATAGAGATAGACATAATCATCGTCGAGTAGGCGAAAAGCCGACGTCGAAGAGGCAGGCTGGTGGACGCCATAGAGGTAGACATAATCATCGCCGAGTAGGTGGAAAGCCGACGCTGAAGAGATAGGTCGATCCGATCGACAATCGATCCCCAGAGGCGCATATAATCATCATCTTACGGAAGTCATCGAGTAGGTTTGAAAAACCGATCATTCCGAAGATTACGGTTTAACGGGCGGTCGATGACATAAAGGCGAACATAATCATCACCGAGTAGGTGGAAAGCCGATACCGAAGAGGTGGGCTAGTCGACGCCATAGAGGCATACATAATCATCGCAAAGCAGTTGATAAGTAGAATTTTTAAAAGTCGGAAAGCCAAAAGGTCTTGGGATCGGCCGGGGATTTATGTTACGAAAGCCTTAGAGGTCAGATCCCTAATCATCGCCGAGGGAATGGAAAATCACCATTTTGACAAGAGGCGGGTTGGTCGACACCGTAGAAGGTGACCATGGGAGAGAGCACGCTAGCAACCCCTCGCTTGGTCGGCCACATAGGAACAACTTCGCCAGGTCAGCTAGAAAAAAGATTATAAAGCAAGTAATGTTGAGAGCTTACTTGATAGTGGCCGTGTTCGTCCAAACTGGTGTGGCCTATGCTCGTCCAAACTGGTGTGGTCTGTGCTCGTTCAAACTGGTGTGGCCTGTGCTCGTCCGAAGTGGTATGGTTCATGCTCGTCTGAACTGGAAAGGTCCGTGCTCGTCCGAACTGGTGTGGCCTGTGGTCGCCATCTCCCGTCTGCCGATCTCTAGGAAATCAGCCTTGATTACTTGTTCTTGCCAGAGGGAGTCGAAATGGTCGACCCTATTTGATGACGTGGACATGGCTGTGGTCGAGCATGGGGGTGATACGACAGTTGGAGGCGAGCATGGTGGCGCTGTGTGCTCGACAGGCTATTACCCCCAACCCTTGATATCTAGATTTTCAGTCTTGCTTTTGACTGGTGATTTAACCTTTTTTTTGCCCATAGTGGCCTTTCGTGTTTAGCTTGACGAGCCTTGTTAATGCTAAACTCTTGACCTTTGTGCTTGGCCTGGATGGCCTCTTTTGTACCTCTGGCCATTAGTGCCCCCTCTTTTTGGAATGAATCAAGCTTCGTATGTGCTTGTGTTCAACCTGTTTGTCTTATTTAGTTGCAATCAGAGTGGTTGTCTTATTTTGTTGCAACCTTTATTCGTTTGTGATCGTCTTATTTTGTTGCGATCATGTTTGCTCTGGTCGTCTTATTTAGGTGCGACCATGTACCTAATGCTCACTTTGTTGTGGGCATTGTAAGCACATATTCTTTCGCCAGGTGAACACAATGCTCGGCTTGCTCTTTTTTCTTTGTTCTGGTCGTCTTATTTAGGTGCGACCAATCTGGGCACGGCTAGAAAAACTGGATAGATAAAAAGACAACACGCAGGATGTTCTAATCTATTACATTTGTTTACAACTGGAAAATAATAAAAAAAAACTAGCTATTATAAGTTTTAATTTTTACAAGGGGAAAATTGAAGGACGGCGAACATACAACCCTCCGAGGTCGAAAACGATTTACACAGTTATGGCGAGCAAAAATGACTTAGTCTATCTGCAGGCGTGTGCTCGCCGCTTTGATAGACTCTTTGTACAGGCGTGTGCTCGCCCTCAATCCCCCAAGGTGGAGATGATTGATTCTCTATAATAGGCGAATTCTTTTCTGATTGCCCTTCTGTTCGTCCAAAGTAGTTTGTTTCATCGGGGGCTCAATGAATTCTCTCAATCTATTCTCCTGGTATAATTCCCATTACTGGCTGAGCAAGTCGCAACACTCATTGGTGTTGTGCCCGATGTATTTGTGGTACGAACAGAACTTTGAGGCATTGAGCTAGTCATGATCCTTGATTATTCACTGGGGCTTCTGCAACATGCCCTGGTCTTTGATTTGATTGTACACCGTCTGAGATGAGACGGCGAGCACACCTTGGAGGGCATGTGCATCGGCTTCTTCGTCAAAAGGCTTGAAGGAGCTCGGGGCCTTGTACCCCCCTTCAATGGTTAGTTTTTTGTTGGCGACCACCTTCCTGGTCGCCCCTTTAGCCCGAGATTGGGCAAGCACCTCCTGCATGTTGATTATTTTTACCGCTCGCTCACGGAACTCGGCATATGTGTTTGGCCAATCTTGAAACATGGTCTTCCACATGTCTGTATTAAGGGTGAGGCCCCCAACCACCATGAGGATCTTGACATCCTCTTTCACGGGAGCCCCGTCGTACACACACTTATCAAACCTATCCACGTATGCTTAGTCTGACTCGTCCTTAATCTGCGAAAAGTGTGCTAACCGCTACTTTGGGGCCTGGCAAGCACACATTGATGAGAAGTGAGATAAGAATTTTTGCCCCAGCTGTGTGAAGGACGAGATTGATGCGGCCGACAGGGTCGAGAACCACCTATGTACCCGGTCGCCCAACGTCATGGGGAAAGATCGACACTGAGTTGCATCGGTGGCACCCATGGCGATCATAAAATTTGAAAATTTGCTCAGATGGACATGTGGGTCGGATTATGCGTCGAACATAGGGATGGGTGGACGTTTTTTCACCACTTTTTCCTGTATTTCGGCGGACATGATCGCCAGGGATAATGGCGAGCACGACATAGTGCTTACTCGTGGCAACCCTTTAGTAGTGGCCAGGTTGGCCTGCAGGCTCTCGATCGCCTTCTACATCTCTACAAACTTTGTGGAGTCGACGGACCTAGAATGGAGCTGGGTCCTACCATGAGGACTCTGGTGGTCATGCTCATGACGGGGCAGTCCCCCTTTCTGCGTTCGCCCCTGGTCTCCTAGGCAATGGAGGATGGATATTTTCATCCCCACCGACTTTATCGGCTCGTTTGCCGGTCGCGGCTCTTCTTTTGACCTGCTCGCTATCAAGTGTATGCTATGTCGATCATCATCTTCCGAGCCTTTTTGCCGGGCCAACTCTTTTTT
Source organism: Stenogyne calaminthoides (assembly GCA_037126765.1). NCBI lineage: Eukaryota > Viridiplantae > Streptophyta > Magnoliopsida > Lamiales > Lamiaceae > Stenogyne > Stenogyne calaminthoides. The sequence goes on from JBBCBC010000013.1 coordinate 24,687,623, forward strand.
GGACCGTTCTTTTAGAGCTCGCAGCAGATATGTGAGGGCCCTTGTTGTGGCCGCGGGGTTGTCTGCTATATCCTCCAGATTTATGTTCTCCAGGGGTTGGTTTTCACGAGGCTGATGTTGAGCCTCCTATTGGACGGGAAACCGACTTGGCCCCAATTTTTGGGTTTCAATGGTTCTTGATTGAGGCATTATATTTCATTTTTCTGCCTGGTTTTTTGGAAAGTGTTTGGATTGGTTATTTGTGTGTGTTCGTTGGAGCGCCCTCCTTTTAGCGCCAATTCTTGATAGTCGTCTTATGTGAAAAATATGACGTGGTTGTGGTGACTGAAAACTAAACAAGGTAAAACCCAACGTGTCAATCACAGATTAAGGGTGCAATGTGGCGAGCACAAGTACAATGTGGCAAGCACGAGTGCAATGTGGCAAGCACAAGTGCAATTTTACAAGCACAAGTGCAATGTGGAGAGCACCAGTGCAATGTGACCCAGTGCAATGTGGCGAGCATAAGTTCAATGTGACAAGCACAGGTGCAATGTGTGTCGATCATCGAGTGTAAGTGGCGAACACAACGTATCTGGCGTGCATGATGGAATATAAAATGACAACAAGGAAATGGTGACCCAGTTCGTCATGACTGACTATGTCTGGGGGCATACCAAGTCAGGGTTGTTTTATTAGTGATTTGAGGATGTGGTGAGCACAAATACAATGTGGCGAGCACGATTGTTTATGTCTGTTACAAAGGCTTCTGTTAAGTAGCTAGCTGGAAAAAATCCTCCTTTAATTTAGCCATCTAGGGGCCTATTTATACTGTTTTGGCTAGCAGGTGCTGCCATGACAAGCATGTGCTGGTCATTTCTTGTCATACAGGAATACATGTGGTGTTGCCATATTTCTTACCACGCTTCCTTGGTCGACATATGTCTTTGCTTGCTTATGAAGTCTTCGACTTGTCATCCAGATGGTATCTACTTAGTAGGTTACCTGGTCTTTTTGTTCGTCATTATGAGCTTGTCTTTGTGGGACAGTTATGCTTGCCCTGGTTGTACGGCCACGCTCGGTCGATTTGGACCTTACTAACTGGGCGAGCAGATCTTCAGTTCTCTGTTTGCTTATTGTGTTCACCCCCTGTTCGTCATACCTGTGCTCGCCCTTCCGCCCTGGCTCTGACTCCTTCTTTGTGCTCGCCTGTTGGGCGAGCCCAATTATGTTGCTCTCGGGCTAGCACATTGCCCAAGCCTAATGAGTTCGCTAGTTGTCGTGGATCGTTCTCGCTTGAGGTGGCGAGCACGTGAGTTGCTTCCGTGATCATCCAGTGTGCTCGCTTTTTTGGCGAGCATTTTGTCTTGTTTAACTGGATACTTCTGTACGTGCGTTGGTCCACGTGTTCGTCTGGCGAACACGTGGCGTGAGGGCTCTTGACCGTGCACAATAGGGTATCAATTGTCGGTTCAACCGATTGGATCGGTCGGATTGGTGGTCCAACCGTAAAAATGATCCTTATCAATTATTAAAAATAAAATAAATGTGCATTTATAAAATTTAAAATTATATATTATAAATTTTATTTTGAAAACACAATAGAATTATAGACAACACAATACAATTTAAAATAAGGATTACATTTTAAATTAATTAAAAAAATCAAATAAATAACAAAAAATCGGTTTTTATCGGTTTTTCGATTTTGATCGATTTTTCCAGTTTTGGCTGGTTTTTTCCGATTCAACCATAAAAATAACTTTTTTAAGGGTAATCGGACCGATTCTGTATATGTCTGATTCCTGATTGAACTGACCGATTCAACCCGATTCTAAAAACAACAGTGGAGACTATTGACTCAGTCTACTCCTCTCCAGGCTTCCCATTTGTCTATTTCGGACGAAGCATACAAAATCTTATATTTTCTTAAATAAAATATTGCGCACACACACTCATATACGATTCTCCATAATTTTTTTTATGACAATTACCCCCCATAAAAATAAAATTCTCCATAAAATTATATTTTGTTATAACAATTACCTCCCATAAACAAGGCATTTACTTTTAAGAGTCGCTACAAAAAAGGTGGTGTTTTACGACGGTTTTGACGACGGTTTAAACTGTCGCCTGGTTGCGACGGTTTTAGCGATGGTTTTTAATCCGTCTGGAAAATGTGGGTCACTAAGATTCAGCGACGGTTTTCCCTTTCCGTCGCTAGGTAGCGACGGCTTATTTCCCCGTCGCACAAAATATCGATGGCTTCGTTCCATCGCAACATAGCGACGCTCTAAACTGTCATTAAATTGTCGATATATTGTCGACGGCTATGACGTTATTTTACCGTTGTTAACAGAGACGCCTTTCCGTCGATATTAGCAATGGAAATTTCCGTCGAACATTTGCGACCGTTGCTAAATCGTGAATTTAAAAAAAAAAATGGCTCACTGTGGTTCGAACCCGGGCCCAAGGGGCGCCCGGGCGGGCACCGAACTATCCGAGCCACGAACCATCTCTAACCCAACCACCAAGCATCTTCAATATAAGCCATCAAGTCTCCCAATTAAATGAGGCATATATTCGCTCCCATGGGGGACCGTACACGGGACCTTGGGCGCCCAAGCGGGGATCAATTTCGCTCGGGCACTTACTCTTTTGCGTTTACTTATTGAATTTAATTCTATATGTCCTAAATTCATTTTTTTTTCTAATTTTTTTTAAAATTCTTTATTTCAATTATCTTATTTAATAATTCAATTACAATTTAATATAATAATTTATATTTTTATTTATAAATTTTAATTAAATTAAAATATATTAAAATTTTATTTTTTTAACTTATTTATAATAAAATTAATTCTAATTTACAATTTATATATACTTTTCTATTTAAACAAGTAATACTTTTATATCTAAACAAGGTATACTTTTATATCTTGACAAGTTATATATACTTTACTATATAAACAAGTAATACTTTTCTATGTAAACAAGTAATACTTTTCTATGTAAACAAGTTATATGTACTTTTCTATCTAAACAAGTAATACTATCTATATAAACAAGTAATAATTTTCAATCTAAACAAGTTATATATACTTTTCTATCTAAACAAGTAATAATTTTCTATCTAAACAAGTAATACTTTTTTATCTAAACAAGTTATATGTACTTTTCTATCTAAACAAGTAATACTATTTATATAAACAAGTAATACTTTTCTATCTAAACAAGTTATATATACTTTTCTATCTAAACAAGTAATACTTTTCTATCTAAACAAGTAAAAAAATGAAAAATATAATATACATAAATAAACATTATACATAAACATTATACATATATAAAAAAACAGAGTTTCATAAACGAAAATTTAAACGAGAAAAAATAAAAGTGTCGCCTCACGAGTAAAAAAAATGAAACAGAGTTTAAACGGTCAGGATAAAAATTTACCCCCTCATCATCCAAATTACCAGTATAAAGGAAACTACTATTGAACCCGGCCACTGCTGCCACCACCACCACGACTGCCGCTGCCACCACCGCCGTTGCCACCACCACGACCGCCGCCTCCACCAGCACCGCCGCCACCACGACCAATGACCATGCCACCGCTGCCACCACCACCACGACCGCCACCGCCACCGTCCTCAAAATTAATGGTGTCGAGAAAAAAATCCGATGAGCAGCCCATTTGAATGGCCAAAGCGGATGCAAGGCGCTGCCATTTCCGTTGATTTTCTTCTCTGATCTCGGTCGTCACCTGCTCTCTAATTTGTTCAGCCGTCTGCTGTGGCTGCTGCGGTGCTGAAGTAATAGAGGTCTGAGACGAGTAGGGTTGTGTCTTCGCGATAATGGCGGAAGACAACCTACCGTACCCGAGAACCCGCTGTCTATGGATGCCGGCCTCCTCCACATAGATCTGATTCAAATTAATTGGAGGAACTGGTGGATTTGAACCTGACGTTTCACCCACCTGGGCCTGGCTGGCAGCTTCGATTCTATCTCAAACCGCTCTCTGTAAAAATTAAATATTATAATTCAGATCAGATGTAATAATTATAAAATACAATATTAATTATTTACGTTCACTTGGGTGCTGCGGCTGTAGGTGGAGGTCCTCGTATCCTCTTTGTAGGGGTGGCCGAGTGCAAGAGTCTCAAGAGCATCTAGAGGGCGTCCGAGCCATCGTTCCTATTAGTAAATAGAGTACATATACATATTAATTATAAACTTAAATATTGTACAATTAAATAAAATATATTACTTACTTCCGCCATGCGGTGCTCTAGAATCGATCGGGATCCGGCCTTGTGCATAGCGACACCCCCATCCTCTCCTTGCTGGCTCAGGCGGTTTTGGCGATTCTTCCGGAACATCTCCTGGTATGCGGGATTGCTCCAAACCGCCACAATCGAGTCCCACACGCCCGGGTCCAAGTCCTCCGTCATATCCAGCCCTTCATCCCTCCACCCAGCATGCCACCTATAAAGCATGTCCTTGTACCGGGCAGCGGCAAGCTTATAGAATGGCCTGTAGAAATCAGTCGGTGTCATACCATCCGCCCACCTAGTCTGTTTCTGCATTTCATTAACACAAAATTTATTAAATTTATATAACAATACATATTATATATTAAATTTAAATAAGTATTCAATTATTGTACGTACCCTAAACTCGTCGAAGTAGAGCTGACGCTGTTCTTCAGACGCGCCTCTCCAACTGTGGGCCCCTATTGCAATTCCAACTCGCAAGAAGGAGTTGTGACGAAAGTGGAAGCCTCATGACCGTGTATGATGCTGAAACATATTAAAAAATTAATAAATATAATTAACAATTAATTTTATAATTACTAAACAAATCAATAAGTAACTAAAAATTATAACTTACTTTCCCTGACTTAGATCGATCGCTAATCGAGCAGTGGGGGCTAAACCACGATGAATAGAGGTTGAGTCTGAGCTCAACCCCCCTGGAGATGACCCTGTCGGGGGCGGTTGCTGCGAGCTGGCGGCGCCTCCTCTGTTCAGGTTCACCGTCGGTCTCAGGACCCTCTTCTTCCTAGTGCTCAAAGGAATGGACCCGTCGCCCCGACCACCACCACCACCTATTCCTCGACCATTTCCGCTGCCTCGTCCACCGCTGTCGTGACTAGTACTCATTTGCATTATATAAAATAAATTCATTATATTTTTTAATAATTTAATTAAAACCGCGCCTAAATTTTGACAGAATTTCAACTGTATTATTACATATTCATCATAACCATAAATCTAACAATTCTAACCAAATTAACATATATATATCACATAATTATAAAACAATTCTAACCATTCTAGTCAACCATCAATATAACAATTCTAACCATCCTATCCCATATATGTCACATATATAATCAATAAACAATTCTAATAATTCTAGTCAATCATCAATCTAACAATTCTAACCGTTCTAGTCAATCATCAATCTAACAATTCTAATAAAATATACAATTCTAATAATTCTATCACATATATATAACACATATATAATCATAAAATAAATAATTCTAACCATTCTAGTCAACCATCAATTCAACAGTTCTAACCATTAATCTCACATAATTATATATAAAAAATCATAATCAACCAAATTACACTAACATGCATATACATAATTGAAATAAATATATGTAATTGACTAATTAAACTAAAATACATATATATAATATCGAATATTATATATATATATAATTCGAAATTATATATATATATACATATATATATATAAAATGTACGAAACGAGAAAATAAACGGTTAAAAATTAGAAAAAATACCGTAAAAAAGAAGAGTACGACGATATGAATTGAACCACGTGCACCGAATGCTTAGGACGGCAACAACGAACGGCGTACGGCGACGGCAGTGGACGATTTCTAAGCGAAAGAATCGTGTCTGGATGTTGAATCACAGTTTATATAATCGAAATTTTGCGACGGTTTTGCTATCCGTCGCTAGTAGCGACAGTAAAAACCGTCGCTTTATTCAAACAACCGTCGCTAAACTCGACTGGGCGGTGGTCCACCTGCCGAGATGCTTCGTGCTCCGGGTCCGACTTTAGTGATGGATATAACTGTCGCTAAATACCCCGATTTGACCCGGTTCGAAAAAACCGTCGCTACACAGTTGCTAAACCGTCACTAGTAGCGGCGGAAACTAAATCCGGAGACTCTCACCGTTTGATTATGACCGCCGCTAAAACCGTCGCTAGTAGCGACGGTGGTTGAATTCGTCGCTAAATTCTGTCGTTAAAACCCGTCTTTTTTGTAATGAGCGTTTGTATACTTTGTAATATCTCAACTATCCACAACACGTTTTATACTAACTTTTATAGTATGTGTGCAAAAAGCAAAAGACAAGCTACATGATAATAAAGTAGTTCTCTGGTAGAATATGTCTCTCCTACACCATGTACCACTATACAGTGTTTCCCATAGCATGTTTCAGTAAAAATGAACTGCGCATCTGCTTTCACTAGCATATATGTTTCAGTTAAGAAAAGTTATATTCATAGCATTCTTCAGCTAAGAAAATTTATATGTATCAATAAAAGCAATGGTATATTTTAAAAATACACTTGAATTCACATAAAACTTTATCATAATAATAATATGTGATTGTTTAATTTTATATATGTTAAGTGACACATATTGTAGTCATCTACCCTGACAAAATATACAATCGATCGGGAATCGACCACAAAATCGGTCCAATTGTCTTTAAAAAATCAATTTTACGGTTGAACTGAAAAAGATCGACCAGAATCGGGAAAATTGGCCAAAACGGTTGAAAAACCGATTAAACCGATTTTTTTTTAAATTTAAAAATTAATCCTAATTTCTATTAATCATATTTTAAATTTTAGTATTTTGAATTGTGTGATATTATCTATAATTCTATTATTTTTATTTTTAATATGAAACTTATAAATTATCATTTTAAGATTTTATAAATATATATATATTTATTTTATTTTTAATATAATTTAAAAATATTTTAAAAAAGTAGATTGGAGTCATTGTAACGGTAACGGCTGGACAGTCGATTCAACCGGTCCAACCGGTTGAACCACCAACCAGTGCCCAGTTCGATTTGATCGTCGGTCCGATTATGAAAACATTGAACCACCAACCGGTGCCCAGTTCGATTTGATCGCCGGTCCGATTATAAAAACACTGAATATATATATATATAAAAAAACACTGAATATATATATATATATATATATATATATATATATATATATATATATATAAAAAAAAAACAAAATGTCGTAAAACACTAAAAATATATATAAAAAAAAAATCTCTTATAATACTCGGTTCGACCGGTCCAACCGGTTGGACCGCCACTCGGTGCTCAATCTGATTTGATCGTCGGTCCGATTATAAAAACACTGAAAATATATATAAAACAAAAACAAAATCTTCTTGTATGCAGCATTAATGGAACGCAACATGCAGTTCATTTCTGAATATGCAATTTATTTCCGGTGAAATTTGCAACACACTAAAACATGCTAATGTTCAAAATAAGTGTTAAAGACATATATATACAAATCGTTCATCCGTCTACTACCCTAATGAAGTATAAAATAATTAATTAAAATGCAAAAACTGGTGAAATATAGTATGATTATTTATTTAATTTTTACACATATATAACGCGTGTTAAGTGATACATATAGTTCATCATCTACCCTAAAGAAATGTAAAATAAAATCCGAAAACTCTAACCAAAGCAAAAAAAAAAAAAAAAAGCTTCAAAAATTCCACATTCGTGATTCATCAAAAAACACACCACCACCAATACCCTCCCCACCACCACCACCGCCGCCGCCCCTCCCATCCGCCGCCATAAACCCCTCACAATAAGACGAACCCCCCTTCTCCGGAGAAAAAATCTCCTCCACCACCGGCTGCTTCGCCTCCCCCGCCACCCCACCCCCACTCCCACCCGCCACCACCCTCCTCGCATGCTTCGACGCCGCCACCTGAATCTGCGCCGGCGACAACTCCTCCGCAGCCACCACCTCCGGCAAATCATCAGGAAAATTAAGCACCGCCGTCGCACCACGCAAACAAAAAACGGCGGCATCATACGCCCTGGCGGCCTCCTCCGCCGTATCATACGAGCCGAGCCATATCCTATCCCGGCTGTTGGGCTGCCGCACCTCCGCCACCCACTTTCCCCACTTGCGCATCCTCACGCCCTTGTACCGCCCGTCCCGCCGCTCCCGTCGCGATTGGGGTCGCACCATTGTCGGATTATGAGTATTAGTTAGTTGGGGTGGGAGTATAAGTATAGTGCGGTTACTTAAGGGTGGGGTGGGGCCACGTGGGGCGGTGTGGGTGCGCCACGTGGAAGGGTTGTTTGGGTAGTTAAATACGGCGGGTGCTTTAATTGAGGGATCACGTGTGAAGGACACGTGTGATGGTGATGAGGTATACAGGACGCGTGGGCGCTTCTGGTGTTGACTCTTGGTACATGTATAGTCAATGACTCATCCTTTCACTTTCGTTGACTAATGTTTCTTTCATTTTTCTAAATTTCTTCCTAGGAATGGTAATGCATTGAAGATATGAATGAAACGATATAACATGATTGTTTTGAAAATAATATTAACGAATGAAACGATATAACATGATTGTTTTGAAAATAATATTAACGAATGAAACGATATAACATGATTGTTTTGAAAATAATATTAACGAATTATTACGTACACATCTTTTTATAAATTCAAACTTTTAAATGAGATAGCTAGATTTTTTTTATATGGTATTAGAACTTTTAGACTCACGCTCACGCTCTGAATTCGATTTTCACTGAAAACAACTCCATCCATATTAAATTTTACATTTAATGAATCTCCTTTCAATAATGAAGTAAGACTCTATTTGGATGGATGAATTTGAAATCCATGAATTTTACACGCAAATATCACTTTTCAATTAGACTTATAAATACTTAGATTTGATAATTTAGTTTAAAATAGAAGGATTTTAAATCCTCATTAAAATTAATTTGAAATCTCCTCCTCCCTACCACTTTCCTCTCTCTCTCCCTCCTTCACTTTCTTCCCTTCTCTCTCATCTCTTCTGTTGACAATTTATAATTTGAAATTTATGCATTTTTACTTTTATTATTTTTTAAATTACATTCATTTCAAATCCTCATATCCAAATGGAGCCTAAGAAAATTCAATTCATGAATAATAATGAAGTAAGAGAATTTAGCTCATAAATAGGGGAGAGTGTTAAGGGAATAATATAAACAAATTTATTTCACACCTCTCTACACCGAACTTTTAGATGAGGCGGAATTCTTTCAATAATTATTTTTATGATTTTCATTAATTTAAAATGAAATGAAATTTTTTTTTTGTGTGAAACAACATTTAAATTATAAATAAAGTAAAAACCAAAACCATATTTAATTTGAATAGGGGGAATATTTTTATATATTATATTATTATTGATATTTTATTAATTATTATTAAAATAAGAATTATTATTGGTGTATATTTGTGTAATATTTTTTATTTGTATTATGAGTAGGTCTTCTCTGAAACTTGTTCACCGTAAAATTGATTCTATATTTATAGACCTGACCCTTCAGTTATCACGACTAATATCTTTTTTTTAATATGACAAAGTGGAATAACTCAAGTATTTAGAGTATCACTACTTATGCCATGAGGTCATGGGTTCGAGTCACCATTTGCCCAATTAAAAAAAAATACCCTTCTCTAATATAAGTCATACCCTTCTGTTATCACTACTAATACTCCTATTGTAATATAAGTCATACCCTTCATTATCACGAGTAATGCTCTTTCTGTAATAATAAGACATACCTTTTAATTATCATGACTAAGACCATTTAATAATATAAGGCATACATTTTAATCAGTTTCACGAATTCCTTGTGTAAAACTTATTCACCCTATACTTTGTCTTATACTACATCCGTCTAATACTCGATTTCTCATTTTTCATTTTGTTCGGTCTCATACATGTTTTTCTCTTCCATAAATGAAAATAAAGCAACTTGCTTTTTACAACTATATTCTCTTAGTATCTCAAAAATTACATCACATGTCATTACTTTATGCACACATAAAATCAGTTTATCCTCCCATCTACTTTAATAATAAAGTAGAAAGATTTACAATACCCCAACTAAACTCAATTTATCCTTTCAAATAATAATAAATATAAGTCTTATTTTTATACCATTCAGATAGTAAATGGTCAATTGAGTACAAATGGAGGGAGTATTGTTTTTTTGTTGAAAAATATTTATACTGTAAAAGGCTTATTTATGTTATAAATGTATATTTATATTAGGGTTTTTTTGTAATATTTATGTAAAATTTTATTCAAATCATAATATAAAGTATGTGCACGTGTTTTTTTAGAGTGTTGTCTATGATATTGTAGGAACTTACAAAACAACATATAACAATGAAAAAAATTTAAAACACTTTGCAATCGGATTAAAAATTTTGTATAGACTTAATTCAGTCTATACTTGTCTCGTGATCTTCACTAAAACGTGTAGTGACACAAACAAAGACAATTGATTCAAAATCTAAAAAAGTATAGTGAAAAATACAATTTATATAACAATCTAATTATAAGTATGAAAGTGATCTTATTTAACCTATCATACACTATAAAAAGATCGAGAGAAAAAGTTTATTGGTCCCATAACTTTTGTGTAATCCATATTTCGTCTCGAAAAACTTTAACTATCCAATTTTGGTCCCATAATTATTTTGATTGTCCAAATTTGATCTCATTTTTTCAAAAAATAGAAAACTACGTCGTTCGATCACGCACAAGTCACGTGCCGATTAAAATTGGGGGTTTTCGACCTTGTAGTTGGCGTGGACGCTATCTATTACGAAAAAAATCATTTTTTCTGCAAATTAGAAATAATTTTCTTGCTCTTGTTAATTTTTTAAAAAATAAATTTTTATTGTAACAGTCAGCGTCCAAGTCAGCTATGAGCGCGAAAACTCCCAATTTTTACCGACATGTGACTTGCGCATAATCGAAAACGATAATTTTTTTATTTTGCGATGAAAATTGGACCAAAATTGGACAGATGAGACAGTTATGGAACCAAAATTGGATAGTTAAGTTTTTGGGATGATAAACAGCTTACAGGAAAGTTATGGGACCAAAAAACTATTTTTCTCATACATCAAATGTTAATTAGAATGTACAGCATTCGACCAATACAAAGAAGACACAACAACTCTAACAATTCTAGATGCACTAAGCACTCATTAGGTTGTTGCTTGTTTGCGTCTTAAGTTTGATGTTTCATGTAGTGTGTATTTATAGACTTCATGATCAACTTCATTCCACATCTACTAGTTTGTTTGAAAGACCTAGAAAATCATTCTCCGCTAACTACATTCATTGTAACTTCTTATGATCTCCTCAACTCTCACTCTTGTAAATCTATAACAATTTGACTTAATAACTTAATTCGAAATTGTCAACATACATGCAAAAAATATTGAGATAATTATAAAATATTCGAAAGTTGTGTTAGAAAAAAAAGTTAAATTATAATATTATCCAAAATGTTGTCCAGCACTTGAAAAAACACTGACACAACATCAACATTATTATTTATATATAAATCTTGATTTACAAATATTAGATAATTATATAAAATTTAAATATTATTCACATGCAAAAAATACATCAGGAATAATAAACTAGTCAAACGACGATGTTACTACTGGTCAAAGTTACCCACTGGGTCAACGGTCCACAATGAAAACTAGTCAATCATGCTCGGCCAGGTAAGTAGGAGTTACACGTCAGAGTCACCACGGGCCGCGGTGAAGCAGCCAGTAAGAAGAACACACGTGGCACGGTAGCCACGGTCAGTGACACAGAGAATTCATCTCGGAAAGCAAGGCCGGGGTAGTCCCAGCGAAATTCGGGAACCCTTGCTCAGCCGAAGGGCAACATGTGGAACCGAGGAAGCAAGCTCAGCCCACCGATCCACACCACCTCCAGCATGGCCAAGCAGCAGCCTGTATACTTGCCCACCAAGTTATCAATAGATAAGGCCAAGGAACAGCTCAAGCTAGACACTTGGTACTTAGAAAAGCCAAAATGAATGTAAGGAGGATATCTCTAGGTAGGAAATGGAATATAAATAAGATGTAAATTCATAAATAAATTATTTTTTTATCAATTCTACACTCTTACACTTATCCAAAAAACCACACTTAAAATTTTCCAACTCATAAAATATTGTAAGATCTTGATCAAGAATCAAACACTTCACTTTATTTGTTGGTTGAAATTCAAAATCGTATCTTCTAAAAATTATTTCGACTAGCGACAAACGAGTTATATGATTCTCAATATTCAGAATACCCATTAAAAAAGTCCGTGGGAGAAAATTCCACAAAAACCAAGCTAAAAATAAAAGAGTAAAAAGATAATACACGTGGGCCGTGACGACTCCTTTCTTTGATCGCTATTGATAGACGTGCAACGTATAAATTAAAGCTTTCTTCGAGGAACATATTTTCCATGGACGATTTTGGTGGGCATGTGTACTTGGAGATTGTACGTTAATTATATCAATGTTTTATGTATTTCACGAGACTATAAATTCAACACAAATTTTTCTATAAAACTTGTTTATATTATTCAATTTATATTATTATTTTTATAAATTAATATTTATAATATTTCATATTATGATTTCAATTTACATGTATAGTAATATCAATTGATAAATATTATAACATTAAATTATAAATATAAATTATGCAATGAACAAGTTTCATAGACACCAGCCCTAGATTCAAATGATGTTAATATTCTTCAATATTCTTGAGCTCAAGCACTACGTTGTTCTCGTAATCAGGTTCACACGACCATTATCCTTTAAATTTAATTATATATATGGTGGACATGCTAAGATGACATCACATCCACTACATTATTTTGATTCTTGGTTGCCCATTTTACTGTTTGCAGTCTAGAGTTGCCCAAACGGTTCGAATCGACGGTTTCGGTTCCGAATCGGCAGTTCCCGGTTTCAAAAAGTTGGAATCAGAACTGAACCGTGTAAAATACTTTAACGGTTCCGATTCCGGTTCCATCCGGTTCTAACGGTTCCGGTTCCAGTTCACGGTTCTGGAACCTTTTTTTTTTTTTATCAAAATACAAATAAAATAAATAAATTGAAGTAAATTTAAAGAAGATGAAGCAAAATCTTATGTTATTAAGCATACAAAATTACAAATAACAAACAACTCAAAAAATTTACATGAAACAATAATTTAATACATTACAAAAATTACAATTTACAATTTACAACTTACAAGTTACAACTTACAAGTAACATGCTAAATTGCTAATGCTACAAATACAAGTGTACAACTTATAATTATAATTAAAAAATTATAAATAATGAAAAGAGGATAGAAAAAAAGGGCTTGGGCATAATTTTAAATTTTAAACTTAGAAAATTCTAAGTTAGAAACTTAAAATTATGTTGTCTACGTATCCGATTAGAATCAAAGCCCACGTAGTTCTCTTACCTTGTTTCTTACCTCAAGACTTAAATCTTAAGAAGATTTAAGCTTCATTTTCGGTTTCGGTTGTGTCGTCGATCACACTATCTTCGCTAGAATCCGCGCTAAGAGCTTCATCTTGTGTTCGATCTTCGGCTTTCACCCAATCATCAAGTAAACATTTGTTTTCCAAGTGCTCAACTATCAATCTTGAACGTCTTTCATTCAAGATATGTCCACCCAAGCTAAATGCTCGTTCGACGGCTACGGTTGAGACGGGACATGCATATATCTCTTTTGCAATCATACTCAACACCGGATAAGCATCTAATCTCCTCGACCACCACTTTAAAATATCAAAAATTTCTAATTCTCCCGGTTGATACTCAAAAGAAGGTGTATTTAGAAAATTTTCAATTTCTAAGAAAACATTTGATTGTGCCGTTGCACGTTGTTGATATTGTTCTTTAGAAAAATTATCTAAACGGGAAAATTTACCATAAAGATCACGACCAAGGGATTGAGTACCACCACGTCCACTAGTAGTACTAGTAGCACCACGAACACTAGTAGAATCACCACTAGTAGGACCAAATTGAAATTTTATATTCTCTAAAAACATCCATAAGAATTTGTTTAGATTTTTGGACAACCACAATAGGAGAAGGGGTGTTATCATCTGTAATAGAAAATAAAGCATCATAATATATAGAAATTAATTCTTGCACTCCATCTATTCTTACTCTAGGATCAAGTATTTTAGCAATTATAAACACATCGGGAATATATAAAAAATATTTCATCCATTTGACTTTCATTGAACTAATAGCATTATATAATATTTCATTTGGATCACTACAATCTAGAGTAATTGCAACTCTAACACATTGATCTAAAGCAAGAATACAAGTAGGATAATACGTACCGGATAATTGTGTAGTAGCTTCATTAAAAACTTGCAACATCTCACATAAAGTAGCACATGAATCCCATTGACTAGGAAATAAAGTAATACCACATTGTTCTTGTGCAAAAAAATTACATAATGCATTTCTATACTCATAAGATGCACTTAACATTTTATAAGTTGAGTTCCATCTAGTAGCAACATCAAGTGAAAACACTTTAGGAGTAAGTTTATTAACTACACAAAAACTTTTCTATCGTTTTAAAACTTTTTTATGTCTAACCAAATAACCAAGGGCATGTTTAATAGGAGCAACATGCATTTTTAAAGAAGATAAACCATCTTGAACACACAAATTTAAAATATGACAAAAACATCTTACATGAAAAAATCTACCACCAATTGATGGTTGACAAATTGCAATAAGTTCATCTAAACTAGCCGTATTAGCACTTGCATTATCAAATGAAATTGAAAATATTTTTGTAAGAATGTTGTACTCTTGCAAAATCGTACGAATTTTTAGAGCAATATTAGCGGCCGTATGCTCAGTATCAAACTCTCTATATGCAATTAAACGTTTTTTAATTGTCCACGTATCATCAATCCAATGACAAGTAATGTCCATATAATTATACTCTTGAAAATGATCACTCCAAATATCCGAACATATAAAAACTTTTTGAGTTAATCTAGAAAACATGCTAGTCATTTCATCTCTTATTTCTTTAGCCATTTTATCAATTTCACGAGTAATAGAAGATCGTGAAATTTTTTTGGCCTAAGGATTATAAGCCGTAGTAACCCATTTTTCAAAACGAAGATCATTTGCAAAACGAAAAGGAAGATGTTTAGAACAAATAAGTTTAGCTAATTCTCTTCTAGCAACCTTAACATTATATCTAAATAAACTAGTAGGATTACTTACTTCACCACCTTCAGAAGACGCCGTGAATCCACGTAGTTGCGTTTGAGATGTAGTCATTCCCAAGACTTCTTTATGTTTTGCCAACAAGTGTTTTTTTAATGTTCCATATCCACTACCTTTCTCAAAATGATAAACATTAGTGCAATAGTTACAATAAACTTTAAATATATTTACCTCATCGGTTGCCACTTTTTATAAGTGAATGGTGAATATTTCGGATGCAAGAACTCTACATCTTCTTTCTCCGCCTTGAGGTGGAATGGCCTCCTCCACATTTTCTTCGTTTTCATGAGGACCATGTCCATGACCATGAGTACTTTCTTGAGTACCACCACGAGGTTGTTGAAATTCTTCATTTGAAAAAGTGGCATCCGCATAACCGGGACCAAGACTCTCTTCTATTTCCTCCACACTCCATGGAATATTGAATTGTGCAGTAGGAGGAGGAGGTGGAGGAAAATCGAAAGTCATCGGACTCTTTTCTTTTCCTCCTCTAGAAGATGATGGTCGAGATGATCCTCCTCTTTTTGACATTTTTTTATGTAATATAAAACATAAAGTAAAGTGTATATATATAAACTATATACTATAATGTATAAAATATATCAATATAGATAATATATGAAGTATGAACTATGAACTATAATGAAGCTTATAAAGTTAGAACTTAGAACAAGAGAATTAGAGAGATAAAGAAGAATTGATCAATTTGGATCAAGTTGGTGCAAGAAAATGAATACAAATGAGGGGGTATTTATAGAGTTTGGGAAAATAAAAAAAAAACAAAAAAAACGGTTACATTCATATTGAATCTCGAACATTGGATCAAAAAACGGTAACATTTGACTCAATCTCAACCATTAAATAATAAAAAAAATAGACGAGAACCGGCGGTTCACGGTTCGAACCATGAACCGCCCGGTTCCAACGGGCAAATCCGGTTTGTAACGGTCATAAACGGTTGAACCGCGAACCGCACGGTTCGAACAAGTGGAAAGTTTCTGCTCAACCCATTCTGTTTTTGCGGTAAGGCAGGAACGAACCGAACCGCCAATATACTTTTTAGTTTTGTTCGGTTAAATCCACGATTCCGGTTACGCAATTCCGATTCCGGTTTATCCGGTTCCGGTTATAATCGCCAGTTCCGGTTCGGATGGACAACTCTAGTTTGCACCTCATAAAATAATAATTTCCACAAATGCTCGTGTTAAACATGTTATCCCACAAATGCTTGTACGTAAAATGACTTGTCCCTTTCTTCTATAATTTTCATTTTTTTTATGTTTATAATTCACTCCCATTTTTGTCGTTGATAATTACCCTTCCTTTTGTCATCAATATTACATATCTTCTATTTTCTTCTTAAATCTTAATCATAATACACAAATATGGCAATTCATTGAAATAAAATGACCGATTAATTATTCGTCAAATACATACAATGATATTTATAATTGATGGTCACACAAAAAATTGGTCCATCCTCTAAATAATTTTTAAAGAGTACAATAAGGGGGACTTAATTTAGTGTCTTTCCTATTTTGGCAAAAAAATGTCAGCAATTCTGGCTGCAAAAAATTTCAGAAATTCTGACCCTAAAGAATAAAATAAATACAACAGTTCTTGTAGTATAATTTTAGCCTAAAAAATTCCAAAGAAATGAGCTCGGTGATGTATACGTATATTCCTCATTATTATTTTCATTCCAATAATAATCCGCGCTGGGTGGTAAAGGGTTCGCCATAAAATCGGCTGAAAAATCATCAAATCCCGGAAATAGCCCGAAATCCGGAATATTACTCTCATTCCCCATGTTCAAAAAAGCCGTATCCAGGGGTATTTCCGTAATTCCACCCTCCATAGACGGGCAGGGCGAAGAATCCGACTGCGAGTCCAAATACTCGACCCGACCCGACGGTTCGGGGTTCGGCGGAGTGGGCGAAGCGGGCGGCGGCGGCCTGGATCTGGGCCGGGGTCATGGAGCGGCCGTCGGGTATTTCGGGCGGGTTGTCGGGGAAATTGAACTTGGCTTTGCGGCCGCGGAGGCAGAATAGGGCTGCGTCGAATGCACGCGCCGCCTTCTCGGCGGTGTCGTAGGATCCCAGCCAAATTCTCCCTCTGCAATTGGGGAGACGGATTTCGGAGACGAATTTGCCCTGAATTTGCAGGAGGAATTCGGGTTTTCCGCGATTGATACGGATTGTTTCTTGTGATCAGGTGATTTAACCACATCAGATTTGAATTTGATATTGAATTTGGAATTATAATTGATTGAGTGATTTTTCTTTTCTTAGTTGGTTAATTGAGTGATGTGGGGAAATGGCGGCTTGGGCGTGTTTATATCCTGGTGGAAAACGAGTAGGGGGGGAGGAGTGAGGTGGGCCCGGGGGGTCAACAGAATGGGGGGCGTGTTGATTGAATGGAAGAAGAAGTTGTATAAGGAAATGTTTGGATTACGCGGTGCGTTTGGATATTGAAGCTCATAAAATAGAGCACATGGGGAATATGAGTTCCTCGTGGATCAAATCAAATGGAGTGGAGACTGGAGAGGGGTCGAGGAAACCCGATAGCTACACTTTTCACTTTCCCTTTTCGTTTCCTTTTTTTTTTTTTTTTTTGTATTTCATATTCTTTTTTGCTCGTAATCATTGTTGGTGTTCCATTTTTTATTTGATAATATGAATGTATGACACGTGAAATAATAAAAAATATATAACGTGTTGGGTTTATAGAACACTCAACGATGACTTACAACGTGGGAGAAATAATAAAAAATGAAAATAAAAATGTAATGATTGAAATGATACTTTACAGTAAAGGAAGTAGTACTTTTCAGTAAAGTAAGTAATACTCCCTCCGTCCTAATTTTGATTGGCCAAATACTGTACACGCGAAGATTAAGAAAAAGTGGAAAATAATAGTATTAAATTGTGTAAAGTAAATTTAGTGGAGGTAAATATTATTATTAAATGGTGTAAAGTGAATTTGGTGGAGGGAAATAATAATATTAAATAGTATTGAAAGTTGTTTTACTTTCTTTTTTGAAATGGCCAAACAAAATATTAATCTTCGCACCAACTAATTTTTTAAAGCAACTCGAACTCAAAGTCGAGTCAAGGTGGAACCTTTTCCCGCAAAACAAAATACGTCTCGGTAGTGTGCTCTCGATTTAATATATCTTTTCCAAAGGTAAAGCAACTTTCGTCTTTATACATGCAGCACCGCAACGTGTAAAGCTCCGGCAAACTAAATTGGCGCAAGGAGGAGACTGCACTCTAAAATGCAGGAAGAGATTGGTATGCAGTATGCACACTCAGGAATTTTTAGTAAAAATTTTGTCTGTCTAAAACCAATGCATGCAGTCCTATTATAGTCTACTTTATGGGGAGCCTCCTGAATTCAATTTCCAATTTCTGCAGACATGTGCTGAAATTCACTTGAGCTAACCAAATCCCGGATTGGGCTGCAAGACCAAAGTCCAATTGCCAAGAACCAAGGGCCGCGGGCGTGGGCTCGGGCACGGCATGGCCAGACGGGCAGCGCGTGCTTGTGTGCGCGTGTGGGCCATTGAACCAGTGATTAACCACTATAATTGAATTCTACTAACAAACTCCTACTCATAAGGAGTTGTTAAATACTCTAATTATTCTATATTGGGTGTATTAATTCCTAATTAATTCTCCCACATTTCCCAACACTATTTACTTCATAAAAAATGTGTTGACGTTTCAACTTCGTAATTTAATTTCTCACTCACCGAAATTCGATTTTGGGATTATAAATATATTACGGTCATCTACTCTGAGAGTAGATCGACACTACACTGTTTAATCTTCTGAAAATTAAACTTTATGCCCTTTATTTAATTTAATTAAAGATGAGTGTCTCACACCCTCTTAATTACAATTAAATAATATTTTATTGATTTCAAATCAATGTTTCCAACACAACAAACCACCATATTCTGGGTCCATGTATTGAAGATTCAGAAGGGTGAAACATCAATGATATACAAAAAGTAAAACAAGGAATCAAACCGATCAATCAGGTGCACTTTGATCAAGTTTAATGTCTTAGTGTAAATAAATTTAATGGCTTAGTATAATAAATTGCACTTGATGAATTAGTTAAATATTTTTAATTTGATCAAATTTTAAATATAAAATAAAAATATATATTTATTAAATTTATGTTAAAACAATCTTTAAAATATATTATAAATTTATATAATTATAGATTTATATAGCATAATGAAAAATCAATCATTGATAAAAAAAATATTATAAAATATTTTATATTAGTGCTAAAAGTAGTTCAAACCGATGGACACGTGGTCTTGATTACATAATATAGTAGTGTTGAATTGACACTAAAATAATGTTAACTATTGAATATGGCCTTAAGGTTGTAATCAAATTAATTGTTCGCGAACTATTCGTAATACAACTAAAATAATATTCGTTTAAACTCAATTATATTTGATTTGTCATGCTAGTGAGTTAGCTTGTATACATTATAATGAATAGATTGATTTTAATTGATATTTTGCACACTTACTATCTATAATTAAAAAATACAATTTAACTTATTTAATTAAATGAATTATAGAATTAGTAGTTACACATAATTAATTTTAGAAATATATAGTTTTATTTTTGTTATTAATTTGATGAAATATATATTTAATTTAAAATTGAAATTATCAAGTTTAGGTTTGCATAGGCTCGATTATGCTCAAAAAGTTTGTGTACATTTAATAATTAAACTCGAGCTCAGCTTGACCCGATTTGATTAAAATACTAATTTTACTCTCTTTAAATAATAATTAATACATGATATATTATTTAATGAATGGTGATTAGTAATTTATTACCCATGTTATATACTTATATATCAATATTATAAAATATGAAATGAAACAGCAAAATAAAGTTAATTAAGGGATCGTCTTGTCTACTTTTTGTTATTAAAGTAATACGAAATTGGATTAAAATGGGATGGGACAAAACATGCATGCAACTAGCAGTAGCATGGACCACTCTGTAGTCTTTATAACATATGCATGTCACTCATCCTACGTATTAAAGTACATGATAAAACTCAAATATTTTCGTTTCATGCATGTCTCCAAAATATTATACACACCCAAATATTAACAACAATCCCAAAAAAGTAAAATATAATTTAAACAGGTTTTACAAAAAAATGAACTTTTTCATTAAGGTAAATGTGGTATTCTAATAAAAAGAGTACAAGACTTGCCTGTGACATTTACAAGAAAATGAGCTTTTAATGATAGAAGTTTGTTAATGATAGGAAATAATTTTTAATGATGTATAAAATATTGTCGTTAAAAATAATTTTCTGTCATATATTATACACAGAAACTATAATGACAATTTTTTTGTCGTTAAAAGTCAATTTTTTTAGAGTAATTAATTTTTATAGTATTAATCACTTCATTAAAAAATATTATTTTATTACAAAAGGATAATTACAAATCAATTCACATTAGAAGTGTTTTACGCAACAAAAAGTGGTGGATACATGTGTGCAATAATTTAGTTAGGATTCGTCTCATAATCTTTACAATAATATTCCATTGATCATTTTATCATAGTAGATTAAAAGGGTTATCACTCTAATGTACAAAATAAAGAAACTTACAATTTTTTTTTGCACTGGCACATTCATGTCAAATTTACACATTATGCAGTGGAATGTGCAAATTCGACTTTGTATGTATAAATGCAATTGTAAATTAAAGTAATAGCTTGGAAAATTTTGTACTTTAAAATAAATTTTTATAGATTAAAATCTTTATTTCTATAACGTTTTTTTAAACTGTATAGTTATAAGTTAAATAAATGTATCATTCAGAAATCAAACAAGTTATACGCTATTCAAGAGTAAGTTTTCAGCGAAACTTGTTTAATTTATAGCACTGTTTTCAAAACCGGGTTGAACCGGCCGATTCAACCGGTTGAACTGGGAACCGGCCAATAACCCGGTTAAAAAACACTATATAACAGGATTTCAGGTTGAACCGGGTTGAAAAACCCGGTTCAACCGGAAATAACCGGTTTTTTTCTTTTTTTTTTTAAATTAAATTATTAATTTATATTAAATATTTAAATTTATATTTCTCTCACATTTTTCTCCAACACTTTCGATGTGGGATAAATGTATGAGGTGGGACAAAATTTATAAAATATGATATGAAAAGTTATAAAATATATATTTAAATTTTTGTAGGTGTATACTTATTTTGTTTTTTTAACTAAACATAGAAAACGGTTGAACCGCCGGTTGAACCGGTCCGACCGGTTGAACCGCTGACCGGTGCGATCACCGGTTCGGTTATGAAAACATTGATTTATAGTATGAAATATAAACTATTATACTTATCAATTGATATTAATTATTACAATTATAAACTAAAATCATAATATTAAATGCTATTAACATTAGTTTATAAGAACAATGATATCGATTTATAAATGTAATGATATTCATTTTATACCATGAATTATCTTTTCTTTGTGCATGACATAATCAAACTATTTAAACAAGAAAAGTTTAATCTGACGTATAAAGTTTCTCAAATTAAATTATAACTCTAAAATTCAGTTTTTTTTATTAATCCAAAGTATACTCCCTCTGTCTCAAATTCATCTGTACATTCACCATTTGACTCGTGTTTTAGCGAGCGATTAATATTTATTAATATTAAGGTGTAGTATGATAGTGGTACCCCTCATCTATCCTACAATATCTTAAAAATTATTTTATCATTTCATATACTATAAATAATTTGTTCAATAAAATACGATCCAAAAAGTAAAAATGTAGAAAATTAAGTTTGAGACGGAGGAAGTACTCTCGTACATACGTATTTGAAATTGCACCTATATAATATGCAAACTCAATTACATATGTATAAGTATAAAAAAAATGTATCTCTTAAAATGAAAAGTCTCTCAAAGTATAAGGTGTGTTTGCAACCATTATTAAATGTGAAAATCACTTCTAAAAATTATAAATTATGTGAGGACAACTACAAAAAATGATTTTGGCCCCTCGATAGAAATCGCAAACAGCACCATAGAGTTATTGAGCGAAGTCTAGCTTTTATTGATGATTTGATTCTTGTGACCTGATAAGGTTAATTAATTAATTTATTTTTATAAAAAGGCTGGAAACTATTATGAAATAATTGGCCCATCTGACATCTCAATCGTGTGGTTTCTCTTAAATGGTGATTCTACATCAAATTATACGTTGGGGGTATTCAATCATATTTGCAGAAAAAACTATTATTCTACATCCTCCTCTTTTAATATATCTAATTATCTATGTTGGATGCACGGCGACCGTTCGATTAAACAAGCTACACTCCAAATCCAACGTGCTCCAACATGCTCTTTTCTTTTTCTTTTTTCCCCGGAAATTAAATTGACGTTCTTGAATAATTCAACTTTTAGTTCCAATTCGTTGTTAAATTACACGAGCCGGGCTTGAATCCGAATTCAAGCAGATAGTTTTGCCTCCTATTCTTCCTCTGAATTAAACTTTTCTCGATTCTAATAATATTTAATTCGAAAGCTCCAACACACTTGTGTAGAATTCACGAACGAATTCAAAGAATGAGCTCACTGTCTTTTAGATTGATACATTTGTAATATGATGAATTTAAATAGTTTAATTGTAGAAACAAACGTTTTATCGTCTTCGTTAATTAAGAGAATACATTTTTTTTCTTCTCAATCCTACTATTTTTTCATCCTTAAACTGTTTCAGTCAGCACCACCACTACATGAACCCCGTATCTCTGCCCGGCGTTGCTATTGACATAACAACTAGTAGACCATAGGTTGGCCCAACCCAGTCCTCTCTCCTATGAGGGTTGGCTCCTCGTCATATACATCTCGTATTACCATCATTTCACTTCTTACCACCATTAAATAAACCCCGTACTACCATATATATAGCCCGTTCCAATATTTATTTCAACTCGTACCTTCATTTCTGAGTCCGCACCACGATATATTAAACTCATATCATAATTTAATTCACCATATACCATCATTTTTAAGTTTGTACCACTATATATTTACCCCGAACCATTACTTAGTGAAGCCTGTACCACCAATTTTTATTTATTTTTTTGTAAACTTCATTAAAAATATAATGATCCAAAAAAAAAAATTCTCTTAGCAAAAAAATACTAATACAACTAAAAATCCTTGAAAAAAACACTTTTTTTTAATGAGAATAGATTAAAAATGAGGATTTCCACTTATACGGATATTAAATTTATGATATGTTTCTTTATTTTATTTTACTTTATGTGATATATCAAAAATAAAATTTAAAAACATGCAACTTGTTATATTGAAAACAATTGCACGGTTCATTAAAAATAAGTTGTATTTTTTAATATAATTTTTAAAAATACACTATAAGTACACGGTGCACTTGGATGCACATGAGACCCACTCATTACACAATATTTTACTCAAAACTAATGTATGGTGGATTTAGGTCTATTAATTTTGAATTGTGGTGGATAAATATACACTTATGCCTATGTTAATCGGATATGTCACTTAACTCAAGTAGTTAGAGCATAATTACCCAAGATCGAAAGGTCCTGAGTTCAAGATATGCATTCCTCTTTTAATGATATTTAAATGGGGATTCTGATTTATTGTTGGGTGTACTCCGTAAGCTCGATATCGATCTTGAAGAATATGGATGAAACTTTAGTATGAAGTATTTACTATGTTTGAAAATGTTGTAAGCGAGCGAGCTTTAATCTCCCTTGTTTTCAAGATTGGATTGGAAACGAAAAATTGTATCATATAATAGAAAGAACTCATTGTAATATATTTATATATCTGATCTGTAAAAAAAAAAATCGAATGTATCACTATTTACGTGGTAGCTAGCTGTTGCATATGTAAGGCCAAACTTCACTTATATTCAGGAGATTTTTATTTAGTTCAATCTCACATGCAACATCAATTGTTGTAATTATGTATAGAGTGGGTCTCTCGTGCACTCGGGTGCACCGTGCATTCATAGTGCGTTTTAGAAGCGTGCAACTATATAAAATAGAAACGTGTAATTATTCTAAACAGAAATATGCAACTATGTTCTCATATTAACAGTTGCATTTTTTTGTGTAAATAAGTCGCACTTTTCAGCATAACAAGTTGCACGCTTCTAAAATGCATTATGAGTATACGGTGCACCCGAGTGCATACAACCTAGCCTTAGGTATAGGGGGGAAACATATAAGCTAATACAACTAAAGTGTGCAGGTTAATATAATTAAAACATATGCGCCAGATCTTAAATTGATTTTTTTTTTTCAAATCTCGAGTTGTTAGGATGGATAATTTAATTATTTTCAGGTCCTTAATTGAAAAAAATACTAACTGATTCTTGTGTTGGTTTAGTTTTCTATGGTTTGTAGCACTGTTTTTCGATCCGGGTTGAAAGGGGAATCAATCATGAAATCGGTTTAATTACCCTTAAAAATCATTTTTACGGTTGAATCGAAAAAAAATCGATCAAAATCGGAAAAACCAGTCAAAACCGGTAAAACCGATCGAACCATCTTTTTGTTATTTTTTAAATTTTATTTTTATTTTTTAATTAAATTAAAACTTAATCCTTATTTTTATCATTCTTATTTTTAATTGTATTCTTTTATCATTGATTCTATTGTGTTTATTTCAAAATGAAATTTATAGTATATAATTTTAAATTTTATAAGTGTACATTTATTTTATTTTTAATGTAATATAGGGAATATTTTAAAAATATTGATAAAAATCATTTTAATAGTTGGACCACCGGTCCCATCGGTCCAATTGGTTGAACCACCAACCGGTGCCCGTCGATTCGGTTATGAAAATACTGGTTTGTAGGACAATTAATTGTAATGGGCTCAACTGATTCTTGTGTTTAGTTAAACTGTAAAATAAATACTTGTTTCTAATATCTAAAGTTTAGACTTCAATACATCATTGATCATTCATCAAGACCTAATAATTAAAGTGTTTGATTTTTTTATGGATCTATAAATAGGAAACAGAACTTGGGGGGAAAATGCATTGTTATGTTCTTGTCCTATAAAACCAAAAAATTCAAAACCTTGTAAATAGTAAGGGTCCTTTCAGTTTTGTTCCGTCTCATTTTTACGATTTCATTTTGAGTGGGTCTCATGTGCACCCGGATACACCATGCACATTCATAGTGCATTTTAGAAGCGTGCAATTATACAAAATAAAAATGTGTAATTATTCTAAATAGAAGCATGCAACTATGTTCACATATTAACAATTACATTTTTCTGTATAAATAAATTGCACTTTTCAGCATAATAAATTGCACGCTTCTAAAATGTACTATGAATGCACGGTGCACCCGAGGCATATAAGACCTAGCCTTTGAGTTTTTGTTTTTTGTTTTGAAATGTCCCTTGAACAAGGTCGAAATTAATCAGTACATATAAAATGGAAACATTAAATTAGATATATTGAATTTTTTTAAGGGATAAATTAAAATATTTAAATGTTTTTATATTCTTATAATATTCGTTTGGTTCTTTTAAAAATCTAAAACTAGAACTATTAAAGTTAATGATATTTAATGCTCATTAATTATTAAAACACCATCTCATTGGATATTGCTGACATTTCGATACACATTTTCTAAAATTACAACACATCAGTAAAATAAATTAAAAGATGACTTATCAGCAAAAAAAAAAAAAAAATCTCTATCAGTATATAGAGAGATTATACATACAATTTTAATAAGGAGTTCCTTATGGAATCACTTATGGAGTCAAACCAGTTGTGTCACATTCACACATCATCATATTTACTTAATATTTGAACCCGTGCGATGCACGATGATATGATGTATTAATCTCAAAAAATTTAAAATTAATATGAAATGAAAGGAAAATTCAAATAAAAGTTTAGGCTTGTAGGGAAAAGAGATAAGATAAATAAATTCGTATTCACCAAATCTTTCTCAATCTTGACTTTGATCAATGTATTTTTTTTGAATTTGAACTTTATATATCATTGTTGAAATCAATATTTTCATAACCGAACCTGCGACCAAACCGAACTGAACACCGGTTGATGGTTCAACTGGTTGGACCGGTCGAACCGGCGGTTCAACCGTTAAAATGATCTCTATCTATTTTTTAAAAATATTTCATATATTGTATTAAAATAAATATGCACTTATAAAACTTTAAATTCATGTATAATTTCACATTGAAAATACACACAATAGAATCATAAAGAATATCATGCAATACAATTTAAAATACTAAAATTTAAAATAGGAATATTAAAAATTAGGATTAAGTTTTAAATTTTAAAAAATTAAAAAAAAAATAGATTCTACTTGGTTCAACCGGTTCCCGATTTTGACCGATTTTTCCGGTTCTGACCAATTTTTTCCGATTCAACCGTAAAAACGATTTTTTGAGGGTAATTGAACCGGTTACATGACCGGTTCCCGGTTCTGAAAACACTGGTTGAAATTAAAGACAAATTTTTCTTTCGCAGAAATAATGCTTATAAAATTCAAATTTATGGAACTTAGAATTTAACATATAAGATTTAGATCCTTTATTTTTTAAAAATATATATATTTAAATGTAAGGTTGATATTAAATTTAAAATAAAATTTTTTACATATTTTTTTCAAAAAAAATTCTTAATCCTTTATAATTTGTTAATATTTATTCCATACATATTTATTCATAAGATTTTTCCCATATTCCAAACATTTGTTCCCATTTTAACATTAATATTTATGAAGATATTCTACATATTTTTTTCAAAGATTTTTCACAATTCATTATAATGTATTAATATTTATTCTATACATATTTATTTTAAAGATTTTTCCCAATTGATTATAATTTATTAATATTTATTTAAAAATTTTGTTTCTCAATTTAACATTAGAGTTTGTGAAAATATATTATATATTTTTTCAAAGATCGCAATTTAACATTAAAATCTATCCCAGATTAACATTAGTGTTATGGAAATATTCTACATATTTTTTTTCAAAGATTTTTCTCAGTTTATTATAATTTGTTAATATTTATTCCAAATATATTTTCTGATATATAAATATAGATTTGGTCATGATTTTTTATTTGAGATATAGATTTGATCATAATTTTATTTGGAATATATTATAATATTAAAATATTTTAAAAAATTGTTTCTCAATTTAACATTAGAGTTTGTGGAAATATATTATATATTTTTTCAAAGATTGCATCAATATTAGAGTTTGTCCCAGTTTAACATTAGTGTTATGAAAATATTTTACATATTTTTTTCAAAGATTTTTATCAATTCATTAAAATTTGTCAATATTTATTCCAAATATTTTTCCCGATATATAAATATAGAATTGATCATAATTTTTTATTTGAGATATATAGAATTGATCATAACTTTATTTGAAATCTATT
The DNA here is from genome assembly GCA_037126765.1 of Stenogyne calaminthoides. Classification (NCBI taxonomy): domain Eukaryota; kingdom Viridiplantae; phylum Streptophyta; class Magnoliopsida; order Lamiales; family Lamiaceae; genus Stenogyne; species Stenogyne calaminthoides. The sequence goes on from JBBCBC010000013.1 coordinate 24,715,568, forward strand.
ATAATACTAAAATATTTTTTATATGAAGAGTTTTCAAAATAATATAGGAAGTTCATATAATTTTTGAAAGTCCATAGTAGTTGTATGTATGATATATTTAATCAATTTTTAATTTGATAAATAGTACAAATTGTGTATATTTTTTATTGGAGAGTTTCCCAATGTATGAATTTATTTTCATGAACCTTATAAAAAAATAATAATAAATTTGAAAGAAATCTAATGCAAGATATTTTTTGAAAAATCAATAGATTTGATCATGATTTGTGTATATTTTTTATATGGAGAGTTTCCCATCATTATTATTTATTCATATTTATTTTTAAAAAAAAAATTCTCAATTCATTATTATATGTTAATATTTTTTTTTAATATTCGTTTTCCAATTTATCAATTATTTTTTGCAGGAAAATTCAATGAAGATATATGAAGAATTTTTCATAATTATTATTTATTGATATTTATTTTAAAGATTTTTCTAAATCCATTATTATATGTTAATATTTTTTTCAAATATTCGTTTCTCAATTTATCAAAAGTTTAGGTTTGTCAAACTTAAATTTACATAATTAAAAATAATGTTAAAAAATACTATTATTTATTAGAAAAATCCAAATTAAACTCCCCTCCCAATTCATCGTCCCCAGGCGATCAACGCCCGCCTCCCATCCTATTTCCCACCTCCATCCTTTTATCCACTCCCCTTTCCATTTCTCTTATCCTCTCGATAATTGGGTTTTACTAAATTTTTCTTAAGTTGTTTTATAATTATGTTCTGAAATTGACAAATTAAGCTCTGGAAATTAGGCTTTTGCATTGATGAAATTAGTTCGATTCTGCATATGCTTATTTGTTTCTGTAAATTGGGTTCGAAATAGCCAAATAGGTATGCAAATGGTTGTTTGTTCTTTAGTTTTCTTGTTTCTGGATTTTTTCTGAAAAAAAAAATTGATTGGGAAATTACACTACTACACATTTGAGCTTGGAGAGCTCCACTTGGACAACCCTTTTTTCGAACAGCTCTCCAAGTGGTTCCTTGGAGAGCGGTAAAAAAAAAAAAAAACACAACGGTTAAAAACCGTTGTCCAAGATCAAAGTTTTTTAGAAATGGTTCATAAATCATTGCAAAAGGGTAATTGGATAAGCGGTTTTTGAACCCATTTGTCCAAAATAAAAAACTTGGACGGAAATGTTCATGACCGCTTCCAAGTGAATTAATTTTTTTTATTTTTTTTGTAAAGCTTTTTTTTTTGTTTTATTTTTTGTTTTAATTTGTAAATTTTTTTTTTTACTGATTCAAATATTTTATTCTTTAAATTCTCGTATTATTTCTTTTTAATATTCGTCGTATATAATGAGATTAACACAAACTCTTATGTAAAATTTGTTCATAATATTACTTGTTTAAATTGAAAAGTATTACTTGTTTAGATATAAAGATATAACTTGTTTAAAGAAAAGTATTACTTGTTTAGATTAAAAAGTATTACTTGTTTAAAGGAAAATATTACTTATTTAGATAGAAAAGTATTAGTACTTGTTTAGAAGGAAAATTATTACAAGTTTAAAAGAAAGGTAGTACTTTTTTTAATTTAAATTTATATAAAAAAATTATTATATAAAAATGTGATTAAATTAATAAATAAGATAATTGAAATAAAGAATTTTAAAAAAAATTGTAAGAAAAAATGATTTTTAGAACATATAGAATTAATTTCATTAAATAAACGCAAGAAAAATATTACTTGTTTAGATGAAAAAGTATTACTTGTTTAAAGAAAATAATTACTTGTTTAAATAGAAAAGTATTACTAGCTTGTTTAAATAGAAATGTATAACTTGTTTAAAGATATATATATATATATATATATATATATATATATATATATATATATATATATATATATATATATTACTTGTTTAGAAGAAAAAATATTACTTGTTTAAAGAAAAATATTACTTATTAAGATAAAAAAAGTATATTACTTGTTTAGAAGGAAAAGTATTACAAGTTTAAAAGAAAAATTGGTAAGATGTTATAGTGTACTTTTTTTTTTAAAAATAAGTAAAAAATATAATTTTAATATAATTTAATTTAAATTTATATAAAAAATTATTATTATATAAAAAAGTGTGATTGAATTAATAAATAAGATAATTGAAATAAAGAATTTTTAAAAAAAAATTGTAAAAAAAAAATGAATTCTAGGACATATAGAATTAATTTCATTAAATAAATAAGAAATGCAATTAGTGCCCGAGCGGAATTGATCCCCCGACATTCAAATGCCGGAAGGTCCGTGTTCGGTCCCCAAACTCGGAGTGAATAACATCCTCAATTAATTAGGAGACTTGGTGGCTTATATATGAGATGCTTGGTGGGTCCGTAAAAGAAGAAAAATCGTTTTTTTTAAAAAAAAATAAAAAGGACCACAAGAGGGAACTCGGTTAAAATCGTTGTTCAAGTGTATATGCTTGGGCAAAATTTATACGTTGAAAAGCCGCTTCTTCTTGTAAAGATAAAAGCACTTTCGAAAAACTTAGAATTTCCCAAGTGATCAGAGAGCTCACTATACTAATTTAAAAATCGAGATATCCTAACCGTTGCATTGTGCTTTATTGTAAAGTATCTCATCCTAGTTGAAAACCAACTTTGAACATCGGTTTTTTATCACCGTCAAAAATGTATATGCTTGGACAAATGTTGAAAACCACTCTCCAAGTGACCCTTGCAATGCGGTTAAAAAAACGGCCGTCCAAAAGCTTTCTTGGACATCGATTTTTTATCACCGTATCAAGCTTGGACAAACTAGTTGTTAAAACTCTTGGAGAGCGCGATTATAAAAAGCTCTCCAAGGTCATTTTTCACAGCTGTCGAAGCCCAAAACTGTATTAGTGAAATTTTCTGCAAATCCTGTGCGGAGAAGATATTACTCATGAAAATAATCTAGTGGGGATGAGAATTAAATACATAGGGATAGGGAAGCAACAAGCGAAGACATGAAGGTTGGGGTCATGGCCGGCTTGGTGGTTCGGTGAGGAAGAAGATGGAGATTGGGAAAAAAAAAACTGATTTAATAAAATTAAAATTATTTTTTGAAATATATTTTAAAGCACATTACTTCACATAATTACACTTACCCAAAAAACAATTGTTTCCATATAATACGATTCAAGATTATGTATAAAATCTATAATTTTCTAAAAAGTATATAAAAGGATGTTTTGGTAATTATATATATATATATTCTTAAAATTAATTAATATTTCCATGGCGAAATTGTATCGCCTTGAGCGAAGTAAGATTATGTGTCAATTTTTTATTGGTTTCCTAACGTTAGGAAGGGCGAAGCTATTCCTGACCGTAGAAAAGCCTTAGTTTTATAGCATAACAATGAGAGTTTATAAAATAACAGTGAGAGTTTTATAGCATAACACTGATAGTTTTATAGTCTAATGGTGAGAGTTATATAGAATAATAGTGATAGTTTTAAAGCTTATTAGTGAGAGTTTTATAGAATAACAATGATAGGTTTATAGTATAACAGTGAGATTTTTATAGTCTAATAGCGAGAGTCTTATAGAATAACAGTGACAGTTTTATAGCATAACTGTGCTTAATCGTGTCGATCATGTTAATTGTATCGCTCAAGTGAGATCGACGAACAAAAATAAAAAGTTCAAAACAGTGGAAAAAATACGAACCATCGGCGAGTCACGAGTTTCATCGTGTCGAACAGTTTCGTCGCGAGTCGCAGAAGTAGAGGTAGTTTCGCACGCTGGGAGAGAGGAGAAGGAAAATAGGCGCGAAATAAAGAATGGACTGAAATGGGTTCAAATGAAACATATCTGACCCGTTCATAGTGTATGGGTCAGAATATTTGACCCGAGTTCATAACATGAACCAGATCTAAACAAGTTTTTGTCTATATTATTACCCTTAAAATTAGCAAATATTATCTCAATTATTATATAAGGAAAATGTTGGGGTTATACTGGAAAGTATGCTTTTACTTTGTATAACCAAACTGAATTTCTGTCTTATTTACTGAAATAAATTATTTATCACTGATGCTTTAAATATCATTGAATGTTACATATATTTACTGCATAACTGTTCAATAAATAGTACGTGTTACATTGTAGTTAATTTAGTGATACCAGATCACAGAAGATTAAATTAACAGTCCCTTGTAGTAAAAGTACGTTGTTCACGACCTAAATGGAAATGAACAATCCATCATGAAAGGTTGAAGTGTAAGGCTCAGATTGGCTTGTCTTGACCAAGAGATTACACTAGTGCATGACTGATGCACTGAATAGGACATACAAAAGGATAAATTCTTCAGCATTGAACTAGGAAGAATTAGACCTCAGTGGTTCGTTATTTCTTAATCTTTGTCCCTTAAATAGGATCGTGTGTGGTTAGTAATCATTGCTTTGACTTATGACAGGTAGAGAATCAATGAGATTCAATACTTTATATCTTGGGCAATATTATTGGTCACATACGATTGCTAAGATTTAATACAAAGAATCGTGTGCAAGTACGCTTGTTCGATTTGCCCCCTTGGGAGGTTCATAAGATTTATCATACCAAATCTTGCAAGTGGAATTAGTTTCCGGTATGGATAATAATGTTGAACCGTTCCTTGACCAAGGACAAAATTTATTAATTAATGGAAAACTATTTCAGTGGCTTGAATTAATTAATGGGCTAGATAATCTTAAACACGGGAAATAATAACCGGGAGCCATATTATCAGTAATATGGGTTAAGATGGATAGTGCAATTTCATGTGTTGGAAAAATTAGAAATTCACAAAGGTGGTGCAACATGATTTAATTTTTTTCCTTTTGTTAAATTGTTCGCGAGTTCCTACCACCGGATTGTTGAACAAGGATGAGGGAATACTTGAGAAGGTCTTTTGGTGTGTTCGTGTGAACGGGATCCATCTTCTCATTCTTGTCACTTTAAGGTTAGTTCAGTAAACCCGCCCCGCATGCTTAGGATTTATGTGAAACTGTATATATGCATGATTTGTTGTTGAATTATTATTTGAATTAATATAGGATTAATTCATGCTAGTAATAATTATTAGAATTAAATTTGTTTTTAAATATTCATCCCGAATAGATCCGGGCAATCAATTCCCCAACAACAAATTAACGTTCGGTTTGATGATTCCTTTCGCTTTGAGTTTTAAATTATAATTTAATATGTTTTCATTAAATTTAAAATTGGATATTAGAATTGTTGGATCTTTTTGCAGGTATCCAATTGTCATTGTATTTGATGAATGTTTATATTTATGCATGCATATAAATTTTGTTTTTTAATTCGATTCATTCGAATTCGTTTTGCCTCGTGAGAAAATCCACGAGTAGATTAGGATTTGTTTGATTCGTTCAATGTAATAGACTAGTCTAGATCTACGTTTATTTATTTTTGTAAATAAATTGTAACCGGATCGAGAACGAAGACGAAGAATTAAAAACAACCTCGACCAAGTGAATGAAGTGTTTGTGACGACGCGGTCTTAAGGACCCGCACGGCGTCTTTAGTATGATCAGCGGCGGTTTGCGACGAATGGTTTTGTCAAAGAACTCTGATAGAAAAGCTCGTATGGTGATAGAGGATGGGGAAGATATCTTACTAGTTCTTCTGGGATATTTTTATGTTGATGACATCATTTTTGGATCTCGAACCATCACCATCATTTTGGCAAGTTTTCAACACCGGCGAAAAGGCAAGTTTGAGATGTCAATGATGGAGAGATGAATTTCTTTCTAGGACTTCAAGTGAAACAATCAAAGGAAGGAATATTCATCAACCGAGCAAAGTACACCGTAGATCCGATTGCAAATATGGTGTACATGAATGCAATGCGCTTAGAATTCCCATGAATACTAACTACAAGATGGATCCTGATTTCAAGGCAAATCAAGAAGTCATCTTGATTATAGAGGAATCATTGATCATTGCTCTATCTCAACGCAAGTAGGGCTTGATATAACATTTGCCGGATACCGTTAATCCTAAGGCTATCACGGATCGCCGCCAAAAAGATATCAAATATCTTAAGGGCAAAAGGGCGGTATCCGGCTGATGATAACCCTGAGTTATGGTTACTTTAAGATGTCGATTATGGAGGATGCAGACTGATGGAAGTCCACTTCAGAACTTGTCAATTTCTGCGAAGCATGGAGATATCTTGGTTTTCGAAGAACAAACCTCAAGAGCAACAAGTACCATTCGGGTCAATATATGGGATATCAAGTTTTCAAGCATGCATTCTTTGGCTCGCATAACAATTGAGGGATTATAAAGTTGTAGGACAAAAGTTGTAATATTTTGAACAATAATAAGATATCGTTTCTTATTTTTGAAAAACCCTCATTGGACGAAGTGGGAGATTTTCAAGATCGAAAATCGATGAAGGCTATGAAGACGATTTCTCAAGATCAAGACATGACAAAATTAGAACTTTCGTGACAATTGGATATATGTGCCCAATGTGTTTAATTTTTTATATTTTGCATTATTTTATGCTTATTTAAATTATGTTTAATATGCGATGCATGAGAAAATGTTTTGAAATATCTCACCTTCGAAAATTGCTAAGTAAGTTTAAATAATTAATTGGCAATTTTATTCTTGATAATAAAATTGAATTAATTTTGACCTCCATGATTTATTTATTTGTGGATTCTTTTGGAGAAATTCTCCCCACGGGATGGCCAAAAGATAAATTTTACATGAATAAATTCCGAGAGGATGATTGTGGGTTATTATTAGTGGCGACGATGACCCTCCCCATGAGGCTCGTTCAAAACAAAATAATAATTACAGATTTAATCATGGTTATTAGGCTTATATAAAATGTATAAAATTGATATGCATATACTTCCCCAAAGTCCTATCAATTTTATATTGGTCAAGTCTAAGTTAATCAGCCAACTATTAATCCAAATACGGATATTAAAGGTTTGTAAAAAAAATCATTTTTTTTGTTTGTAACCTTTTTGAATGTGTTTAAATAATGACCCACCCCACGTGGCTTATTTAAACTGTTTTGAGATGTTGGCTGATGCATGTTCATATTTTTTTGAGATTTTAATATGATACATGTGATCGAATTTTGTGATAATTTTGTACTTATGCAAATAGTTATTTATTTTGATTCGAAAGATGTCGTAACCTTTTAATCCATTTGTTAATATACTTAAAAGTCAATAGAATTGTATGGGAAACTATCTTTGATTGGAAATGAGAAATTATGATTGTCCTAATCGCACAAAAAGCACAAGTGGATTCTTGACACACCAAAAGTCAAATGAGCCAACCGACGAAATCAAAAATGCGGGGCTCGTCGGATCACCTTCTGCGAGAGATATTGTAGATTTAAAAAGGTGGAGGGCAACCCCAGTAGGGATTACATCCTCAAAATTGATGGCTCATCCGAACAAACTTGAGGATCTGGTGCAGATTATTATCCGAGACCCGGATCGATTTGTTACTCCACTCTCTACCCAAAAGTTTTGAGCACTTTGGCCTCGCTAAATTTGATTTGTTGTAAACTTTGGTCGCAATTCAGATCGTTGATGGGGCACAAAACTTAAGCTTTGATTTTGAAGTGGTCCGTCTTTCATCTTCTAGGCCAAGGGAAGGCAAGAAGAAGAAGAGGACCAAAAGCCATAAGCAATCAAACTCAACTGTTGCCAAGGGCAATGGTAAGATGAGGAATGCTGGTGGTGTCAAGGAAAATCCAAAGTGGAAGTGCTTCAAACAGTGGTAAGGACAATGGAGGTTTGCCTGTTCCAACCCTAAAAGGGCCGGAAAGAAAGGTAATTCTCATGCACTAGTTGTTGAAACTTATTTAGCGGCGTATACTTCTCATTCATGGGTAGTTGATACGGGATCCACTGATCATGTTTGCTTCACGTGTTCAAGTGACGATAAAACTTAGTGGGAGTGAGATCCTCATCACAAAAAAGCGGGCGATGCTACGAGAGTGGCAACTGAAGCAGTGGGAGAAGTGCATTTATCTATTAGTGATAAAATTTTAGTTTTAAGAGACGTTCTTTATGTTCCCAGTTTTAGAAAGAGTTCACTTTCAGTTTCTAAAATTCTTTTGATGGATACTGAGTTTCTTCTAATAAGAATGACATCATTTATCGAAATGATGAGTGTATCTGTTATGGGACATTGATGAACAAATCTCTATACTATTATATGTGCATACCACTCCCGAAATACATCCTATAACACATCGACTATTTTAGATAAAAGAAAACGTTCATCGGACGTGAACGAGACACTTCTATGGCATCTCAGATTGGGACATATTAATCCAAAAAGGATTCAAAGGTTGGTAGAAGATTGTTCATTGGAGTCTCTCCGGGTTGAACCAATCCCAACTTGCGAATCATGTTTGGAGGGTAAAATGACCAAGAGGGCATTCGGAGCCAAGGGGAATAGAGCCAAAGAAGTGTTAGAAATCGTTCACACAGACGTATGTGGTCCAATGACAATCAAAGTAAGATGAGGTTATGAGTATTTCGTCACCTTTATTGATGATTACTCAAGGTACGACTACATTTTCCATATGAAGCATAAATTTGAGACATTTGACAAATTCAAAGAATTTAAGGCTCAAGCAGAGAATCATAGGGAAAAATGTATCAAGTCTCTACGATCTGATCGGCGAGTACCACAACGACGAGTTTTTGAACTACTTGTCAGATGAAGGGATTGTATCCCAATTTTTGATTAATCGCACCCGGAACCCCTCAACAAAATGGGGTTGCAGAAATGTTATCTGAAGAAACATAACTCTTTTAGAAATGGTTAGATCAATGATGAGTTATGCGGATCTACCCAAGTCGTTCTGGGGTCATGCCTTGGAAACAACGGCTTATATTCTGAATTTGGTGCCATCCAAATCGGTTCCCAAAACTCCCAAAGAATTGTGGACCGGGTGCAAGCCCAGGTTGAGACACATGAGAATTTGGGGGTGTCCGGCCTACATGTTGGACAAGGAAGCCAAAAAATTGGATCCTCGATCAGAATTAAGGTTGTTTATAGGATACCCCGAGGGAACAAAATGGTGTATGTTCTATGGTCCCGAAGATCAAATGGTGGTAATAAGCACCCACTTTAGATTTTTGGAAGAAGGCTATATGAACGAAAGAAAGCCCAGAAGTGAGATTACCTTAAATGAGCTAAGGGGCTAACCTCGATTCTTAAAAGCTTAGTCAATATCCTAACCCTTTGATGACATACCAAACGACACACTTACACAACAACCGAACCTCGTCAGAAGTGGGAGGGTTGTAAGACAACCCGAGAGATTCATGGGGGTAGGAGAGTCCTCGGACTTAGTCCCCCGTCAAGATGAATCGCACCCATGGACTTCTGACGAGGCAATCCAAGACAAGGATGCGGTTTCTTGGCAAAAACAAAGATTGGAAGCGAAATGGGTTCTATGGATCATAACAGAGTGTGGGAGCTAGTCGAACCACTTAATGGGGGTCAAACCCATTGGTTGCAAGTGGGTATACAAGAGGAAAAGAGGACCGAACAGGAAGGTGGAAACCTTCAAGGCAAGGCTTGTGGCGAAAGGTTATACTCAGAAATAAGGGATCGATTATGAGGAAACCTTTTCACCTGTAGCAATGCTCAAGTCCATCTGAATCCTCTTGTTGATTGTTGCGCATCTCGACCTTGAAATCTGGCAAATGGATGTCAAGACGGTTTTCCTTAATGTAAGTCTTGAAGAGGAAATCTATATGCAACAACCCCAAGGTTTCATTGAAAAAGGCCAAGAACACCTAGTTTGTAAGCTCAAGAAGTCCATTTATGGACTCAAACAAACATCCGAGCTTTGAACCAATGTTTTGATCAAGTAATAAAGTCTTATGGGTTTGATCAAAATGAATCTGAAAAGTTGTGTGTACAAGAAGCGTGTCCGGAATCGCATTGGTATTCTTAGTACTATCGTGAGATTTTGACATTCTCGCCGGGGATGATGTAAAGGTGTTGTCGAAAACCGCGTAAGGGCATGGCTTTCAAAAACAGTTTGATATGAAGGACTTAGGGAAGCTCCAAGGGCACATCCTTGGGATCAAGATCAATCGAGATCGCAAGAAAAGGATAATAGATACTTATCTCAAGCTTCATATATAGACACGGTCTTGAAGCGATTCAAAAATTAAAATTATGTAATATATTTCCAAGAAAGACTTAATTACCTTTCGGACATGGAATCCATCTATCCAAGGAAATGTGCCCTAAGACACAAAAAAGGAGATAGATGACATGAAAGACATTCCTTATGCTTCCATGGTGGAAGCCTTTGATGTATGCCTTATTTTCTATTGTATGTAGAAAGAAAATTATTCTTATCGTTTTTCTACGAGACCGGATAGCATAACAATGAGAGTTTATACCTAGTTTTGCCGTTGGCATGGTAGCAAGATATCAAAGTAATCCTTTAAAAGAAAAGAGCATTGAATAGGTTTATACGATTAAGAACATTAGAGTCAAGTATCCGAAAAGAACTCGAGATAGAATGTTAGTTTATCGATCGATAGTCTAATCCCCAAAAAGTTTAACGGACTCGGATTTTCAATCAAACTTAGATTCCAAAATCTACCTCCCAGAGTGTGTTTTGCATGGGGGAGGAGCCATGACATGGAGAAGCATTAAGGTTCAAATGCATTGCCGATTCTACCATGGAAGTTCATAACATGAACGAATCTAAACGTTTTTTGTCTAGTTACCCTTAAAATTAGCAAATATTATCTCAAATTATAAGCGGTTTTTATATCAAAAAAACTTCCTAGTGGACTTGGATGTAGTTCCAAATTTGCCCGGCACAATCATCATTGAATCTTGATAATGCCGAATAAATAATTACGTGTTACATTGTAAATTCAAGGGAACCAAGAGCCCACAAGGCCAAACACATTGAAATGAAATACCATCTTATACGAGAAATCGTTAAGAGAGAAGATATAAGGTGGCAAAAAGATCGCAATATTAAGACAACCTAGCAGCGTATCCATTCACAAAGGATGCCTATGTTAGTAATCATTCGAGAACACATTCGAGAGACATGTGGAAGGATTAGGTGTCAAGACCGCCGCTAATCTTTTGTTCTTTGATTATAAGTGGGAGATATTATTAGGTTAGTGGATAGGTGACATTAGATGTCAAAAGATATTAGAAAAACTACACGAGATATGTTGTAGTATACTTAAAAGCAAACTTTGAGTATAAGTGGGAGATTGTTGGGGTTATCTTTTATGGAAAGTATGCTTTTTAAATTTGTATAACCAAACCTTAATTTCCTAAAGTCTTATTTATCAAATAAATTATTTATCACGGATGCTTTTAAATATCATTGAATGTTACATATATTTAATTTTAACTGCTCAATAAATATTTACGTGTTACGTTGTAGTTAATTTAGTGATACCGGATCACGTTTGATTAAATTAATAGATCCGCTTTGTAACTAAAATTGTAACCGGATTGTTCACGACCTAGATGGAAATGAATAATCCATCGTGAAAGGTTGATGTGTAAGGCTCGATTGACTTGTCTTGACCAAGAGATTACACTAGTGCATGACCGATGCAATCGAATAGGACATACATGAGGATAAATTCTTGACCTTTTAGGAAGAATTAGACCTCGATGGTTCGTTATTTCTTAATCTTCATCCCTTAAATAGGATCGTGTGGAGTTAAAATCATTGCTTTGACTTATGACGGGTAGAGAATCAATGAGATTCAATACTTTATATCTTGGGCAATATTATTGGTCACATATGATTGCTAAGATTTAATACGAAAGAATCGAGAAATGTAAATATCTCACCTTTAAATAGTTTAAATAATTAATTGCTTGTTCGATTTTTGCCTCCATGGGAGTTTAATAAGATTTATCATACCAAATCTTGCAAGTGGAATTAGTTTCTGATGGATAATAATTTTGAATCGCTCTTGACCAAGGACAAAAGATATTAATTAATGGAAAGCTATTTCAGGTGGCTTGAATTAATTAATGGGCTAGAAAATTTTAAACACGGAAATAATAAATGTGTTTAGCCATATTAACAATAATATGGGTTAAGATGGAGAGTGCAATATTAATTATGTAGTGGGATTAATTAATATTTATGGACTTGAATAATATTGTGGCTCAATATTAGATATTCAAAGGCCATTAGAAGGTCCAATCTTAATTCTCCTAAAGCCCCTCAAGTAGCCCAAACATAATGTCCAATAACTGAAAAAAGGTGTTTAAAAATAAAATAAATTATGGTTGCTTATTTTTCCAATTTTTTCAAAAAATACAAATAAAAAAAGGGAGAAAAGATTTTCTTTGAATTTTGTTATGGAATGAGGATATGTATTCTTGAATACAAGATTATTATCTCATAAATTCAACCCTAAAAGCGAAATCTCCCATTCTTGGATGTTTGTTGCAAATTTTTGAAAATAATGAGAAATAAAGGGAAAGAAAGATTTTCTTAATTTTCTTGAAAAGATATTATGGAAGATATGTATTCTTGGAATACAAGTATATCTCATAAATTCAAGAAGATCCAAATCTTGGAATATTTATTGTTGGTCCCATAGGATACATCCTATAACACATCGATCTTAGATAAAAAGTAAACTTACACGTGTTCGGTGTTTTAAAACTTTTCTTCTTTTTTTGAGGTTGGAGTTATAATCCTCGAAGATTAGGTTCGGAAGAAGCACGGAATCGCTTGGTCAAAGTCATCGAGATGGTCATGACAATCAAAGCAAGATCTTTATTTCGTCACCTTTATTGATGATTAGATACCTCGAATTTTCAATGAAGCATTTTGAGACATTTGACAAATTCAAAGAATTTAGAGATCCCGAAAAACGCTCTCTATGGATCGATAACTAACTTTTTTGAATCCTCGATGAAGGAGAGTTCCTTTGGTAACTTTATAAAATGGGGTTGCGAATCTTGAACATAACTCTTTTTAGAAATGGTTAGCAAATATTTATCTACCCAAGTTTTCATGCCTTTGGAAACAAATGGTTTTTCTGAATTTGGTGCCAAAACCTTCCCTTTATGGAATAGTGATTGGGGTGTCCGATTACATTTAAGGATGCAAAATCGAAAGATTGATTCCAACCCCGAGGGATAAAATGGTGAAAAGTATATGGTTTCAAAATCAAGTCAATGCAATAGATTTTTGGAAGATATAGGAAAAAGAATAAAGAACCACAACAATTATAGTGGTTGCAACATACCAAAACTCCTTACATCCAACCTCTCTCTCGATCCTCGAGAGAAATTTAATCAGATTTACCTCATGCGGTAAAAATCTCAGAAATAATTTTCCACGTAGTTTACTTACTCAACCCGAAACCTTGAGCTTTTCCTGTTATACCTCCCGTTTATCGACATGACCTTTTCACCAAACACAAACAAGCCTTTGTCGACTATCCCCTTGAAATATGGCAAATAACTTAAGAGTTTTCCGAAATACTCAACAAGTTTACTAACTCTTTTACAACTCTTCTCACCAAAAAACACACTCCAACTACCTTTATGGGTTTGATCAAAATGGGTTTGGGGTTTCTCGGTTGGTTTCAACTAGGATGAGATATCCTTTACAATGAAGCACAATGCAAAGGGTTAGGATATCTCGACTAAGATTTGGATAAATCTTATCAAGATCAATCGAGATAGTTTAGTGAGCTCTCTTCAATATAGAAACATGCACTTGGGAAATTCTAAGTTTTTCGAGTGCTTTAACATTTGAAGAATAAGTTTGAGCTCTTGAGTTAAAAGAGTGATAAATTTCCGTAACCTTACAATGTAGAGGGTCACCAAGATTTATAGGCATACACCAAGGTCACTCTTGAAAACTATCCGCTGGAGATTATAAAAACTAATGAGTTCCCTCTTATGGTGTGTGAGAAACCACTATATTTAGGGTTTGAAACTCCCTAACACGCGTTTAGCAATAAAACTTTCAATCTCATTTTTGCGAAACTTTTGTAATCCGACATCTTTTTTGAAATACCATCTTTTGTCGCTTATCACATCTTCCCAGCTTTTTCACTTTTGTCTCCAAAAAGGTAAACACCTTCAACGGGTTTTTTGTTTACAAACTCGAACTACACGAGATATGTTTGATATAACCTAAAACACTTAACTTAGTTCCTTTTGTTGCGAAATTTTTATCTATTTTCTAAGGAATTCTTCTTAGTATTGCATCCTTTAGTGATAGATATATTCAAAATTAGCCAAAAAATTCGTTGTTCAATTCAAAGGTTGATGTGTAAGGCTCATTTGTCTTGAAAGAGATTCAAAATACAGACATGAATGCAAATAGGACATTTAGAATTCTTTATCTTCAATCTTGGAATACAAGATTTATTTCTTCTTCTCCCCTTAAATAGATGTTTGTTTGGAAATTTTTTCAAAATAATCTTGGGAAATCAAAGGAAATCTTACGAATGATTTTCTTAATTTTCTTGAAAAGATATTATGGAAGATATGTATTCTTGAATATTCAAAGGCCATTAGAAGTCCAATCTTAATTTCTCCTAAAGCCCTCAAGTAGCCCAAAACTAATGTCCAATAACTATCATTTAAAAAATAAAATTTTATGGTTGCTTATTTTTCCATTTTTTTCAAAAATACAAATAATCTTGTTATGGAAAGGATCAAACAAGATTATCAAAATTCAAGAAATTCTCATACTTGGATGTTTTGGGATCTAATCAAAATCATATATCTTTTATTAAATTCATCTCCCAACATTTATCCTATATTTTGAAAATACCATAACAATAAGAGAGTGGGATTTTTATGGAATATTTTAATTATGGAGAAAAGAATATATTGGATATATATTCAATATTTCTTGGAGATCGAGAAAGAGATTTTCTCTCCCTTTTTCCTAGCAAAAAATCGGCCACCACCTCTTATAAATAGGGGATGAGTTTTTCATCCCCAAGTGCAATTCCATGTGTTGGAAAAATTAGAAATCCACAAAAGTGGTGCAACATAATTTTATTTTTTTCCTTTTGTTAAATTGTTCATGAAGTTCCTACCAATCGGATTGTTGAACAAGGATAAGGGAATACTTGAGAAGGTCTTTTAGTGTGTTCGTGTGAACGGGATCCATCTTCTCAACGGTTGTCACTCCGAGAGGTTAGTTCACGTAAACCCGTAGCAATTCCGCATGCGTATGATTTATTTGAACTGTTTATATGCATGATTTGTTGTTGAATTATTATTTGAATTAATATAGGATTAATTCATGCTAGTAATAATTGTTAGAATTAAATTTGTATTTAAATATTCATCCCGAATAGATCCGGGCAATTAATTCTCCAACAGAAAAATATATAAAATTTTAATTTATTACCTATGATGCACGGTAAAAATATCACAATGTAGTATCGAATTTGCATCTCCTAAAAGTGGTGCGATACTCAAATCCACGTATCTGGATGACACTTGGCGTATAGGTAAATAATAAAATTAAATATATTAATGGAAAAACGAATCTGAAACGTGATTCCAGCTAGATGATTAAATATGGTCACGTTATTAAGCAATAGATGTGTAATTTAATTGAACTTTATTATGTAATACAATTTAAATTGACAATATAACACTTATTTTAAATTGAATCCACCATTATGACTTATATATTGGGCTAATGTTATTTGAATTGGTTGTTTTGTTACTTAATTAGATTAAATGATTGAATATTGTTAAGTTTTGAGTGAGATAAAAATTTGGATAGCATACATTTTGTTTTACGAATTTTAAATTTATATATATTTTTTAAGTGTAATATATAATAAAATATATATAAATAGACGTATCATTGTCGAATCACACCCTAAACTTTTTTAAAAATATGTAACCCTGTATCCCTATTGTATCGCCTCCGCACTCACGTCCCTGCATCCGTGCAACATAGTTTATTACCATCCAAAATTAAAAGACAAAAAATCTTTGTTGCCTATCTATATGGCAACAAATCTCACGCTTTACACCATATTTATATCTCCATCCTCTTCTTATGTCTTATATACACTAGCAACTATTTTGCTTTGATTTTAACTCTCGCACAATAATTGTAATATTTTAGTAGGCTAAAATTTTAAACTTCATTTTTCGTACATTTAGTTTCTAGAAATAAAAATTAGTGAGGGCATTAACGAGGGCACGCCCTTGTTAAATTAATTTAACGAGGGAATTAACGAGGACAAATAATCTTTAATAATTTCCTCATAGCTAAAATTTAGTAAAGGCAGTAAGACCCTCGGTATTAACGAGGGCAAATGAGCCCTCAGTATTAACTAGGGCAAATTTGTCCTCGCTAAAACACGATTTTTTGCTCTTAACATAAACAAGGGCAAAACTGTGTTTACTAAAACACAATTTTAAAATTGCAAAATTTTCACTTGAAGAAGGGGTCAACCCCAGGACCTCTGGTAGGCAAGTGAGCTAGCATTACCATTAGGCTAGAAGATTCATTTTTTGAATAAACATGTACATGTAGAGGTGGGTTTCGAACACAAGACCTCTCGGTCTCTATTGTGCTATATAGTTGTCATTACACTAAATAATTTATTTATTAAATTTTTACTTCAAAATATATCATATATTTTATTTTTTTTAAACGAGGGAGCTATGCCCTCGTTAAATTATAATTTTTTTTAGTGTGCAAACTAAATTATTATAATTATAAGTTGATAAATTTTCATGTGAGGTGTGTAATGAGATTAAATTATAACGCAAAATTGAATACAGAGTCATTAAAAAAAATAACACGGAAGTTTGGCGTATCTATACTATTTTCTCCTTTTCCAAATAATTATGTCACCACATAATGACATAATTGCAAATTAGAAAAAAGTTAATAAATCAAGTTGCGATTTGATCGATGTTGCTTCCCATTACTAACTGCTAGAAGAGATACATTTCAACTCACATATGATTAAATTCACCAACCTACAAATAATGATCGATGTTGGTTACCTTAAAAAAAGAAAAAAGTCCAAAAACATAGTGCAATTAACGACGAAACACGCCATGGAGATCAAAGAAAATAAAGCTCATCAAATTGGACCAAATGATAAGTTCTATAAACATGAAAAACATTGGTTATTATCATACCAGGGGGACCAAGAAATTAACATTTGAAATTTCGTTAATGAACGTAAGCGATATATTTTAATGAAACACCCTTATGTGAAACTGTCTCACGGTGAGACAGAATGCAATTTGGGCATTGATATTTTAACATTTTGGGAGGAGTGAGTATTGATTGTGCTAAATTGTACTTGTTGATGTTGACACCGATGTTACAACATTGATTGTAACATCAGTATTCGTCATTTCTTCTTAACCACTAACACTTCTATGTTCAATGTTGTCTTTGATGTTGTTGGCTATATGTTGACGATCTAGGTTGTTCTGCAGGATTTCAGAAGGTTCCACAAGCTTCAAGAATCGAGTAGAAGAGACTAGATCATACGGATGTTTTCAGAACTTAAAGATCCCACTAAGGGCAGTTACAAAGATCATAGGATAGTAGATGGAAGAGTTTCTAGATCCTTCAAGGGGGCTCTAGTAAAGTGTACACGAAGTCTATAAATAGAGGACATTGGTGTTTGTATCAATTGACACAAATCGCCGTGTATTGTTTAGTCGAAGCAACAACCAAGCATCAATTGTTGAGTGCTTAGTGCATCCAGAGTTATAGAGTCGTTGTTGTGGAGTGTTTAGCCACAACAAGTAATTGTAGGGTTTACAATACTTCGAGTGGTACTGGATTTATTTTATGTGGAATGTTAGTCTCGGTGTAGATCGTTTCATACACATAGAATAGTCACCTTTGGTAGTGTAGAGATACACCTAGCCTTTAGATCATATGCTTGATCTTGTTTCAAGAGGATTCGATCTGTGAACCTCTTTGTACTCATTATTTTGATAAATAGTGATTTCGGCCATAAGGCATCACAATCTATATTGATATAGATTGTGCAAAGTCTTATTAAACAATTCGTGTGTTGTGTTTCTGAGACTTCCGTTGTTATTGTCTCTGTTTTACTAGTGTTACTTTGAGTGTTACAACATTCACTGTAACATCAGTTTATTTTACTAAACACAACCCCGTTTCATACACTTTCAGTTGGTATCAGAGCCGAAACTTGATTTTACTAAGTTAGATTATGTGTCAAGTGTGTTGTTTTTGTTATGGCAATGGAATATTCACTTACTCCACAAAGTTTGAGACCACCAATTCTTGATGGTACAAACTATGCGTATTGGAAACCTAAGATGAGAATGTACATCAAGTCAATTGATGAACATGCCTGGAGAAGTATACTTTCAGGATGTACACCTCCTAAGAATGTTGCAGATGAAGAAGGAGAAGTTACAGTCAAACGCGAACTGGATTGGACTAATGATTAAAGTACAATTGCAAGCTACAATTCTAAAGCTTTGAATGCAATATTCACATCAGTTGATATGACTATGTTCAAGATCATATCAACATGTGTTTCTGCAAAAGAAACTTGAGATAGATTGCAAGAGCACAATGAAGGTTAGGATAGTGTTCGAAGGTCCAGACTTCGAATGCTTGGGACAAAGTTCGAGAACTTGAAGGTGAAGGAGGACGAAACAATTTCTTCATACAATGAACGGGTCACTGAAATTGCAAATGAAGCTCAATCTCTTGGAGATCCCATCTCCAATGTGAGATTAGTTCATAAGATTTTACGTACTGTACCTAAGCGCTTCGATGCAAAAATTTGTGCAATTGAAGAGGCAAGGGATACAGATACACTAAGTCAAAATGAACTAATCAGCATCCTACGAGCATATGAGATGAATACAACTGAGAAGGATGACAAAGCTAATGCAAAGAAAATGGTGGTGTTCAAAGGTGAAACATCTTCAAAGGTTGAGTAAGTGCCGATTGTAACTGAAGCTGATTCAAAGGATGATGTTGCTGATTTATGTTCCAACCCCGAGGAGTACATTGTTTTTATGACAAGGCAATTCAAAGCTCTTATGAAAATGAGGAATAACAAGTTCAAAGACAACATTCAACATTTAACTAATATTATTAATTAATCATTATATTATTTACACTTAATTAATACAATAATCAAACAATTTAGTATGTGCACTCAAATATCACTAAATCTCAATATATTATATATATTAGGGTTTTCTCACCACTAATCACGCATGAACATAACAAATAATTTAACTTTTAAAATAATTCAAATCCAAGATAAATAATGCAGAAAAAAAAAATAACATATAAATAATATTACCAAATAAAAATATAAAATGCACGCAATGCATATGAAATATATTAGCCAATAAATAGTGAAAATCTCAAGTATCATATATAATGGAATAAATTTTATATTATGAATAAATTTTATCGAAATCATACTCATAATTAAAAATTGGAGCAGGGAGTATCTATTTTATACCTATGTTTACATTTAAAAATTTGTCTGGACTTAAATAGTACTTTAAAGTGTATTTATAAAATTCATATCAATAAAATAAAACTGAGATTATAAAAGAAAAGTAAAAACGGCGGGCTCGCAGATTCGTGTTTGTTTCTGGCAATGCAGGTTACCCGAACTTTCACTTTTGTCGAATGTGTGTCTGCGAAAAGGAATCCAGTACGTAATGTTGTCGAGATCTTAATTTGCTGTTAATATAAATTTAATGCATACATAACTCGTTTTTCATTCAGTCAGAATAGTTTAATTTCTTTCAGATTCCCAATTATTAAAAAAATGAATCTAAGTAGTCAATCCAGTATAATGTTATTGAATTAATAGTTAGTCAATCCAGGACAACGACTCTGCATTTTCTCAATTTGACTTACTGCTCCTAACAATCGGATAATCTTGTTTAGTAGTTACTCCCTCCGTCCCGTAACACTTTGCACCAACTTTTGGGCAAAAAGATTAAGAAAAATTGTTTTATGAGGGGTAGTAAATGTATATGGGGGGTAATAAATGTGTGTTGTAAGATTTTAAATGGAGATGAGTATGTCCAAAAATGGGTGTGCAAAGTCTTATGGGACAGACCAAAAAGGAAAGTGTGTTAAATTTTTTGGGACGGAGGGAGTATTAGTTAATATTCAATATTGGTTAGGTTTTCTTGTCCTAATGCAAGGGTTGATAATGTAAACACATACTTGTATAGCCATGGATTTGTTCATTGAATTTTCAAAACAAGTTATTAAAGTAACTTTACTTAAAAAGGCATTTTTTTTTCAAAGGTATTAGGGTGGTATCAAAATTATTGATATACCCCTAAGCTCCTACTCTGTTAGGGCAAGGTCTTGTATGCACTAAGTGAACATGCAATTTAAGTGTAATTTTGAACACATGCAATTTATTTATATTAAAGCATGCAATTTATTTTCACTGATACAAGCGACATATTTAGTGTAAAAAAAAGTTATATAAAAAAATTGCATGTTTCAAAAATACACTTGAATTGCACGTTGCACTTAGTGCACGGGAGACGTCTACTATTAGCATCAAAAAATTGTAATTGAAAATTTCACACGATTTTTAAGAATAAATTCTTTTAACTATAAGAGCGTGTAATGTGTAAAAAAAATACATATTTATTGACTTAATTCGTCAAGAATGACTATGTTTGGGGCGACACCAAGTTAGGAGATCTATTATTTTGTGTATTCGAAGATATAATGCATCAAAAAGTTATTTATACTAAACTGGATTATAGCCTTACAAGTCCATCAAGCTACATAACCCAATAAAAAATGTGGGTATCATGTGCATTCAGATGCATCGTGCACTCATATTGCATTTAAAATCATACAACTTGTTATACTGAAAGATGCAACTTGTTTACATTGAACAGTGCAATTATTTTTGCACGGTTTAATGTAAAAAAGTTGCATCTTTCAGCATAACAAGTTGCATAGTTCTAAAATGCATTATGAGTGCACGGTGCATTTGGATGCATACAAGACTTAGCCATAAAAAATCTTGAAAAATCTTGACTTGATTTTTCGTTATCTTGAACTCTGATTTAGTCCGTTTCTATAGCTATGATAGTTACCAAATAGAGTAACACTCCTGTGAATCAGGTATATACATAAACATTATCTATGTTATGCAAAAAATCTGTCATTATTTAAAAAAATACTTTATTTTTCAAATAATGATAGTTTTTTATATTTATAACACATTTGACATGCATATGAGATAATCTCACAATAGAGTATTATTCTTTTATAATACGTCGATATTAGTATTAATTTGTAGCATACAATTAATTTAAATAAATAGATTATTTTTTAATAGATAATACTACCTCCGTCCCAACTTTGTTCACATTTACTGTTTTCTCATGTTTTAACGAGCGAGTTTTTTATTAGTATTTAAAATGATAAAATAATTTTTATGGAAACATATAATAGAGGATGTAGATCTATCATACCCCTCCTTAAAAGTCACTTTATCATTTCAAATACTAATAAATAACTTGCTCGCTAAAACACGAAAAAAAGTAGGTGTCAACAAAAAGTTAGAACGGATGGAGTATTATAAATGGGAAATTACAAAGGACATGAAACTGTCATAATTATTTTGTCATGATTTTCGTTGAAAATTTGTATTCTTAACTTATTGTTATGCAACCTGTTGTTCCCTGGAAATGAGTCTAACACGTGTGGGGGGAGGGAAATACATGTATGAAAAATTCTTCTAGTTTTCACTTTGTGAACAGTGAGTTAGAGAATTTGAGACAACAACATCAAATACAATCTCATTGAGGTCAAGTCTACTGAGAAAAGAACTCTGAAAAATAGTTCAGTACTTCAAAGATGCTCAACTGTTATATAGTGCAAGTGTCCTGAAAAATTTTGCAAAAATAAATATCTTACTGAGAGTTTATCAAACTATTCAGTTAGGTATATATTTAAACTAGCTTTGAATGTGTGGAAGTTATAGGCCCTACTTGTTTATACTCGTTTTATATTTTTGAAAATCTTTCCTTTCTCGTTTATAAAACTATGGTTAAGGTTGTACCTCAGTTATTGCAGTTTTAGGTGAAAAGTACACACTGAAATATTTTAAACACAAGTCTTAAATGTTTTTTTTGAAAACAATGCAATAGAAAAAGTAATAAAGAACACAGTAGTTTATAGTGGTTCAGTGACTTAAGCTCCTACACCCACATTTTGTTTTTGAAAAGTGAGAATTCCTTATCTCTGGAATTCCTTGTTTTAGAGTACGAAGATATACTGAACAAATCAACCTCTCTCATGTGATCAGCCCCTATGATAAACTATGAGTCCCAGTTCTCAGAATAAAAACAATCACAAGCTTTCAGACTGAAAACACTTTCAACTTACTTGTTCTCCCCACTCAAACTTAATCTCTATCACTCTTCTCAAGCTATAAGATTTGGGTTTGGTTTTCTTTTTCAACTAACTTGAGATTTCCTTTACAATAAGAACAGTAGTAAAGGCTATGATATCTCTTTCTAAGTTTAGGATATTGTTGTGTAGCTTAGATTAATACAAAGTTAAGCTCTCTTCAATGTTGAAACACTTGAAAAATTCTTGTGGATTCGAGCTTCAGAAGTTTGCTTAGAATAGATTTGAGCTCTTTGAAAATTCTTGTTTCCCGTAACTTTGTTTGGGTCCAAGGTCTTTTGCATTTATAGAGTTTTCAAATTACTATCTGTTGAAGAGATAGTTATCAAAATCTCCATTTGTGTATTTGTTTTTAAGAACAATAGTTATCAAAATGCTCCATTTTTTGTATGTTTTAAAACCGAACGGTTTTACTAGGTCACCGGGTTCCACTTGTTTCAAAACAAGCCTTTAAAAAGCACTATATAACCGAAGGTTGAAAAAACCGTCAAAACCCTGCCCAACCGAAATAATTTTTTTTTTTTTTTTTTTTAATTTTTTTTTTTTTATTAAATATTTAAAATTTTAAATTTATATTCATCTCACATTTTTTTTTGCAATGTTTTTAAAACAAAATTTATAAAATATGATATGAAAAGTTATAAAATATATATTTAAATTTTTTGTAGGTGTATACTTATTTTATTTTTTTAACTAAACATAGAAAAACTGTTGAACCGCCGGTTGAACCAGTCCCGAATTTGCTAGGTGGTCTCTGTCTGGTTCGATGAAAACATTGAACCAACCAAAAAAAAAGCGGATGGATGACTTTGATATTTATTTATATATATCTATATTGTATTATTTATAACATATATATATATATATATATCATCGAATTGAATTTTAAAAATTGCATAAAACCATAAAGTGAAATGGATATATCCCTTAAAAAATATGCATATCATCAATATAAAAGTCAAAATGTAACCAGATCAAATTCATGTTAATGTACTTTTCTGTTTTCATGCACATTGTTTTGATAATCAACTCCAAACTACAATTAAAAATGACTTCTAGTAAGTAATAATAATGAATCACAATCAGTCCCAGTCATCCTCATCTTCTTTCATGCATCATGTTATTGGAACTACTGCAACCAGCACCAAAATAACTACCAAAAATTTCAATTTCGTCATCTGGAGTTGTTTCAATATCATTCTTCTTATCTGAAAATTAGAAAAATTCATAAATTAATAAAAAATGAGTATAAAATATTTTTTAAAGAAATACTTGCAAAGAAATATAAGAATCTAATTCAACTTGTACCTTGCTCATAATTTGGTTCATCTAGATTTCTTGGCACTTCTTATTCAAACATATTTTCCACCAATCATCTATAAGAAGAAAAATTATGATTAAATTGGAGAAAAATAAAAAAGGAATGCAAATTGAATAAAATAAAATTAACAAATATCCATGGAGAGTATTTTAGAACCTATATACATATTTTGGAGTGTTTTATAGAGCGTCTTTTAACCATGTGTTCTAGTTAATCATCACCTTCTATTGATGGTGATGACTTGTATATTAGGTGGTGTTTGTATTATATTAGGAGTTTAATACATACTTCACATGTTGCATGTACTTTGTTTATATAATTATTGGTGTATCTCGTCAAGTTTTAACGTGTATATATATATTGCATATTAATAGGAATAGTTGATATTTAATTATTTTTGTAACATTAGAATAGATATTATTCTTTTATTTATTTCTTGATGTTGTAAATTGTAATCCCTTAATATTGTGGAAATATCCCATCACCACGATTCATTTGTGATCATTCACTTTTCCTTACATGGTATCAGCCAAAAATTTCCCAAAACCCTAACTCTCAAAATTTCCCCGCTTTCGTCGGCATCTCACTCTCGCCGATCGATGGACGGGCTGGTCTCCTCCGCACGTCATCTGCCTTTCCCGAACTGCTCCCCTCCGGTATTTTCTCTCTATCTGCAATTCGTGATCGTGCCCTAATCTCTGCAATCTCAGGTTCGCAATCGTACCCTAATTTCTACAATTCCAGTTAGCGATCGTACCCTGGTTCTGCAACCCTAGCGCGAGTTTTGCGATTCTTCTCCTCTCCTATCTGCGATTTCTACACATCTCTCCATTGCAATGGCCACACCCATCTTTGATCCCCTTACCATGACGACCATGATCAACATGGTTCCCATCGAATTGGAGTCTTCGACACATCTCATGTGGTATCGCCAAATCATTCACATGGTGGAGTGTTTTGATTTAATGGGGTTTCTCGATAGAACAGCAGTGGCACCGTTGTCTACCATCATCAATGGTGCGGGCGATCAGGCCCCGAATCAGGCGTATGCTACATGGCGTACGAAGGACAAGAAACTCCTCTCCGTGATGTTCACGTCTT
This sequence comes from Stenogyne calaminthoides, assembly GCA_037126765.1. NCBI lineage: Eukaryota > Viridiplantae > Streptophyta > Magnoliopsida > Lamiales > Lamiaceae > Stenogyne > Stenogyne calaminthoides. The sequence goes on from JBBCBC010000013.1 coordinate 24,740,474, forward strand.
TGACGCCTGATGCTGCTTCTGAAATCCTTGATTGCACCACTTCTCACGCTGCCTGGTCGTCCACTCTCCAGGCTGTTTACTCAGATTCTTCTGCATCCCACACTCACCAGTTGCATGAGGAGTTGTTGTCGTTACGTAAAGGGAACTCTTCTGTTGATGATTATGGAAAGAAGTTCAAAAATTTGTGTGACCAATTGTCTGCGATTGGTCGTCCCATTGATGACGTTGATAAGAGTCATTGGTTCTTGCGTGGTCTTGGTATTCAATTTGCAAGCTTTGCCGATACGAGAATAGTGCTTGACAAGTTTCCTGTGTTTCGTGACTTGTTTCATCAAGCTCGTCAATTTGAAGTCATGTTGCAGGACATGGAGGGTGGTTCGCAAGCCCCTGCGGCGTTCATGGAGTCAAATTCGGGTGGTGGACATCATTCTAGTGGTTGTCGACCCTCTGGGGGTCATGTACATAATTCTAGTAGTCAAGGGCCGAGTGGTGGAGGTCATTCAAATGGAAATAATGGGCAGTCTAGTGGGCAGAATTTTCATCAGCAGAACTTTCGTCAAAACTCTGGTTTTCGTGGTAATTCGGGCAACAATCAGGGTTCTCAAGGTGGAAATGGGGATCATCGTAGCACTTACATTCCTCGTTGTTAGATATGTTGTGGGGAGCATTATGCTAACAAATGTCCTTAATTCCTTGTTGCTCGAAGTGCTCTCTCTTCAGCTAATCTTGCTCAGGCTTTCAGCACTTCTTGCAATGTCTCAGACCCCATTCCTGATTGGTAATTGGATTCTGGCACCTCTACTCACATGACCAATCAGACTTCAGCACTTGACTCTTATGATTCGTATACTGGTAACGGTTCTGTAATTGTTAAAAATGGGAATTCTCTTAATATCTCTCATATTAGTACATCTAAATTATCTCCCGGTGTTAATTTATTGGATGTTTTAGTTGTACCACATATCACTAAAAAATTACTCTCTATCAGTAAATTAATTGTTGATTATCCTGTTGATATTGTGTTCTCTGATAAGTTCTTTGCCATTCAGAATCGGGTCACAAAGATAATTCTGGCCCAGGGAAGGTGTGATAAAGGGTTGTATTTGCTTGATAGGGGTGTTCCATCTTTGGTTGCTGCTATTCGGAATAAAACTTTGAAGGCTAGTTTTGATTTATGGCATTTACGCCTGGGGCATGTCCCATTTTCTATTATTTATTTGTTGAGCAAGTTAGGACATCTTAATGTTTTGTCTTTATTACCGAATCCTGTTATTTGTTCCTCTTGCTAGTTGGCAAAGAGTAAATAGTTATCTTTTGCTTTGAATGAAAAATGTCTTCTGTTGTTCTTAATTTAATTCACTGTGATTTGTGGGGTTCTGCCCCTGTTACCACTTCTGATGGGTTTAAGTATTATGTTACATTTGTGAATGACTTTTCTCGTTTCTCGTGGATTTATCTTATGCGTGCAAAATCTTAGTTCTATGATATATTGGTTCATTTTCACTCTTTTGTTTGCAACCAATTCTCTAGCACGATTAAAGTTTTTCAAAGTGATGGTGGTATAGAATTTGTTAATTTGCGTGTTCGTCAGTTTATGTCTCAGTATGGCATTCTTCATTGATTATCTTGCCCATACACTCCCCAACAAAACGTAAGCACCATCATATCTCTAAGACGGGTCTTTCTATGATGTTTCATGCAAATGTGCCAGCTTCTTTGTGGTTTGATGCTTTTGCTACAGCTATTTATGTGATTTAATTGTTTGCCATCATCAGTTCTGCATGATAAGTCTCCCTTTGAGCTTCTGTTTGGGTCTATTCCGAATTATTCGAATTTCAAGCCATTTGGTTGTCGGGTTTATCCATTTTTATGAGATTATGCTGAGCACAAGCTTGCTCCTCGCAGTAGACCTTGTATTTTTCTTGGGTATAGCAGTTTGCATAAAGGGATTTCATTATCTTGATCCGGACTCCTCTCAGGTCTATATGACTCGTCATGCTCTGTTTTGACGAGCTCTACTTTCCTTTCTCTAGAGCTCCGTCCGCTTCGCCCTCCTTTGACTTGGACATCTCTAACTTTCTTGACGAAGTTGCCATGCCACCTACTCACGTCTAGCCCATGCCCGTTCAGCCCGTGACATCACCCCCTGGCTCTCGGCTACCCTTGCAGCATCTTATTTCAGACGATGCCGAGCTCCAGTGCCCACCTCCCGTGTTGCCCGATTCGGTCCTAGCCGATGATCTGGCACCTCGGTTTGCGCTCTACATGCCCCTGTGGTTCAGCCCATGCCGGATCCAGTGCATCCGACCCTTGCCCCTGCACCTCCGCCTCCACCCAAGCCTATTCATCCAATGGTTACTCGTTCGCGTGTGGGCATTTTCAAGCCCCGCTATCCAGTTGATCTTTCATTTTCGGCTTTGCTCTTGGATTTGGTTGCTTTGTCCGAGCCTCGGGGATTTAAATCAGCTATTAAATCTCCGGAATGGTTAGCAGCAATGCAGGAGAAAATTGATGCATTGCGTGACAATCACACTAGGGATTTAGTGCCTCGTCCATCGGGCAATAATATCATTGGTTTGAAATGGGTTTTTCGAACTAAGTATCATGCAGACGACTCCATTGAGCATCATAAGGCTCGTCTTGTAGCTCTAGAATTTACTCAGGTTCCTGGTATGAATTTTCATCACACCTTTAGTCCGGTTGTTAAGGCTTCTACGGTTCGAGTCATTTTAGCTCTTGTTGTTCAGCGTCAGTGGTTTTTGCATCAGCTTGATGTCAAGAATGTGTTTCTGAATAGAATTCTTGATAAGCCAGTCTTCATGGCTCAATCTCCAGGATTCGTTGATCCTAGTCATCCTCATCATGTCTGTCACCTCAAGAAAGCGCTCTATGGCCTCAAGCGGGCACCTCTTGCCCGGTTTCAGCAATTTAGCAGCTTTCTTCTGAGTCTAGGGTTCCGGTAGAGTCGTTCTGACTCGTCCCTATTTTATCTTGTTTGAGGTACCTCCTTCATTTTCCTGTTATTATATGTGGATGATATTATCATCACTGGAGATAGTGACTCTTTGCTGAAGGATTTTATTGCTCGCACGCACAAGGAATTTAAAATTAAGGACTTGGGCCGCCTTAACTACTTTCTTGGTCTTGAGGTTTCTTACACCCCGGATGGTCTGTTTGTTGGGCAGATGGTGTGCTGTAGCCGGCACCCAAAAATAAATTAAATAGGTTAACTCATCCACTAGAGTGTAGTAGGACAAGTAAGGGTCGATCCACAGGGAACGTGAAAGTAATTATTATGTTAATTGTATAAATTTATGAAGACAAACACATGACACAGAAAGGGGGGTTTTGGATTGGAAATCTATAACTAAAACTTAAAGCAATAAATTATATAAAAGAAAATCAATAATAAAAAGGTATTCCAATTTACAGTTCATTCATCCCTCGACTTAATGCTATTAATTGACATCGACGTTTACTCTATTTATCCACAGGTTTAATGCCCCTCAGTAGTCAACAAGCTCTGACTACCGGTTTTTATCCTTTAATTATACTCAATTGAAAGAAGCTCTCCAACGATTCTTTTTAATTGAACAGTCTAAATACGATCTAAATTTAATCCAGTCAAAAACATTAAACCCTAGGATAAAGGACAAATAAATTCCCGAATACGCAAGCTTGATTCGAAAGAACCCAATTTAAATCACCCTAGTAAAATACTAGTTGCTACCAATTGTCATAAATCTGCAACAATTACGGATTACAAATTCATGAACTAGCAGACATACAAGAATAATCTAACCTAGGTGGTCAATCCAAATTAAACATCCACGTATGTTGAAAGTTAAAATAGATTAAATAAATAATCCCAAGATAAATATAATAAACGTCTCAGATCAATTAACAGACATTAAAATACGAGTTCAAAAATCCTTGGAATTGAAATAAAAATACTAAATAAATAAAGACTCTCAAAACATTTCTCTCTGTATCTCAAATCTCCCAACTCTCAAGTTGTCGTGTGGTGCTTGCTTCCCCATCTTATTTCCGCTTAAACAAACTTATATACTAGGTTAACATTGATAATGGGCTTAAAAACCTTTCTTTCTTTTATTTGGTGGCTACATAACGTGACCACTTATTTGTTAATGTTAGTGTTCTAGAGACAATCTATTGCAAGGACATAATACTCGATGATATTCAGTTTGATTTAATATTATAGTTCACTTAATATTAATGTATGGCAATACACTTGTTTGAATATTATGTTTGATTGTTTGCATTTATTCATGCAAGTGTTCCCATGAGTCATTATTGTCATTGAGGTTGTGAGAACTCAGATGACTTAAGCATGATTCTCAAATAGCCCCGATCAAGGATCATCAAGAATGGGATATTGATGATACAATGGAGATTGGTTGTACGATCTGCATCATACTCTTAGAGAGTGTAATAAGATCTCACTTACTACGAGATACTAGGTATCTCATGATGGATGCACAAATACCTTAGACGGTATTGGTATACCCATCCGAGAAACCGTTTGATGTATTTCAACTATATGTGTCTACGGGTGTCTCAGTTAGTGGGAGCGATGCGATACTCCTTTGACTTGAGGTCAATACGCACGACATGTGTGGAGCGATGAACTTTGACCATGACCAATGCTTTCACCCTGTTGGAGAATGAGTTGCACAGATCTATTCGGGGTGAATATTTAAATACAAATTTAATTCTTTAATTATTACTAGCATGAATTAATCCTATATTAATTCAAATAATAATTTCAACAACATATCATGCATATAAAAAGCCACTTAAAACCTACGCATGCGGAATCTACGGGTTTACGTGAACATACCTCTCGGGATGGCAGTGACTTCGGTCGGACGGACTAACCAAAAGGACTTCCCAAGTATTCCCTTAGCCCTTGCTCAACTATCCGGTGGAAGGACACTTGTCGAACAATTAACAAAAGGAAAAAATAAACTTTGTTGCACCACCTTTGTGGATTTGCTAATTTTTCCAGCACATGGAGTTGTACTTGGGAATGAACTAATCATCCCCTATTTATAGGAGAGGAGTGGTCGAAAATTCTTGTAGAAAATCAATGTGGGAAAAGACTTTTCTTGGTCACCAAGAAATCTTGAATATATCTCTTATATTCTTTTTCCCATAATTAAAATATTCCACAAAAATCCCACCTCCTCAACAATATGGATTTTCGAAAATTAATGTGTGCAAGAATCCAAGATTTGGATCTTCTTGAATTTATGAGATATTCTTGTATTTCAAGAAATACATATCTTCCATAATATCTTTTCAAGAAAATCAAGAAAATCTTTCTTGCCCACTATATTTTCAAAATTTCGAAATTTTCTATATAGATAACCAAGTGGGAGATTTCTTGAATTTAATGAGATAATCTTGCATTCCAAAAATACATATCTTCATTCCATAACAAAATTCAAAGAAAATCTTTCTCCCTCTTTTATCCATAAATTTCGAAAAATAGAGGAAAAATAAGCAACAATATTTATTTTATTTTAATCACCTTTTTCAGTTATTGGACTATTTGTTGGCTACTCAGGGGGCCTTTAGGAGAATTAAGATTAGACCTTCTAATGGATCTTGAATATCTAATATTGAGCCACAATATAATTCAAACCCATAAATATTAATTAATCCCACTACATAATTAATATTGCACTATCCATCTTAACCCATATTACAATCAATATGGCTCCCCTATCATTATTTCCGTGTTTAAGATTATCTAGTCCATTAATTAATTCAAGCCACTGAAATAGCTTTCCGTTAATTAATATCTTTTGTCCTTGGTCGAGGAACGGTTCAACATTATTATCCATACCGGAAACTAATTTCACTTGCAAGATTTGGTATGATAAAGCTTATGAACCTCCCAAGGGGCAAATCAAACAAGCGTCTTGCACACGATTCTTCAGATTAAATCTTAGCAATCGCATGTGACCAATAATATTGCCCAAGATAAAAAGTATTGAATCTCTCTGATTCGCTACCCATGATAAGTCAAAGCAATAGTTACCAATCCCACGTGATCCTATTTAAGGGACGAAGGTTAAGAAACAATGAACCACTGAGGTCTAATTCTTCCTTGTTCAGTTCTGAAGAATTTATCCTCCAGAGGTCCTATTCAACTTCGATCATGCACTAGTGTAATCTCTTGGTCAAGACAAACCAATCCCGAGCCTTACACCTCAACCTTTCGTGATGGGTTGTTCATTTCCATCTAGGTCGTGAATGGCGTACTTTTTTTTTACAAGGACCGCAATTTAATCTTCGTGATCCGGTATCACTAAATTAACTACAATGTAACACGTACAATTATTGAACAGTTATGCAGTAAATATATGTAACATTCAATCATATTTAAAGCATCAGTGATAAACAATTTATTTCAGTAAATAAGTCTGAAAATTCAGTTTCGATTATACAAAGTAAAAAATATACTTTTCAAAGATAATCCCAACAATCTCCCACTTATACTCAAAGTCTGCTTTTAAGTATACTACAACATGTCTCGCGTAGTCCGTGACATCTAATGTCACCTACACGAACCTAATAATTTCTCCCACTTATACTCAAAGCAGATTGGCAACGGTCTTGACACCCATTCCACTCACATGTCTCTCGAATGTATTCAGAGGGCACGCTTTGTGAATGGATCTGCTAGGCTATCCTCAGGCGCTATCTTTGCCACATCTATATCTCCTCTCTTAACGATTTCTCGTATAAGATGTCTTTCCTTTAATGTGTTTGTTTGACTCGTGGACTCTTGGTTCTCTTGAATTTGCAACTGCCCCTAGCATATATTGCTAGACAAATTCAGAACACCATCCAAGTCCACTAAGAAGATCTAGAGCCCAATCGATTCTTTCACCTTTCACAAGCGCAATTACTTACCCGACTTCCATGGTTGAGTCGGTGATGCATTTACGCTTCACACTCGTCCCATTTGATGGCTACACTTCCCAAATGGAAACACACTAACTGAGGCAGATAATTTATGGAATCTAAATCTGATTGGAAATCCGAGTCCATGTAGCCGATGGGGATTGGAGTATCTGACTGATAAATCAACATTCTATCCCGAGTTCTTTTCAGACACTTCAGAATGTTTTTAACTGTCGTCCAATGCGCTTTCCCTAGGTTACTTTGATATCTTGCTACCATGCCTACGGCAAAGCAGATATCCGGTCTCGTACACAGCATTGCATACATAAGGTTTCCGACAGCCGTAGCACAAGGAATGTCTTTCATGTCATCTATCTCCTTTTTGCGTCTTAGGGGACATTTTCTTGGATAGATGGATTCCAAGTCTGAAAGGTACAAATCCTTTCTTGGAATCTTGCATGCTAAAGCGTTTCAAAACAGTGTCTATGTATGAAACTTGCGATAACCCGATCATCCTTTTTTTGCAATCTCGAGTGATCTTGATCCCAAGGATGTGTCCGGCTTTCCCTAAGTCTTTCATATCAAACTGTTTTGAAAACCATGCCCTTACATCTGATCACACCTTCACATCGTTCTCGATAGTCACAATGTCATCTACGTACAGTACTAAGAATACCAATGCAGTTCCGACACGCTTTTTATACACACAACTTTCAAACTCGTTTTGATCAAACCCATAAGACTTTATTACATGATCAAAACTTTGGTTCCAAGCTCTGGATGCCTGTTTGAGTCCGTAAATGGACCTTTTGAGCTTACAAACTAGGTGTTCTTGGCATGTTTCAATGAAACCTTGGGGTTGTTGCATATAGATCTCTTCATCAAGACTTCCGTTAAGGAAAGCTGTCTTAACATCCATTTGCCAGATTTCAAAGTCAAAATGCGCAGCAATCGATAAGAGAATACGGATGGACTTAAGCATGGCTACGGGCGAAAAAGTTTCCTCATAATCGATCCCTTCTTTTTGAGTATAACCTTTCCCCACTAGTTTTTCTTTAAAGGTTTCAACCTTCCCGTCCGGTCCTCTTTTCCTCTTATATACCCACTTGCATCCAATGGGTTTGACCCCATTAAGTGGTTCGACCAGCTCCCACACTCTATTATGAAACATAGAACCCATTTCGGCTTTCATTGCTGTTTGCCAAGAATCTGCATCCTTATCTTGGAGTGCCTCGTCATATGTCCATGGGTCTAATTCGTCTTGTCCGGGAATCAAGTCCGAGGACTCTCCTATCCCCATGAATCTCTTGGGCTGTCTAACAACCCTCCCACTACGACGAGGCTCCGGTTGTGAAAACGTATCGTTTGGTATATCATCTAGTACAGTTGGCAGTGAGGTTTGCCCTCTAAGCTCATTTAAGGTAATCTCACTTCCGGGTTTTCTTTGGTTCATATAGTCTTCTTCAAAAATCTAAAGTGGGTGTTTATGACCACCTTTTGATCTTCGGGACTATAGAACATACACCCTTTTGTTCCCTCAGGGTATCCTACAAAACAGTCTTAATTCTGATCGAGGATCCAATTTACCGACTTCCTTGTCCAACACGTAGGCTGGACACCCCCAAATTCTCATGTGTCTCATACTAAGCTTGCGCCCGGTCCACAATTCTTTGGGAGTTTTGGGAACCGGTTTGGATAGCACCAAGTTCAGAATGTAAGTCGCTATTTTCCAAGGCATGACCCCAGAACGACTCGGGAAGATCCGCACAACTAACCATTTCCAAAAGAATTATGTTTCTTCGCTCTACAACCCCGTTTTGTTGAGGGGTTCCTGGTGCAATGAGCTGGGATACAATCCCTTCATCAGATAAGTAGTTCAAAAACTCATCGCTGAGGTATTCGCCTCCACGATCAGATCGTAGAGACTTGATAAGTTTTTCCCTATGATTCTCTGTTTGAGCCTTAAATTCTTTGAATTTCTCAAAGGTCTCAGATTTATGCTTCATAAGGAAATGTAACCGTACCTTGAGTAATAAAATTACTCATAACCTCCTCTTGCTTTGGTTAACATTGGACCACATACATCTGTGTGAACGATCTCTAACACTTCTTTGGCCTTATTCCCCTTGGCTCCAAATGTCCTCTTGGTCATTTTACCCTCCAAACATGATTCGCATGTTGGAATTTGTTCAACTTGGAGACGCTCCAGTGAACCATCTTTCACCAACCTTTGGATTCTCTTTGGATTTATATGACCTAATCTTAGATGCCAAAGAAGTGTTTCGTTCACGCTTTCTTTTGTCGGAAATAGTTGATGTGTTATAGGATGCATTTCGTGAGTGGTGTGCACAGTTAATTGTATAGAGATTTTCCATCAATGTCCCGTAACAGATAAACTCATCATTTCAAAAATGATGTCATTCTTATTAGAAGAAACTTAGTGTCCTTTAATCGAATTTTAGAAACTGAAAGTGAATTCTTTCTAAAACTGGGAACATAAAGATAATCTCAAAAAACTTTATCTTCAAAAGATAGGTGCACTTCTCCCACTGCTTTAACTACTACTCATGTAGTATTGCAATGTCTCGCTACTTTAAGCGTAGTATTGCAATAATCGTTACTATCGTAAGCATTGCAATATCTCGCCACTTACGTAGCATTACAAAGACTTCTACTTTCAAATAAAATAAGCCCGGTGTGATGAGGATCTCACTCCCCACTAAGTTCTTGGGATCATTTTGAACCCGTAAAGCCAACATGATTAGTGGATCTCGTATCAACCACCCACGAATGAGAAGTATACGCCACTAAACAAGTTTCAACAACTAGTGTGTGAGAATTACCTTTCTTTCCGTCCCTTTTGGGGTTGGAACAGGCAAAACCTCCATTGTCCTCTCTCACCGCAACTTAAGCACTTCCTCTTTGTATTTTCCTTGACACAACAAGCATTCCTCATCTTACCATTGCCCTTGGCAACAGTTGAGTTTTATTGCTTATGGCCTTTGGTCCTCTTCTTTATCTTGCCTTCCCTTGGCCTAGAAGATGAAGACGGACCACTTGCCATCAAAGCTTGAGTTTGGTGCCTTATCATCATTTCTGCCGAGACCAAAAGCTTGCAACAAATTAGCTAGCGAGGCCAAAATGCTCAAAAACTTTTTGGGTAGAGAGTGAAGTACCAAATTCATCTGAGTCTCCAGATCATAATCTGCACTAAGAATCTCAAGTTTGTTCAGATGGGCCATCTATTTTGAGGACGTAATCCCTTACGGGTTTGCCCTCCACCATTTTCAAATTTACATCTCTCTCGCGAAGGTGATCCGCGAGTCCCATGTGTTTTGACTCGTCGGTTGGCTCATCTGATTTTGGTGTGTCAAGAATCCACTTGTGCTTTTGTGCAGTTAGGACAATTTTAATTTTTCGTTTCCAATCAATATAGTTTCCATATATATTGTATTGACTTTAAGTATAATAACAAAGGATTAAAAGGTAAATCGACATCTTTGAATCGAAATAAACAACTATATGCAATAAAGACAAGTATATCACAAGATTCGATCACATGCATCATATTTAAAATCGCAAAAAATATGAACATGCATCAGCCAAAATCTCAAAACAGTTTAAATAAGCCACGTGGGGTGGGTCATTATTTAAACACATTCAAGCAAGGTTACAAACAAGAACGATTACAAACCTTTAATATCCAGTTAATAGTTGGCTCCCACTTGACCAATATAAAATTGACAAGGACTTGAGGAAGTATATGCATATCAATTTTATACCTAAGTAATAACCATGATTAAATACTGATTACTATTTTTCTTTGATCGAGCCTCGTGGGAGGGTCATCGTCATGCATAGTAATAACCCACAATCATCCGCTTTGGAATTCATTCATGTGAAAGCTATCTTTTGACCGTCTCCTGGACATGGAGGAATTTCTCCAAAAAGAATTCACAAATAAATAAATCATGGAGGTCAAAATTAATTCAATTTTATTATCCGAATAAAATTGTCAATTAATTATTTAAACATACTTAGTAATTTTTGAAGGTGAGATTTTTCCATTTGGGCAACTCTCATGAAAAACACATTTAAACAAATTAAATAAAGCATAAGATAGCACAAATAAATCAAGCAAAAGCAGAAAAAAAAAAATATTCGGCACAAATTATCCAATTGTCATGGTTTAATTTTTTTCTTGGCTTGATCTTGAAGAAACACGCCTCAATTTCTCCCACTCGTTCATCTCGAAAAAATACTTTGTCTCAAAACGCCATGGAGTTCCAAATCAATGGATGCACACCGCATCCGATCCGGCCACTTGGCCTAGAAATGCTCGGCACCGCCCGGCGAGAATGCGCCCGCCGATGGACCTCGGCGAGTAGCCAGATCATCCTTCGCCCATCTCCTCCGTGCCGACCTCGACCCTCGGCTCCTGCTTTCAAGATGACAAATCGCGAGACTTGGTAGCGTCGCTTAGCGCCCGTCGCTTTCCCACTATATGTTCCTCGTCTTGGCGCTCTGCCTAACTCGCCGCCGCCTTGCGTGCCGGCAAGCCCACATCACAGCCTCGCCTGTTCGGATTTTATCCTTTAATTCTTCGTCTCTTTGTTCCCGATCCGGTTACAATTCATTTACAAAATATAAATAAACCTAGATCTAGACTAGTCTATTACATTGATCAAATCAAACAAATCCTAGTCTACTCGTGGATTTTCTCACGAGAAAAACAAATCCGAATCGAATCAATTAAAACCACAATTTATATGCATGCATAAATAAACACATTAAAATCCATGACAATTGGATACCTACAAAATAGATCTAACAGTTCTACTATCCAATTTCAAATTTAATGTCCACGAATTAAATTACAAATTAAAAAATTCAGAGCCCGAAACCGTGGCTCTGATACCAGTTGTTGGGGAATGAGTTGCACAGATCTATTCGGGGTGAATATTTAAATACAAATTTAATTCTTTAATTATTACTAGCATGAATTAATCCTATATTAATTCAAATAATAATTGCAACAACATATCATTCATATAAAAAGCCACTTAAAACCTACGCATGCGGAATCTACGGGCTTACGTGAACGTACCTCTTGGGATGGCAGTGACTTCGGTCGGACGGACTAACCAAAAGGACTTCTCAAGTATTCCCTTAGCCCTTGCTCAACTATCTGGTGGAAGGACACTTGTCGAACAATTAACAAAAGGAAAAAATAAACTTTGTTGCACCACCTTTGTGGATTTGCTAATTTTTCCAGCACATGGAATTGTACTTGGGAATGAACTAATCATCCCCTATTTATAGGAGAGGAGTGGTCGAAAATTCTTGTAGAAAATCAATGTGGGAAAAGACTTTTCTTGGTCACCAAGAAATCTTGAATATATCTCTTATATTCTTTTTCCCATAATTAAAATATTCCACAAAAATCCCACCTCCTCAACAATATGGATTTTCGAAAATTAATGTGTGTAAGAATCCAAGATTTGGATCTTCTTGAATTTATGAGATATTCTTGTATTTCAAGAAATACATATCTTCTATAATATCTTTTCAAGAAAATCAAGAAAATCTTTCTTGCCCACTATATTTTCAAAATTTCAAAATTTTCTATATAGATAACCAAGTGGGAGATTTCTTGAATTTAATGAGATAATCTTGTATTCCAAGAATACATATCTTCATTCCATAACAAAATTCAAAGAAAATCTTTCTCCCTCTTTTATCCATAAATTTCAAAAAATAGAGGAAAAATAAGCAACAATATTTATTTTATTTTAATCACCTTTTTCAGTTATTGGACTATTTGTTGGGCTACCCATAAATATTAATTAATCCCACTACATAATTAATATTGCACTATCCATCTTAACCCATATTACAGTCAATATGGCTCCCGGTCATTATTTCCCGTGTTTAAGATTATCTAGCCCATTAATTAATTCAAGCCACTGAAATAGCTTTCCGTTAATTAAAAAAAGTCCTTGGTCGAGGAACGGTTCAACATTATTATCCATACCGGAAACTAATTCCACTTGCAAGATTTGGTATGATAAAGCTTATGAACCTCCCAAGGGGGCAAATCAAGCAAGCGTACTTGCACACGATTCTTCGTATTAAATCTTAGCAATCGCATGTGACCAATAATATTGCCCAAGATAAAAAGTATTAAATCTCTCTGATTCGCTACCCATGATAAGTCAAAGCAATAGTTACCAATCCCACGTGATCCTATTTGAGGGACGAAGGTTAAGAAACAATGAACCACTGAGGTCTAATTCTTCCTTGTTCAGTTCTGAAGAATTTATCCTCCTGTAGGTCCTATTCAGCGCATCAGTCATGCACTAGTGTAATCTCTTGGTCAAGACAAACCAATCTGAGCCTTACACCTCAACCTTTCGTGATGGGTTATTCATTTCCATCTAGGTCGTGAATGACGTACTTTTAGTTACAAGGGACTGTTAATTTAATCTTCTGTGATCTGGTATCACTAAATTAACTACAATGTAACACGTATGAATTATTGAACAGTTATGCAGTAAATATATGTAACATTCAATCATATTTAAAGCATCGGTGATAAACAATTTATTTCAGTAAATAAGTCTGAAAATTCAGTTTCGATTATACAAAGTAAAAAGCATACTTTTCAGCATAATCCCAACACACCCTTCCATGGGTAGATACGACTTGGATTGGGTTCATCACGAAGTGCATGTGCGTGGTAGTTGAGCCAAGAATAGGATTCATTCCTCAATGTGGATTTAGAGAGAATACTCATCTTCTCATCATAATTGGATCAAAGTCATCGGCCGATGCACATCAACTTAGACTTTGTGGCTAAGTGTGACATACATGATCAATTAGTGATTAGAGATAAATTGATTAAGTTATTTGAATAGACACTTCATCATGTTCAAGACTTAATCGAGTATTCGCGAATGAAAGGAGAAATCGTAATAGCCCATGTTTCAATTACAGGTAGTTGCACGTTTCTCGCAACGTACCTCATATATTGAGAATGTCTGATTTATTGTCTAGGGTTCAATTAAGACCATTAGTTTGACTACTCGCTCGATATATGAGGGCCTATGGGTCACACAACAAGTAGTTCCCTTTTACGGATTATAGTTGGTTGATTAAATGTTAAATTGGATTTAATATTTAATTTATGGAGAATTAATTAATAATAAATTAATTTAGAATTAATTATTATTAATGTTTAATTAAAATAGATTTAATTAAATAGGATTACCAATAATAATATTTGGAATATTATTATAGGATTTAATATTTATGGAATCAAATCCGTAGAGATTTGATATACATGAGAATTAAATTTGTAGGGAAATAAATCATAGAGATTTATTTAAATAAAGATTAGGGATTTTATTTCCCAATCAGGTTAGCTTAAGATTTAAGCTGGGTTTCCCCTATTTATACACGCTCTTGGGAATTCACAAACAACTTTAATTCATTATTCTCCATAAGATCTAGAGTTAGAATTTTCCTAGCAAATTCATTTCGGGATTCAATGCTGGCAAATCCGTGCAAGTCCGTGATTGAGGATTACGTGGATACCATAGTAGAGAAAACGGTATATGAATTACTGTACGAATTCTATTTACGTTTACTCGTATTTAATTATGCAATTAATTGTTCGTTGTTGGTGAACTGTTTAATTTCATTGTGCATGTATTACGTGTTTATGTGCCTCTAAACTCCAACAGTGGTATCAGAGCATTAGGCTCTTGAATAATTGCTTAATTGAATAATTTGTAATTTGGGTGTGACCCCATCGTGGATAATACGTAATTATTATATATGTTGCCACACGCCTCTTGTCTTCTTCATTGGGTTTGTGTCTCCTTCACTCGTTTAGGGTTTGGAACCCTCACGGGTGTTGCCGCCAGCGGCGGACACCACGACACGTCGCTCGAGGCGGCGGCTCGCGCTGCGCCTCGCAACGGTCGTGTATCATCGCGTCGGCTGCGCTGATGGCAGCGTCCTCGTCTCTTCATCGCTAAGCTTCGCGTCGATTGAGATAACGCAACGGCGATGCGCGCTCGCGACACTCAATCGACGACGCTCTGTCGTTCTGATTCTGCTAGCCTTCCTTTCGCGTTCGATTGGGCAAACGAACGGCGGTGATTACGCTTGTACCGTGGAAATCGGGGTCGAATCGGACCTGATTCATGCTCATCGGCGCGTTTGCTCTGCGCGTAGCGTACGACGAGGAAGGCGAGTCGCCCGCACGCGCCTAGCGGCGGCGGTGACTCGCCCTCACAGTTACGGCGGTGGAGACTCGCTATTGGTTCGTCTTTGGTTTTGCTTGACGCATTACTGCTTGGTTTCACGAACTCGTCCCTCGTTGTTCGAATACTGTTCGATGATGATTGAAACAGATTTTGTCGAATCGTTGATGATTGATAGAGAGTTGGGATTTTGTTTGAAAACTGGGTTAATACGAAATTATTTGTTGACTGAATTTGATGATGTTGATAAACTGTTTGGGTGATGAAAAGAGATTTGGATTGTTCGAATTTTTTTCAGATTGGATCTGAACCAAATGGGTGATGATGTGGGAGGGCTGTCTTGCAAATTCGATTTGAGATAGGCCCTCTCGTGCAATTTTGGAAATTGCACCTGAGCCCCTAACAATAAAATAATTATAATCTAATTTTTAGAAATTAATAAGTGTTTAATTTTAAAATTGAATTATGCCAAATATTAATTAATTGGATTAATTATTGAAAGAATAATTTTAAAATTGAATTTAAAATTGGATTTTAAAATTCATTTTAAAAGAATTATTAAATCTCACTTGATTAATTATTTTAATAACATATTAGTTGGACTAATGACGGATTTAATTAATTGGATTAATTAAAGGCTAAATATTAATAATGAATTTGATTATTAAACTTATTTTAAAATTGAATTTTAAAATTATGGTTTAAAGAATTAAAAGAGTTATTAATTCCCACTTGGTTAATGTGTTTTATGTTCTGTTAACGCATTTTACGTCCGCATTATGATTGTCTGGGTAGGCGGCGCCCAATACTTGTCGGACCGTATTAATGTTTGGGTAGACGGCGCCCATATATAAATGTTAGTCCGTGTAAATCATGTTTGGGTAGGCGGCGCCCAATAATTTCTCAAATGTGATGTAGATTAACATGATTGGATCTCGATTAAGCAATTAATACCCCGCCTTTAAAATATGATTTTTCATTAAATTGAAACGATGTCTTCCATCAAAATTAAAAGTAAACCGGGGATTTCGTTCCAATGGGTATTTAAGACCAAAGTATTTTGCTCGGATCTACATTCAATGGGACTTTTATAGGGACACGTAGTGTCGCCGCTTGATGGTTGTAAACCAACTTAACTTTGTTTATTCAGCCAAAGCATGGAAACGAAAGTTAAGGGACATCCGATTAAACTGGGTTTAATCAACTAGGAATTGCAAATTTTGCAATTGGTTTGGAGACCTACCAGTTATGCTATTGTGATATTCAGCCAAAGCAGGGATCATGATAGTAGGACTGTGGATCCTAGTCCATTACAATTTATATTTGATATAAATTCGTATTCTTCCGATGAGGTCGTTGAGTATGTGAAAATAATGGAGACAAGATAAACACAAAAGAAATGTCATGTTTATTTTGATTGTTGAATATTGATCATAGGAATTATGTGTTTAATTCACGTTTTATTTTATTTCTCTTGGTCAATTGAAATGTTTAAACTGTTATTGAGATATGTTTTGGAAACAAACTAAATTGGCTAGGCCAAATTTTCTGGACTGGCACCGAAACATGTGTTTGGTACTAAGGCAAGAAAAGATTGAGTACGTGTTGGACACGTATATCCGGTTACCCTTAAAGCTGGTACTCTGAGACAGCCACGTTTGACGTAGCAGCTCAGAAGAAGCATCAAGAGGATGTTTCCCAGGCTCAGTGTGTGATGTTGCTAGGCATGACTCCCGATATACATAGGCAATGTGAGAAAATGGATCTCTTCTAGATGCTCCAGCATCTGAAGGATCTCTTTGATTTTGGATCTCATTCTGAGATTTATGAAGTAATGAGAGATCTGTTCAGATGTCGGTTAGCTAAAGAAGGGAAGATTTCACCTCATGTGCTAATGATGATAGGCCTAATTGAGAAACTTGGTAATTTAGGTTTTGAGCTAAGAGACCAGTGTTTTCATTTATCCTATCCTCATGTCACTTCCGAATTTATATTTTAGCTTCATTGTGAACTATAATATGAATAAGACGGATGCGACCATGCCTGAACTTCACAATGTGCTCAAGACTTTTGAGTTCACTATCATCAAGATGGTGTTCAAAAGAAGGAGTGGGTAAACAAGGATGTGTGCCTATACTGTAAGTAGAAGAGGGCACCGGAAGAAGGACTGTAAGGTTTTGGTTGCTGAAAAGAAGACACTAGGTGCTTCTGGCACTAGAACATGTATGTTTGTTATTAAGATAAACATGTCCACTAATAGCGTTAACTGCTTGGTATAGGATACCGAATGTGGCTCTCACATTTGCACTAATGTGAAAGGGCAAATGTGTCTTAGGACAATTAGGGCGGGTGAAGTCGTCTTACACGTGGAAACGGAGCAAGAATTGCTACTGAACGTGTGGGGACTTATGTGTTAGACTTACCCTTTGGTTTTAGATTAGAACTTAATGATTGTCATCTAGTTCTATCTATTACTCGCAACATGTAATTATTGCATTATGGATATGATGTTCTTAATATGCAAAATAAAATACTCAAACTTAGTAATCATGAAAACCCGACTTACTTATGGCATTGTAGAACTTTATCATGTAAACAAGAAGAGAATTACAAGATTAAGAAAGTTAGACTACTTAACCCCATTCGACTTTGAGTCTTATGGAGATTGTTAATCTTATCTCATGGGCAGATGATCAACAAACCTTTTCTAGGAAAGAGGTGCATGCCAAAGAAGTTCTAAAGTTTAAAGCTGAAGTAGAAAAGCAACTTGGTAAGAGTATCAAGACTCTTCGATCGGATCGAGGAGGTGAATACCTCAGCCATGAATTCATTGATTACTTGAAGTTACATGGAATCCAGTCACAATGGACTCCTCCCGGAACACCTCAGATGAACGGTGTGTCCAAGAGGAGAAACCGCACCCTGTTAGACATGGTAAGGTCCATGATGAGCTTCTCCTCTCTTCCGACATTCTTATGGGGATACGCGTTACAAACCTCAATTTACATTCTAAATAGGATTCCATCTAAATTGGTTGAGCATATACCATATGATCCATGGTGTGGCAAGAAGCCAACTTTTACACATATTAAACATGAGGTTGCCCCGTGATTGTGAAAAGGATGCTTACCGACAAGTTGGAATCCAAAGGTGAAAATGGTTACTTTGTGGGATATCCTAAGGAAACTAAGAGATATTACTTCTATCTACCTAATCAATAATCATTGGTTGTTTCTAGGCAGACCTAATTCCTCGAAGAAGACTATGTCTTTAAGGAACAAGGTCATAAGCTGATAGAACTTGAAGAAATTCAAGAACCACAAATTAACAAAGAGACTGATATTTTGACAAGGAATCAGTGGGAGCATTCAGCGACTTTCACGATGGGAGTCTTTCACTAGGTGGTTGTCTTTCAGCCAGTGGGAGCGTAATTGGAGTAGGCTTGCCAGTGCAAGAACCTCCAAGTGGGCTGAATGAGAACAGCATAGTTCAAACTCCTGCCCAAGAGGCATCTGAAAGTGTAGCTCTTGAGGACTCTCCGGACATTGATGAAATCGATGCACCACAAAAAAAATTTACAACCAGAATGTACAGCCTGCACAACCACAGCTCCGTAAGTTAATAAGGAATCGTAATCCGCCCATTAGATACGGTTACCTCTTGGAGGAGGATATACCGGATAAGGACGATCCTAATACTTATTCTGAAGCAATATTAGATATTGATTCAGGGAAGTGGCATGAAGCCATGAAATCCGAGATGGACTCGATGTATACCAATCAAGTCTGGGACTTGGTTGAGTTGCCTAAAGGGGTTAGACCCATTTGCAAATGGCAAAGTACAAACTTACAAAGCTAGGTTGGTGACGAAGGGTTATAGTCAACGTGAAGGCATTGACTATGATGAGACCTTCTCACCAGTTGCAAAGATCAAGTCCATTCGAACTTTACTTGCGATAGCAGCACACTGTGATTATGAGATTTGGCAGATGAATGTCAAAACAACTTTCCTCAATGGAAACATTGATAAGAAAATGTTTATGACTCAACCGGAAGGTTTTATATCTAAGCCAAATTATAATCTAGTAAGCAAGCTAAAGAGATCCATCTCTGGATTAAAGCAAGCTTCTAGGAGTTGGAATATCCGATTTGATAAAGCTATCAAGTCTTTAGACTTCATCAGAAATCCGGAAGATCCTTGCGTTTATTGTAAACACAACGGGAAGAATATTGTTTTCCTAATCGTGTATGTTAATGACATATTGATTTTGGGAAACAATATCCCGTTAATGCTGTCCGTTAAATATTTGTTGTCAAAGACCTTCATGATGAAGGATCTTGGTGAAGTCTACTACATCTTAGGGATCAAGATCCACATGGATAGATCCAAGAAGATGTTGAGGTTGTCACAGTACACCTATGTAGACAAGGTGTTGAAGCGTTTTGCGATGGAGAACTCTAAGAGAGGGTCTCTATCGGCAAATCATGGGATAAAGCTATCAAAGAAGATTGTCCTTTCTGTTGAAAGTTGATATCATGCACATGAAAGATGTCTCATATGCATATGCAATAGGGTCAATCATGTACGTCATGACTTGCACTAGGCCAAACTTGGCCTACGCTATCAACATCACTGGTAGATACCAACAGAATCAAGGTGAGTCTCACTGGATTGCTGTCAAAACCATTCTAAAGTATCTTAGACGAACTAAAGAATGTTTCCTTGTCTACGGTGGATGGTCAGAACTAGTAGTGACTGGTTATGCTGACACAAGTTTCCAATTCGACTGTGATGATCACAAATCGCAGTCAGGTTACAATTTACTCTCAATAATGAGGCGGTCGATTGGAATAGTTCCAAGCAAAAGGACCGCAGATTCAACAACCGAAGTTGAGTACATTGTTGTATCAGAAGCCTCGAGGAGGCTGTCTGGATTTTATAGTTCTTAAGAGAACTAGGGGTAGTTCCGAGTGCCAGTTGTCTAATGAAGTTTTATTGAGACAAAGTTGGTGCGATTGTTCAAGCAAGGGAACCGAGATCAACAAGCATAAACAAGCATGTACCCAGACTTATCATTTGATCCGAGAGATCATAAGGATAGGAGAAATGGAATTAAAATGTATTCCCACATATTTAATTTGGAAGATCATTTCACCAAAACACTGAGTGTTCATGTGCACACTAGACATTTGATGGTCTAGGGGTTAGACATGTAGGTGATTGACTCTAGTCCAAGTGGGAGATTGTTAGTGTTAGTGTCCTAGAGACAATCTATTGTAAGGACATAATACTCGATGATATTAAGTTTGATTTAATATTATAGTTCACTTAATATTAATGTATGACAATACACTTGTTTGAATATTATGTCTGATTATTTGCATTTATTCATGCAAGTGTTCCCATGAGTCATTGTTGTCATTGAGGTTGTGAGAACTCAGCTGACTTAAGCATGATTCTCAACTAGCCCCGATCAAGGATCATCAAGAATGAGATATTGATGATACAATGGAGATTGGTGTGCGATCTACATCATACTCTTAGAGAGTGTAGTAAGATCTCACTTACTACGAGATACTAGGTATCTCAGGATGGATGCACAAATACCTTAGATTGTATTGGTATACCCATCCGAGAAACCGTTTGATGTATTTCCACTATATGTGTCTACGGGTGTCTCGGTTAGTGGGAGCGATGCGATACTCCTTTGACTTGAGGTCAATACGCACGACATGTGTGGAGTGATGAACTTTGACCATGACCAATGTTTGCACCCTTCCATGGGTAGATACGACTTGGATTGGGTTCATCGCGAAGTGCATGTGCGTGGTAGTTGAGCCAAGAATAGGATTCATTCCTAAATGTGGATTTAGAGAGAATACTCATCTTCTCATCATAATTGGATCAAAGTCATCGGCCGATGCACGTCAACTTAGGCTTTGTGGCTAAGTGCGATATATATGATCAATTAGTGATTAGAGATAAATTGATTAAGTTATTTGAATAGACACTTCATCATGTTCAAGACTTAATCGAGTATTCACGAATGAAAGGAGGAAATCGTAATAGCCCATGTTTCAGATACAGGTAGTTTCACGTTTCTCGCAACGTACCTCATATATTGAGAATGTCTGATTTATTTTCTAGGGTTCAATTAAGACCATTAGTTTGACTAAACGCTCGATATATGAGGGCATATGGGTCACACAACAAGTAGTTCCCTTTTACGGATTATAGTTGGTTGATTAAATGTTAAATTGGATTTAATATTTAATTTATGGAGAATTAATTAATAATAGATTAATTTGAAATTAATTATTATTAATGTTTAATTAAAATAGATTTAATTAAACAGGATTCCCAATAATAATATTTGGAATATTATTATAGGATTTAATATTTATGGAATCAAATCTGTAGAGATTTGATATACATGGGAATTAAATCCGTAGAGATTTTATATAGGGA
Source organism: Stenogyne calaminthoides (assembly GCA_037126765.1). Taxonomy (NCBI): domain Eukaryota; kingdom Viridiplantae; phylum Streptophyta; class Magnoliopsida; order Lamiales; family Lamiaceae; genus Stenogyne; species Stenogyne calaminthoides. The sequence continues at coordinate 24,762,148 of JBBCBC010000013.1, forward strand.
AATAAATCGTAGAGATTTATTTAAATAAAAATTAGGGATTTTATTTCCCAATCAGGTTAGCTTATGATTTAAGCTAGGCCTCCCCTATATATACAGGCTCTTGGGAATTCACAAACAACATTAATTCATTATTCACAATAAGATCTAGTGTTAGAATTTTCCTAGCAAATTCATCTCGGGATTCAACGTTGGCAAATCCGTGCAAGTCCGTGATTGGGGATTACGTGGATACCATAGTAGAGAAAATGGTATACGAATTACTGTAAGAATTCTATTTACGTTTACTCGTATTTAATTATGCAATTAATTGTTCGTTGTAGGTGAACTGTTTAATTCCGCTGCGCATGTATTACGTGTTTACGTGCATCTAAACTCCAACATTATTTTGGTCATCAACTAATCAAGTCATGGGCCCAATTGGGCTGGACTAATTCGTTTGTTGTTTAGCGAGCAGCATTGGGCCTCCAATGTTGGGCCTTTATTTGACACACAGCCTGATCAATTCGTGTCCAACATACTCTTACATATGGCTCATCTCAAACTTTAACAAAGTATTCCAAAAAGACCCTAAAGTTCACCAAAAATACAAGAATAGATCAAGCGTGGAATAATATCATCAAAACACACAAAAGTAATTAATTATGTCATCTTAATACAAACGAGCCCAATAAATTGTACTCTAATCTAGTAAAAATATGCATAATTTACTACTTGATCAGCAGACCAAGTATGCTCATGATATTCTTGATCGTGCTTCACTGGTTGAGACCAAGCTTGTTGCTTCTCCCTTGGCAGCTGGGGAAGTACTGGTTAGTGATGGTTCCTTATTCCGTGACCCCACATTATATCGTTCGTTGGTTGGGGTACTTCAATACTTGACCATCACTCGTCCGGATTTATCATATGCAGTAAATGTTGTAAGTCAATTCCTTCACTCCCCCACTGATGATTACTTTAATGCAGTGAAGCAAATTTTACGCTATGTAAAGGGTATATTGCACTTTGGTCTCTCCTTCACCAAGCGCCCTGAGTCCTTGATTGTTGGTTATTCTGATGCTGATTGGGCTCGTTGTATCGAGACACGTCATTCTACCTATGGCTATTCGATATTTCTTGGGGGTAATCTTGTTTCTTGGAGTGAAAAGAAACAACCCACAATGGGCTCGTTCGATTGTGAGTCCGATGTCTTTATGGCACCTCTAGTTATGGCCAATCGAACTTGTATGGCTCACTAATCTTCTTGGTGAGCTTGGCATCCAGTCATCATCTCGACCTACCTTCTTTGTGACAGTAAGAGTGTTATTTTTTTCAGTTAAAATCTAGTAGCTCATAAACGGGCTAAGCATATTGATTTGGATTATCACTTTGTTCGGAGTTAGTTTCTTCCGGAAGGATTTCCACTCGCTTCATTCCCTCTCATCTTCAGTTGACAGACATCTTCACCAAGAGTCTTCCTTGCTCTGCTTTTGAATTTCTTCGTTCTAAGCTTTGCGTTTGTATTCACACAACGCTTGATATTTAATTATTTTTGTAATATTAGAATAGATATTATTCTTTTATTTATTTCCTAATTGTTGGGAAATTTGTATTTAGTTTTGATGGAAGTTCCAAAACAGTTTGTAATAGGACCAGTCAGGCATGTTAGCTGACTGATGTCTTAGAATCAGGTTAGGATGACCAGCTGAAATGTATAGACAGCTGATGTATAAGGTAGGTCACATATTGAGGGGGAACTCAATACGTATAGATCAGGTTAGTTAGTTGAATGATCAATTAATCAGATGATCAGGTGAAGACATGAAGCCAATAGCTCAGAAGACCTGAAGATCAAAAGACTACCAGAAGATCAAGATCCAGACCAGAAGACCTACATCAGTCGAGTCTGCTAGTTGAAGCTAAGACAACTGGCATCAGAAGACTCTATCGGGTATGGCGATCGGTTATAAAACGATCGAGTCACTCACACCCAGTGTCAACTAATGTTTCACCAAGTCATACATTGTTGATCTGAACAAGAAAAATGTCAACTTTAGTTGGTGAACAAACTCTGACATGCTGTACTTGTTAACCAATAAGAACAAGACATGTATGACTGAAAATTGACATTTCAGGATTTCAAATGCATAGTCAAACGGCTAGAAAAATGACATACACTCTTTTTCGGCCATGCCGTTCTGGAAAGACGTCACATCAAATCCCGCAAACCTACCAAATATAGCGAAAATTCAAATTGCTCTCCAACGGCTCTTTTTGATTTCGAGGTCTATAAATATGGGATTACTCTTCAGAGAGTGAGATACTGAAATTATCAAGAAGCTCATACTCTAGCCAAATTTCATACGAAGAACACAACCTTGAAGATTATTTTTCTAAGTGTTCATCCCATAGTTCTTAAGACAAAAATCTTATCCTCTAGCTGTTAGGCTACTTAAATACTAGGAAAGATTTCAAAGTTGGAACAAACAACAAATCTTACCCAAAACCCAAAGTTAGGTTAAGTTTGTTTAGCAAGATTTCAGACTAGGGTTTCTAGTTCTCGATTTAGGATCGGTTGAGTGAGAACTCTATAAATATTTGTTGGTGTAATGTGTTGGACTAACACAATAATCTAAGTCCAGTTGGTTAAGTCGGTTAAGTTGGTGCCCTTGTAATAGGGAAGAGTGGACGTAGGACTGGTTGTCCGAACCACTATAAATCTTGTGTGCATTTACTCGCTTTGATTAAGCTGCTTCACACTATTGCACACAACTTGATTAAATCTGCATACATATTTTGAGTTAGGATCACCTAGCACCAAATCGATCCGATCGAGATGACTCTCATAGTCATAGATTGATCCATCCTTGAATCGATTTGTTATAAATTGGTTTTTCACACGGGTATAAACTAGCTTCCGCACAATTAGTTAAACTGATAGATACCTAAATCGATTCCCTCAGCGACAAGAAGTTGATATCGATCAAACCGATTCACCTGCGACTCTGATCGAAAAACCGCAATCACACGATCTGCGAAAAAAAAAAATTTTTCTATTCATTCACCCTCCTATAGACTTCGCCTCACGAAACCCGTTCGGGACCTACAAGTGGTATCAGAGCAGTGGTTCTACAGACCACTGGCTTTGAATATCATCGGTTCTTGAGGAAGAACCTTTGTGGTCACTTGAACTGATCTTGAAAAACCTTTTTCAAATCTCATTCATTTTCAAACTCACGATCAGCATGGATAATACTTCGGGTATGTATCATGATTTGCCTAAATTTTCCATTGATGAGTATGCAGACTGGACGATATACATGAGCAACCATCTGGGATCAATAAGCGGCAGGATGATGGAAGTTCTTGAACGAGGACCCATCATCATCTATCATGACAACCCAAATTGTTGGAGGTGATCCAGATTTTGCGGTTGGAAGTCTTGTCGAAAAGAGTCCCCGCCTCGATGGATCTTTGAAGAGAGAAAATCAGACACACTCGGATACGATAGCGGGCACATTATCATGAAGACCATGGAAAAGATAACCAGAGAAAAGATAAAGTATCTCAAGACAGCCAAACAGATGTGGGATACGCTTGCTAAAATGTGTGAAGGAAATGATCTGATTAAAGATAGCAGACTGCAAGTTGAACTGGTGAAATTTGAGAAACTTAAGATGCTACCAAATGAAACCATCAATGAGCTCGATGGAAGAATCACCATGGCAGTCAACAAGTTACGGGAACTTGGACGAGAAATGTCAGATAAAGACATCAATTATAAGATCTTGAGACCTCTAACCAAGAAGTGGGATATGAAAGTCACTGTAATAAAGGATTGTCAAGATATTGCCAAGATGAAGCCAAGCAACCTGTTCCTGAGTCTTAAAGCCCATGAGTTCGATCTGATCGAAAGAGGGCAAGAAGAAGAAGACGAGTCGCCTGCTGAAGCCACACCTGCCACATCAAAATCAGTTGCATTCAAAGTAGCCAAAGAAAGAACTCAAAGTCTCTTCAACTTTGTTGGAAATATTATAAGCCAAACTGAACAGATTGCTTTGCTAACCAGAAAACTTGAAAAATCTAACATTCAACTTGGTAAGTATCGCAGATTTTACAGGGATTATCAAAACAGCAGAGGAAGAGATAGGAGGCCAGCTGACAGATCTCCAGAAAGGACCAGATCTGATGACCGAAGAGATGATCACAGAAAGGATCGCAGAGAAGATAAGAAAAGAGATGATCGGTCTGATGAAAGAAGAGACAATAGATCCGAGAGAAGAAATTCGATTCATAATCGGGACAGTAAGTCACCCGACAGATTCTACAAACGGAATGACTCACTGGCGTAAAAGTTTCGTGGATCGTGGAGCATGTTTCAACTGAAAACGAAGTCATTACGGTATGATTGCCCGACGACTCCAAAAGAAAGAGAAGAGAAGTCGAAAACCGAAGAGAGCAAATTATAGAGACAAAAGCCATGGTTGCCGATACATCGAAATTGATGATTCTTATCTTTTGTTGATCTCCCGAGGATTACGGCTACTCATCAAGAGAGGACTTTTTGTCACCAATTTAAGCAACGCCGATGATTTCTACCACTACGATGATCCGATATTCTCTTCCGATGATGAAATCATGCGATGGCTAAGGAGGAAGACCAATCTGAGGTAACCTCTAAACCTTCTCGCTTTTTTTTCGGTTTCCATCGCTTATAATTAGCACACCTGATGGAGAGATTGACTTGCAGTTCTATTCTGAGCGATTGCTTGATGATCTCTCTAACGCAGTAGACACTTATACGATAGTGGAAGCCAAAAACGATAAGCTAAGGATTAAAAATAATCAGCTTGTTAAGGAAAATGTTGTCGATGCGGTTGAACTAAAATCACCAAGCCGCTCAAAAGATAAATCAAGAACCGAAAGTTACGAAAGTTAATTCTTCTAATCAGGAGAAGCAGATTAAGGAACAGCTAGCTATCAATAAACAGCAAGCTGATGATTTTAAAATCTTACAAGCTAAGTTTGATGAACTCTTCCGACTACATGAGAGTCTGAAATTAACTGAGGATAGTTTACGTAAGAAAATACAGGTTTTCATGAAATCTTCGAAAACCATTCAGGATATGAACAACTATTTTTTTAACGACAACTAATAAGAAGGAATTGGGTATGAAAACCCTTCTACATCCTCAAAAAGCCCCGGCTGGTTCACTTCAAAAAGGTGTAATCAAACGAGTTTCTGATATAGATACACAAAAAGTAAAATATGTATCTGATAAGGGAAAGAGACCTGTTGAACAAGTAAGGCAAGTGTCCAATCAGAATGGGAACACAAATGGACCCCAACTGATTAAACATCAGCCTAGGAATCAACAGAAGAACCCAGTTCTTACAAGAGACCTCAACTTTGATCGTGATTAGGTATCGAAAAAACAACCTCAAAAAGGAAAATCTAATCAAACCTAATCGTGGTCACCGCCTAACAAGCAAGCTAAAGGTAAACCGCTAAGACCATTTATGCCAAAAAGATATGAATCTTTTAATGGTAGCGAATCGTACCTACCCTTACAATCGAAAACCTAGGGTTGTCATTGCTTTTGAGCCCCACCGAAGTTAAAAAGAAGACAAACCGCAAGGAAAAAATCCCAAGTCTTCGATTCACTCAGGCTCGCACAAATAATCATCTTGATCAGAATGCATATGAAGAGATGTATGATTATGTAGATGTTTATGGGAGACAAATCACGTCTTCTGATCTATCTGATTACAATAGAAGTACCCTGTTTGTATGGATCCCTAAAACCAACTCTAACCCCTCAGGACCCAATCCAAAAGGGGTACCTAAAGCCTGACTTGATTGCAGGTTCGTGTGGGTTTGGCCAACAAAGGAGGTGTACAAGCAACTATCTGGTACATCGATAGTGGATGCTCAAGGCACATGATTTTGAAGCAAACATCTCCTTAGCTCTTACACGAACAAGAAGGCCCATGTACTCTTTTTGGTGATGATAACTTTGGTTTTACCGGAGGATTTGGAACCTTAGAGAATTATGATGTCTGATTCTTTTCGAGTCTCGTATGTCGAAGGTTTAAAGCATAACCTGTTATCAGTTTCACAATTCTGCGACAACAGATTCAGTGTTGAGTTCTTGACTGATAAGTGTACTATAAGGAATCGAGCTACTCAACTGATCTTGTTAACTGGTTCAAGGAAAGGTACGATTTATCTGAAATTTGATTGGAAACAGTTGTCCAAGAAATGCATGCTGATTGTTAAGAGTTCCAAAAGTAGCGATTTGGCTCGCACAAAAGAATGAGTCATCCCGAACTTTAAAACTCTTAACAAGATAGCAAGGATGTCTTTGGTTGAGGACTTCGAATGAGGTATTCTCTAAGGATCGGACATGTGTCGATATCGGAAGGAAAACAGTTAAAGTCTCATTCAATGGAATCCTGGACCAAAGATCCAAATTTGAGAGAGTATTGCAATTGCTCCATATGGATTTATTTGGACCGATTACACCACGTCGTCTCGGCGGACGAAATATACTCTGTAATCATGGATGATTATTCCAAGTTTACAGGTTGTATTCTTGTATAAGAAGAATGAATGAGACAACAACAAAGATACCTTGAAAGTTGCTCAAGAAACTACAAAATGAAAAGGGGTGTCAATATAGTGAAAATCGACGGATAAAGGTACGCAATTTTGAACTCTTTTATTCTTGATTTTTGCACTAAGTTTGGTATACACATGAGACATCGGTTTTGCAAGAACGCCACAACGAATGGTGTAGCATAAAGGAGAAAGCAGAACACTCAAAGAAGTCGCTTTCAAGACTATGTTAGTTGAACATGCAACACCAAGCCGTTTACAAGCGTAAGCCATCAATATTGCATGCCACACTCGAAATGATGTTCTCTGACTAAGGCTCACTACAAAAACACCCTATGAACTGTGGAAGGGCGTGAAGACCTCGTGTTTCTTACTTCCATGTTTTTTGGGTGCAAGTGTTTCATACACAACAATGGGAAGAGTCGGTTGAAGACTTTTGAGGCCAAGTCGGATGAGGGTATATTCTTAGGATATTCCTCATCCAAAGAAGGCTTTTCGGGGTTTACAACAAAGTAACCCTAGTTGTGGAAGAAACACCTCATGTGATCTTTGATGAAACATCTTCCGAACAAGAGAAATCGCCTCGAGAACAAAAAGTACCAGATCAACCTGCACTTTGATGCACGAAAATGGATCGGTAAGTATTAAGGAAAAAAGGATCGAAACACGTAGCGATTAAGTATATTTCAGATCCTTTGATTCACCAGTCAATCGGACCTAAGGTACGTATAACCTTGTCAACAAAGAAGTTCGGTACAATTTGAGACAAGATCAATCCCTCAACCATCTTGTTCGGGAACACACGAAGTTCCTACGACGGACATCAACACATGATGAGTCCAACATCACCGAGACTTGTCCATGTCAAGTGGATCATAATTACGACCACTCCCCCAATCACTAGTAATGAACTACTATCGAAGAGGATGATGTTCTCCAAACGGATGCAAATCGAAAAAAAAGGACCTGGGTAACCAGTCATCCAACTGATCTGATCATCGGAGACCCATCTGATAGAGTCAAAACTAGACATCAGATTGGTGAAAGTGTCATGTATTGTTGTTATCTGTCTTTGAAGGAACCAATTGAAGTAGAGGAAGCTCTACAAGATGCAAACTGGATTCTAGCCATGCAAGAAGAATTGGAACAGTTTGAAAGGAATCAGGTTTGGAAACTGGTGGACAGACCAACCCATCAAGATATGATTGGCACAAAGTGGGTATTCAAGAACAAGAGAGATGAGAATAATGTCATAACTAGAAATAAGGCAAGACTTATTGCTAAGGGGTATTCACAATCAGGAGGAATTGATTATGATGAAACCTTTGCACCAGTCGCTCGCCTGGAAGCCATTCGGCTATTTTTGGCATATGCTGCTCACAGAGGGTTTATTGTGTATCAGATGGATGTAAAGAGTGCATTCTTAAATGGGGTACTAGCTGAGGAAGTTTATGTTGAACAACCTCCAGGCTTTGAAAAAGGTGACTAGGTGTACCGTTTAAGAAAAGCTCTTTATGGCCTGAAATAAGCTCCTCGAGCTTGGTATGATACACTCTCTCAGTTCTTGATAGACAGTGGTTTCACTAAAGGAATAGTGGACAAAACCTTATTCAGAATAGAAGATGGAGAAGATATTCTGATGGTTCAGATTTATGTGGACGACATCACTTCGGATCTCCCAACAAGAGTTTATGTGAAAAATTGACAAAAGTTCGATGCAAGGGAAGTTCGAGATGTCCATGATGGGTCGGATGAATTACTTTACGGGTTTACAAGTTAAGCAAAGTACGAAGGGATATTCATCTATCGGTGAAATAAGTACACTAGGAGTTTATTGGCTAAGTTTGGAGTTCAAAACTGTAAGGAAGCCAGAATTCCTATGATGACTGGATTCAAGATGGATCCAGATGAGGATGGTCAGAAAAATAATCAGAAAGAATATAGGGCTCTCATTGGATCTTTACTATACATTTCGTCGGCCAACTGGATATCACTTTTTGCGGTAGGTGTATGTGCGATTCGAAAATCCAATGCAAAAGCCACACAGAAAGCAACTAAGCGGATTCTTAAGTATCTGAAGGGGACAGTAAACCTTGGTTTATTTTACCCATCAGATGATAATCTAGAGCTTAGTGGGTATTCTAATTCTGATTACGGAGGTTGCAGAATTGATAGGAAGTCAACCTCAGGTACATGTCAGTTTTTAGGTAGTAAATTGATCTCTTGGTTTTCAAAAGCGCGACATCGATTCCATGACATCTACTATTGAAGCGAGAAATATATGGTCTGCGGGAAGCTTGCTCCCAATCTGCTCTAGCTAAGTCGGTGAGGATTATAACATTGTAGCTAAGAACGTACCTATATTCTGTGACAGTAATAGTGTTATTACAATCACTCAGAATCCTGTTCTACATACAAGATCCAAGCATGTGGATGTCAGACATCATTTTATAAGAGATCATGTTGAAAAGAAGAATATCAGAATGGAAAAGATCCATACTGATAAACAAAAAGCTGATATTTTAACCAAGTCACTAGCTGAGATCGATTCGAGAGAATTATGCAATGAGCTAGGCTTACGGATCTCGGAAAAGTGCACCGAAATGTTTGGTGGATCGGTCTCGAAACCGGTTGGTTAAGAGACTAACCAGTTAAGAAGAATCAACTGAGTTAGGAATCTCAATCGATCAAGATCGATCAAGAACCGATAAGAAAAAAGGCTTTATCGGGCCATCGCATCTAATCGATTAAGACATATCGACAAGGGGAACCGATCAGTTGGAAGGTTATACTTTGTAAGTCGATTAAGCTATGTTCAACAAGCAAGTTGTATAAGTTTAAGGCTACAAATCGCATAAGTAAGTAGAAACAACACAACAATGAAATAATATAACTTTTCATTGATGAGGACCCAGAGGTAAGATTTACATTACAAGTTACAAGTACAAAAGGACCCGGAGGTCAGTACATAAACCTTAAACCATAAACCCTAAGCCTAACCCTAGAAAGGGGGGGAGAGAGGCTTTAAAGATTTTAGAGCCTGATGCTCCCATTTTCCCCCAACCCAAAAAGGGGTGTGAGAGGCTTTGAAATAATCCTAAGCCACCCTCAGAGCTTCGGAGTGAGGAGCGAGAGAGGCATTGAAGGATTTCTAAGCCAGGAGCCCCTAGTCCTAAAATCAATGGGCTCTCCAGCTGTTAAATGGGACACAAGTGCCAAAGATGTGGTCCAAAGACCATATGGCCACAAGTGTCACATGTAAATATTGAGTTTGATATCTATGATCACCGTTGTATCGATCAAAATCCGATACCAAACTCATGTTTTGTCGGCATCGAGTCTGTTGATGCTAATTCCGTCATCTCGATAGGCACACAAGGTGCATACGGTTAGGAGAAGTGTCTTCTCATTTGTTATAGCAGATCCGCCGCCTCGGTGGTAGAGAATCTTGGCAATAATTGTATGTGTAATCTTTGATGACAAATTTAAAAAGAATTATCCTAAATAAAGGGACACAGGGTTGATTTGAGAAGCTTTTGAAATCATTTGAGAAGGGTTAAAGGTTTTTTTCTTGGGAAGTTTCACCGAAATAAGGGTTCATCGGAAAACATGGAGTATAAGCTAAATAAAGAAGATGAATGGTTTATGTTGTGTTGTTTGCCTAAAACCCCAGATCTATTTATAGAAGAAAAATATGTAGGGTATAGGTGCAAATTTATTTTCTCAAGACCCTAAGGAGAAATTTGCACCGCAAGGGGACAAATACGTAAAAACACGCGAACGATGGTTGGATGAGTTGACGGTGTGAATTATCACAACGTATCCATACCATCATTACGGCGTCAAATCACGCCTACTTAGGGAATCGAGATGACTCTTCGACTCCTCAAGAACTAAGTTCTGGCAGGAGCGCACATTCCAAGACTTGACCTAGGTCAAGAGTGGATCAGGATGGAACCCAAGAAAACTGATCAGATAAGAAGGATCAGTTGGATATGGTATCTCAACTGATCAGAAAGGATCAGTCAAAGAGTTGTTCAAAGATAACGGTTGAAAAGGGGCGTCACCGATCGACTTTGGCTCATCAAAAAAATTAAATGGGACATTGTTGGGAAATACTATGGTTTAGGCAACCATCAGTAAGGTCAATAAAGAATCGAGTCAACCGATAAGATCAATAATGGTAACTAAACTGATTACAATATCGATCGATCGATCGTTTTCGATTTATCTTCATACCTATTCTATGTTAGCTATTCTTTGTTCACATTACTTTATGATGTCATGCCTGCAAACATTAAATGCGGACGCGGGGCTTGTGTATTAAATGCATTTTTTTCGAACCTTCAAGTCCAAAAGTCTGCCGGTTTAAAACCTTAACCGCACGATTGAATTATTCTTCAACCACTTTAATCTTGACCGTCCACTTAAATCAAGGACACTCAAGTACCTTCAAAAATAATCGTGCAAAATATTTCCCTCCCATCTTTTAAAACCCTAAATACCTTTTCTCTGAAAACCTTTCGCATTTCATACTTTCTAAAACCGCAAATTTCAGTTCCAGAAAATTCTCTCAAACATTTAAAATATTCAAGCGATTAATCTATCTTCCAAAACTCTCATATAAACTTTTACGGTAACTTACTCATCTTGTTATTTTTTTAATAGCATATAATGATCAGTGTATAGAAATTGTGTGTATTACTGTTAATCATGATCAAATGGAATTTAAATCAGTCATTGTCATTTCTATATACATCATAAACTATATGCATATTGGGGATAGATATTCATGTGTATTAATTCACAAAATTACTCTTTTATGAATAACAATGTGTGATTGATTATGTTGTTTCACATAGCACTCACTTTGTATGCTTGTTTATGATTTCAGAAAATGGAATCGTTCAATAGTGCTATCGGAAACTTGTGACTATGCCTCTATGCTCAAAAATGTCATTGATGAAAAGTATGTCATTTTCAATACCACAAATGATCCAGAATCAAGGGAAATACTCGAATGCTTAAGAGCTTGTGGACTTGATCAATTTTTTATATCGCCATCAAAGAAACCGAAAACAATCCATATGTTTGAATCATTGGAATTCTTGAGAAGACTAAAGGAGAAATGGACAACAAAGAACTATTCTCATTCGTTGGAAGGACCAGGGATCGATGTCTCCAACGATGATCTCGGAAAAGAATCTTTGGTCTTCAAATGGGCAAGAAATACCTTACGATGAGTTCATCTTTGTTGGAATGTCAGATAAGGAGTATCTGCAGAAAGTGTTGTTGAGACCTGGGAACATCAATCAGCTCACACATGTCAAAGTTCCCTACCTCCGAAGGAAGTATAGACTACTTTTCGAAATTGTCTCGAAAGTCATTCTTGGGATCTATTTCAGCCCAGATGCTCTAACCCAGCAAAAGCAGCATGGTATGGCCGCAATCATTGAGAAGGCCCCAGATATGAACTGGATGGGATTATTCAAGCATCGTTTTTTTTGCGAAACCGATAAGTTTGCCACGATAAAAAAAAATTGAGTGAAGGCGACTCAAGAATATCGAATATCAACCGAATATTCACAAGGTGTCTATAATTTTGGTGATAAAATTCATTAGCTTCCCAGTGACTATCCTTGGTCACAAAATGGGTGGAAGCAATATGTGGAGAAATTCAAAGCCTTGCTTTACAAGGATGAGGCACTATCTGGATTATCTAATGATGATCTAACACCATATGTGTCGAAGCCTAAAAATCCTGAAGGCAAAGCTCCATCTAAGAGAGGAACGAGAAAGAGGAAGCAGGTTGTGAGTAAGCCTTCCGATCGCAGTCTTGAAACGTCGAAAAAACACTTACTACAATCTTTGCCTAAGAAGGATGGTATATTTAACCGGAGGTCTTCAAGATGAAGGAAGTGATGTTGAAATTCGAATCGGTGCGAAGATCAACTTTGAAGAATCGGTCGAGAGTTAATCTTTGGTGGAAAACCATTTTTTCCGGTGTCTTTGAGTGGAAACCCGTGGAGTTGATTTACAACCTGAAGAGAATCAGTCTGATTCTGAACCATCAGACTCAGCTCACATAAGTTCTCTTTTCAGAGGGCATGAAACCACCTACTGCCCCACTTCACCCACCTCATCTTCAAAATCACCTTCACCTGAACCCTTAACCAAAAAAACTTCACCCTCAATAAGCGTACCCCAACCATCAACCGGACAACCACCTTCAAAAAATTGAAACCTTCCAAAAGTCACGAAATCGTTTACCCTTCTCCCTCTCGAACCCCCTCTCCCAAAATAACTTCAACCACATCGTAACCACAACCCTATCAACCTTCAACGATCAACGGAAAACCCTCCACCCCTCCCGAATATTCACGATTAAATCCACATTTTTTCAAGTTGCTTGAGAAACATTAATTCAAGAAATCATTCAGAACTTGTTCCAACACTGCTCGAACTTCGCTTCGGGAAGGAGCAAGATGTTCTTGAGATCAAAGACATGTATGTCTCCATGTCTCACAACCTTCAACAAGAGGACCCTCCTCCGAATCACTTCCAATTGTAAAGAACACTTAAACTCTGATTGTATTTTCTCTGGCACAGTGAATGCCTATCTGGATGAGCACTTTCTTGAACTCATCGATCATATTGGGATCGAGGCTGGCCGGATGGATGGAGATAGTCTTACGGAGGAACATCGGACTCAAGGATATTGAAGACTTCCTAATTTTAATGAATGCCTTGGAGTCGATTACTTTGTTGACCTAGAAAGAAAGAAGGCGAGAATGTTGGTGTATCCAACAGCGAAAGCAAATCGTTTCCAAGCTCTGATCTTTGATTGTCGGATGGTGGTGCACCAAAGTCCCACATTCCCACCCATTTTAAATCTTATGATTTAGTTGAAGAAGAAGAAAGAGGGTTATGATACTTATGCTTATCTTGAAGTATGAGAAACATTGTTGGTGATGAACCGTATGGGTCTTTGCAGATGAGACCCACCCGAGGCGAGGTTTCAACATCCGGTCGGAACTACTATGCTAAGTGTTGATATCCAATCAATAGATCGATTTACGGGAGAATACAAGATGGGGTAAAAAGCAATACAAGATGGGGTAAAAGCTTAGTTGATACACAATTTCGACTCTTCTTGCCAAATCGATCACGAAATTTGAAGAAGACAAAAATAAAAGCAACTAATGTTGATTGACAAAGAATATCCCATCAAGCTATTCATTGGTTTCATTCACTGACGGATCTCAAACCTAGTTGGCGGTGAGAGGAAGTTAAATGAGAAGATCACAAATATGATTGCGATTCTATTCTCGAATCGGTAACAAAAAAATGCAATTGACCCTCTTTTATTTTAAAAAAAGCGACAAGATGAGGATCGGTGATATGCTTGGAGATCTGCGAGTTCTCTTGGAAAGTGTCAGGGGATCCTTGGAAAGACCGATTCGTGTGTCAAAATGACAATAGCATAAAAGGATTTGATCAATCTATTACTCAAGCGAAAAAGTTATTGAATCTGGATTAAATAGGTTCATAGATGCTATTGCAACTACTTACGCAAATGGTCGATCACTCCTCTTGCTATGGAAGAACTTAAGGAGGAGATAACACGTCGTCGGTTTGGGCCTTGAATCTCAAGTTGTCACACCTTTTATATGCAACCAACCAAAAAAAAGGACAAGATAAAAAAAAAAAGTCTGGAATGGAAAAAAAATTCGCATAGATAGTATTTATAGAAAAGTTGATTTATCGAAATTTACCCAAATAAAGTTGACCCTCTTTCGGTTTTACCTAAGGTCACTTTCAAACCCATTCAAACGTCGATGCCACTCATTCGAAGTCACCCATTATCGAGATCGCTCCCTCTTTTTTTCTAACTAAAACAATATGTGGATCAACACGACAAAGGAGATCGAGGCTCGGGGAAAAGAAATCAATAAGCGAAGAAAATGACATCCAAAAAATTTGTTCGACCGCTTTTCAAGATCCTTCCAAGATATTTTTGAATATCTTTGTGGGAAGTTGTTGCCATGGTGGACAAGATTGAAGACTTCTTTGTTCAACCCACAAAAAAATTTGATCGGGAGGATCGGTGAAAAGTCTCGAGTTGGCAAAAGAAAGCTGCGAGAGATAAGAAGAAACCATCATTTGAAGAAAGACAAGCTGCGGAAAGGCAAACAAGCAAGAATCAAATCAAAAGCCAATCGTGACCCGGACTTCGATTCAATCGGACATCGATATCTTGATAAAGAAGAACAATTGATGGGCGTGGGGTCATTGAAATAATTATCAAGAAGAAGAAGAAATTTTTTCGTTTGTTGAAGAAGAGAATGCCGGTCTGGACCCCGAAGATATGTCAAAAGGAAATCTAAGATGGCGCGGAATCACGAAGAAGTAGATTGGGAAGAGAGAGCTTTCCTGCGGAAGTTGAAAGCATTATAGGTGCGAGACGAGACTTGCTTCTGAATGGACAAAGATTAAAATCGATTGGTGGCGACATCTACATTATTCGAAGATACGAAACATGCCGATCGGGGTGAATTTGATCTTTGAGTTTCAAAACCCATGGCCGGAGATCAAACACCCCAAATTCTTCAAAGTGGTGATGCATGAAGGAAAAATCATGTCATTAACTCCCTCTGCACCCAAATTTGGACAATGATTCCCACCACTTTCGGTGATAACTCTCTTGACCCAATTGGATTCAAACAACTCTTCTATGATTTTTGCTAAGAGAGGAGACATTATTGAGAGTGAAAGATTGGAGACCTTCTTTGCGAAGAATGTACAAGATTTTCAACATTCCAGAAAGTCTTCAAAAGTTTGCTTATTGAAGGAATCAGAAGATGTCTTAGATCAGGTGAAAGGTAAAATTTGTACATGTAATCGTCATATCTTATATATAAAACAAGTTACCTTTCTGATCTTAAGACAACATCTCATTGTCTTCGATTTCTGTTGTTTATGTTTTTACATTTAAATGGTTATCTGTTTTTTCCGATTTATATGTTTTGGTTCCATCAAAAAGGGGGAAATTGTTGGGAAATTTGTATTTAGTTTTGATGGAAGTTCCAAAACAGTTTGTAATAGGACCAGGTCGGACTGTTAGTTGACTGATGTCTTAGAATCAAGTTAGGATGACCAGCTGAAATGTATAGACATCTGATGTATAAGGTAGGTCACATATTGAGAGGAAACTCAATATGTATAGGTCAGTCGATTAATCGAATGATCGACTTAATCGGATGATCGGTGAAGACATGAAATTCACCAATAGCTCGAAGACACGAAGATCGAAGACTACCGGAAGATCAAGATCCGCACGGAAAAGACCTACATCGATCGAGTCGCTAGTTGAAGCTAAGACAAAAGGTGGCATCGAAAGACTTCTATCGGATTGGTGATCGGTTATGGCCCGATCGGTCAAACTTTCACACCAGTGTCAACTAATGTTTCACCAAGTCATACATTGTTGATCGAACAAGAAGAATGTCAACTTTAGTTGGTGAACAAACTCGACATCTTTGTACTTGTTAACCAATAAGAACAAGACACGTATGACTTTTGGTGACATCAAGGGATTTTTTGCTTTATACATAGTCAAATTTTCAAATGAAAGAAAAAAAATGACATACACTTTTCGGCCATCCGTTCACGGAAGCACGTCACATCAAATCCTGCAAACCTACCAAATATGGCCGGAAATTCAAATTGCTCTCCAACGGCTCTTTGATTTTGAGGTCTATAAATATGGGATTACTCTTGAGTGAGATCTGAAAATTATCAAAGAAGCTCATACTCTAGCCAAATTTCCGCACGAAGAACACAACCTTGAAGATTATTTTTCTAAGTGTTCATCCCATAGTTCTTAGCATGAAAATCTTATCCTCTAGGTTGTTAGGCTACTTAAATACTAGGAAAGATTTCAAAGTTGGAAAAAACAACAAATCTTACCCAAAACCCCGAAATTAGGTTAAGTTTGTTTAGCAAGATTTCGGACTTATCAGTTTCTAGTTAGATTTACGGATCGGTTGAGTGAAAACTCTATAAATATTTGTTGGTGTAATGTGTTGGACTAACACAATAATCTAAATCCGATTGGTTAAGTCGATTAAGTTGGTGTCCTTGTAATAGGGAAGAGTGGGCGTAGGGACATCTGGTTGTCCCTTTTTCTTGACCACTATAAATCTTGTGTACATTTACATTTTGATTAAGCTGCTTCACACTATTGCACACAACTTGATTAAATCTGCATACATATTACGAGTTAGGATCGAACTAGCATCAAAATTCGATCGATCGATTGACTCCATAGTCATCTGATTGAATCTGATTTGTTATAAACTGGTTCCGCACAATTAGTTAAATCGCTTGATAGATAATGATAAATCGATACTTTAGAATGTCGATCTACCCTCGAAGCGATCAAGAAGTTAGATATCGATCCAAAAATGATTCACCTACACTCGATCGAAAAAACTACAATCACACCTTTAATCGATCTGACGAAAAAAAAAAAAATTAAGTCTATTCACCCCCCTCTTGACTTGCCCTCCTCCGTAAACCCGTTAAGGGACCTACACTAATGTTGTAAATTGTAATCCCTTAATATAGTGAAAATATCCCATCACCACGATTCATTGGTGATCATTCACTTGTCCTTACACATATTGTATGTAACTCTTTTATATGAGCATTGGTGCATGTGTTTGTTGTGTTGTAATGTATGTTGACTCCGTGAAAAAAATGATCAATATCTATTAGCGTGGAAAATTTTGTGGGAAGTTGGATGTGTTTTTTAAACATGATTGTTAACTACTATCAAAATTAATTCCAATTCATAAATTGTTTAATTTGTTTAATACTTCAATTTCAAGAACACAATATGTAAATATTTAGTTTAATGATGTGCATATTATTAATAATGACATTACTTATTTTATTTATTTGGTATTTATAATTTTTTTTTTGTAACTATATGTTGACGGATATTGCCTCATTGATCTAGCGAAAGTTGCATGTAATGGCCTAATCGAACGATAATGTTAAATGATCCTCTAAGGTGAATGTCTGGGTTATTAGGAAAAAGAAAAGGAATGAAAGAAAAGGGGGTCACGATTTTCAGAAGGGTGTACAATAAATGCCTACTGTAATTGATTCAATGAATTTAAAAAAAAATATTTTTTTGAAACGCCCATCCAAAATAATAAATCAATGTAAATCAGATTTTGAAACCAAGACATCATTGAATTAACTCAAAATTAAGAAAGTACCCAACATGAATTAAGAATTTGGTATAGATGTTTGGTATTTACCGCACCAATTACCCTTAAGTACAACCACAATCGAATCGACGGCTTGACAGTCGTGGCGATCTAGGGTCTTCTCCCTGGCTCTGACCTTTCAACGAACTTGAGGTTGGCACGGTACAAACTATTTTCTCTCTTCTCATCTTCCACCCATAAGAATAATAATTCTATTCTCATATACTTTCGTGGTCTTTGTACAGATGAGTGTCATCAAAATTTACACCGCCGGTGAGTCTAAATATGATACCAGTTGGGTAGGAATATTGATAAGAATTGTGAATGAAATAGAAAAATGGAAATGCAAGGAAATGGGAAAATGGAAAGGCATCAAAGAATAATTAAAGAAAATAATGAAAATTAATAACAAATAAATAAAAAGATAAAAGATGGGTGTAAATGATCAAGATATAAAAGGGCAAGTGTAAATTGGTCCATAAACGATTCCCACACCCTAGCCATTTTTTAATATAATATAGATATAGATATTCACAATTATTTATAGACTTCCGAAGAAAAAACAAGTAAATTAATAAATTTACCTGGTCAAGTTGATCTAGCAGTTATCAGAGCAGCGGGTCTTGAAAAACTCTTAATTCTATCTCGAAAAAGAGATATCTCATTATATATTTTTGCAGTCGCACCCCCAATCTTCTTATCAATGATGTCTAGCAACCCATTCATAGTTTTAGGATTGTCACAGAAAGTTGCTTTATCATATTGGAAAGCGGATTCAAATAATATGTTGTTGCATGTAAACTTTTCCGCAACATCTTATCACATCTTAGGTCAATGATAGCAATGCACGACTTATACAAATTTCTTTTGTTTCTAAATAACTCCTTTATACCTTTCCTTGCTCTGTACATCCCTTCATAGACATAACCCAAGGCTAGTTTCTTATCAGAAACATAAATACGTAAATGGAGCAACAATCCATACAGTAATGTTACAATGATTCTAAAATATTACATCCAAAACAATTTGTTTGACTGCTTTTGCAATATCCTTCATCAAATATTTTTTGAACTCTTGAGATGTCACCATAACTTACAAACCATGTTTGTGATCATTTAGACTTTTCAACGCAATAAAGGTATTTGCAAAACGAGTATCACCTGGGCGAAGAATTTCCCTCCAACCTTTTCGTTTTCTTAACCAATTCAAAGGTCACTTATTATTATAAACAAAATGCCAAAATAGTCAAATTTTTAACATGAGACAATTCATTAATAACTTTCATGATCAAATTAGTGCAATGAGCTCCGCAAGGTGACCAAATAATCGGGGAGTATTTATCAGACAACAAGTGTCCAGTAGCCTTGTAGTTACTTGCATTATTAGTAACTAAATGAATCACATTATCTGGACAAACTATTTCTACAATTTCAACAAACAAATTACAAAGATTTTCAGCATTTGTCTCGATTCCTGATGCATCAACAGATCGAATATATGGCAATAGGACAATAGACCAAGAAATTAATCAATGGTCTCTGTCTAGAATCCTTCCACCCGTCACCCATTATGGTACAACCAGTTTCAATCCATTTGCTCCTAAAAGAATCAACAATCAACTCAACTTGTTTCTTGGCATCATGTAATAAAGAAACCCGCAAAGCACGATAACTAGGTCCATTGTAACCATGACCCATACTTGCAATTATGCTTATGGCAATTTGAAAATATGAGAATTAATAGTATTGAGTGGTATACAAGCATCATAAAAGCGCATTGCAATTGTCAAATCAGTATCATGCCACTTTTCTTTACTTTGTAAAGAAACTTTTATAGAAGTTGAGAATGATCAGAAGTACCATGTTTCATAAAATTGTCCAATGAAGATGTAGCTTTCCTCTTTGTAAAAAAAAAAAAAAAGATTGTCCAATTTTGTGAGCTCATCCTCCAATTGATGTTTTTTTAGTTGACTACATATTTTTATCATCGTCATCATAAACCTCAAATTCATCAATATCAATAACTCATTTTCTTTCTTTTGCCTTCTCAATGTTCTCTTTTAGAGAACCTTGAATAGTAAATTGAACATACGAGGAAATTTCTTGCAAAAAAAAATAACATTTCCTTTTGCTCCAGCAAAAATGTTGTTTCATGCAGTTAACACCCCCACCTCTAATTGAAGCATGACAAAACTCACAAGTTAATGTCTTCTTTCATTTGGAATCTATTATTTCTGTCACATACTATATTACTCTCTTTTGTCTTGTATTATTGTTGGACAAGTGTGCCTGAGTTTCTTCGGTTTGGGAATCAGATTGTGGATGACCTGAGCTTGTAGACTCCATTACTACAAAGAAAAAAGAAAAAAGACACTAGTTATCAAATATTAAAAAGAACAAACATATATATTTGGATATATAACATTCACAAATGCTACATTGATGACAGTGTGAAGTTATTATCAAAAAGAAAAATGTAATATCATTATAAGAAAATTCACATATATAGGGTGTGGTTGAAGTTTAGTCATAAACACCACAAAAAAAAAAAAAACTATCTTGATTGAATGAATAAAATATATATACAATCAAAATGTAATAAGCTAAATATATATATATATATATACAACAATGTGGATGCCAGTTGCGCTCAAAACACTTGCACCATAGAAGTAAAAACTTGTTTTTCTATAGGTTGTAGCACATCACTACGCACGGCACCGGCACAGGCACAGTTGCAAAACTTGTTTTACTTTTGATATTTTAGTTTTGGACTTCTAAGGTATTTGATTTTGACTTTGAAAAATTGAGATTGAGATGAGAAGATCGTGTTCGTGTCTACAAAGCCCAACTGAGTGAATGGGATGGACTTGGACTTTTGGCCTTCCCCATCTTCTGTATTGTATTTTAAATTTAATTTGTATTTTTTGAAAAAAAAAAAAACCGGGTTAACCGGTTCGGTCGGTTAACCCAGTTTTCAACCAGTTTGCACTGATTCTTATATGAACCGTTGTTTGCTAATAATCGGATCGGTATTTTGACGGTTTTTGGTTAACCCGGCCGAACTGGCCGGTCCTGTCCGATTTTAAAAACATTGCATTTGTGCAAGATGTCCAAGTTGCAGGTTTTGACTTGTTTAGTGACTAGTTACTTTCAGTTTTAGAATCCGTACAGTGTTATCAAACTCTGATTGGCTCTCAGTTTCAGGTTATAGAGACATTCCAACGGCTATTAAAGACAACTCCCCTTATGAATAAGTAACCTTAACTTGAACAAACAATAGACTTTAAGTCTGTCATTCTTCTTGTCTACTTTGATTCCCAATAGTCAATTATTTTTCTCATAAATGTTCAGGACATATGACTTCAATATCCTTATCTTCAGGTCTTCCGATATTCAGATGACTTGACTTAACATTCTTCAACATTAATGTCCATTGCGCAGTTCTGCTGATAACTAAAAAAACTGATCATCGGTCTTCTGGCCACCAGGCTTTAGGGTCTTCTACTCATGTTGATTGTAATCTTCAGATTTTCAGATGTATTGTCCAAGACTTGATACACGTTGTATTTCTTCTTCAGGTGTCTTGTCCAATGTCTTAGGCTTCAAAAATTAATCTGAAATCCATCCTGATAGTTAAGTTTGTTGACTATACATTTTAAAGACTTCCATTCTGGCCAACTAGATAGTTAAGCTTGAATAATTCTAACAAGATATTTTGATAATAATCTACTTAAGGGTTTTGCCATCTACAAAATCATTATCAAATTCATCTCCCAACATAATCTCAACTCATTATAAAAAGGAGAGTATGAGTAATGACAAAAACTTGTGTGATCCCTAATTCACGGTGAACTATATTTTCTTAATGTCACTCTTATGTACAATAAACTATCACTATTACATAAAGATTGTCACTGGTATGCACATTTTTTAATAGTGATAATTTTGTGCATAATAGTGATAGAGTTCATATATAGACTTGATTCACTAGAGTGTTAATCATGAGTAATATTTTATAATGGGAGTCTATTGTTTGTGGACTCCAAACTCTCTTTTTTTAGTGTTAGTCGTTCTACAAAATGTTATTTATTTTTTAAAAAATCATTTTTTAAACAAGGCTAAATAATCAAACTTGGCCCACACTTTTGGTTTTTCAATTTTATGTTTTTATTTTATTATTTACACGACAGCGAGGCAGATGGACTCCAACGACCATATAAGACGGACCTTAGAAAAATAGTGACTTGGGATGTTTTCAAGTATTAAGTAATAGTATGTGCTAAATTTGGAGAGAGGGAAAAATATGTGCTAAAATTAATTAAAAAAAATCAAAAGTACGAACTAGATTTAATTATTTTTTCTTTAAATAATGACCATTTATATACATAATTATAATATTTTATATGCACAATAATAATATTTCATGTGCATAATAATAATATTAAAAAAGAAAAAAATATATGTAAATCGAGTTCACCATTTTGCCTTGAATAAATACACCTGAAAACAAAGTATAAATATACACACAATGCACATTGCCATACTAAAACCTAATATCCCTTAAAACAGTGTAAAAATAAAAATATTATCAATTTAAAGTTTGAAAAATAGTAAAATTAACAATTTAGTGCTTGGAAGGAACGGACGATTAGAAAAAGTCATTTTTAACCTAAACAAGTCTTAGGATTTACGGAATTTGAGTTTAGAGAGAATCCTCAATTTTTTTTAAATTTATTATGACTTATTCTCAATTAAAAACATATTTCTGTGTTAAAACCATTTTATGACTTCTTCCACGTAGATGCCACGTTTTAATTTTTTTTTTTTTAAATGCATATGACACTTTACCTATGGATGTGTGAGTCCTCTTTTAGCCGGTAAAGGGACTAAAATGTTGAATTCTAAAAATATTGAAGACTAGTTTCATAGTCGAAATATTTTCGAACAAAAATCATATTTAGTATAGATTAAAGGATAAAAAAAAGTCCTTACCCCCATGTGAAACCATAATAATACATACTAGCTCCTCTTTTTATTAACAGTAATCTTATTAAAAATGGTGTTTCTATATATCTTTTCATTTGTTAATGTTAATATAGTCTTCTTTTTCATTCAACAATGCCCATAAAAAACACTAATATTTTTTTTATTAATTGGGGTCTATATGAATAAAAAATAAAGGTATAAAATATTTTAGTCTCTGATTAACAAGAAAATTGATTTGTTTGAATAGATATAATGGAACCGATTATAAAAAGAGTGAGTCTCATGTGCACCAGGTGAACCTCGTATTACGTAATGTATTTTAGAATCATGCAATTTGTGAACGAAAATGAACAATTTGTTCGCAATGAACTGTGCAACTTGTTTTTCATATTAATAATTGTGTTATTCAATATAAACAAGTTGCATATTTTAGTGCAGCAAATTACATGATTCTAAAATACAATATAGCGTGCACGGTGCATACAAGTTATGGATTTATAATCTATTGGATGGGTAAAATTATTCATGCCATAAATTGATAAACTATAGCATACTTCAATTTTTAAATAATTCATATAAATAACTCATTTGTAAACTTTATTAATAAAACGATATCCCAAAGGCCTTTCTAAAAGTCTATGTTTTACACTTATAAACTATAAATATGTAGTAGATGTTATCTTCTAAACAGTAATGAGTTGTACTAATTTATTTTGAATAAAATAGTTCAATTTTTTTTTTATCTGAAAATAAACAACAATATGTAATGAATGAATTGAGTAAGACATTAAATGGATTAACATGAGAGGAGATGGGTTAGAATTAACATGAGGGAGGTGTGTTGGTATTAATTAACCCAGTGAACAAAGCCTATTAGTCAGTACAATATCATGTGAAGTTAATTAAAAATATATACTCCCTTTACTCCTATTTTTCATTACTCAAATTAAACAACACCAATTTAGTCAAGTGTGAATAGCTTCAAGTGGTTAGAGTTCCACCACCTAAGACCTTGAGGTCACGAGTTCGAGATACGGAGAGGAAATATTTATTCTCTCTTATGGTGATCCCCCTCTTGTGGGGTGGTGGTCCCCCTCTTGTTGGTTGCGGTTCCGGTTGCGGTGCGGTTGCGGTTTCGAGTTGCAGTTTCGGGTGGTCCCTCTCTTGTGGTGATTGTGGTTTTGGTCTACAGCGAGATGAAATGATGTTGTCATGTACCTGGTGGTAGAATAAATTATTGTAATTGATTAGCAAACTATTGTAATTAATTGCCTTACAAATTAAACAACACTAATTTTAATAGTTTATTAGTATCAATAGTAAAGTTATTTTTTTTGAGGTTATTTTGCCCATTTTTAGAGAATAAGATAAAAAATAAATATTTTTGTTTGTAATAATTAATGGCATGAGCTATGTTGCACGGATGCGGGGACGCGAGTGCGGGGGCGATAAGATACGGGTGCGGGGATACGTATGTTTAAAAAATGTAGGGTGCAATTCGGCAAAGATACGTCTATTATTTATAATTTATTATATATAACACCTAAAAATATATATAAATCTAAAATTCGTAAAACAAAATGTATGCAATTCAAATTTTTATCTCCCTCAAAACTTGACAATATTCAATAATTTAATCTAATTAAGTAACAAAACAACTATTCAAATACCATCGTCCTAATATATAAGTCATAATGATTAATTCAATCTAAAACGAGTGTCATATTATCAATTTAAGTTGTCTTACATAATAAAGTTCAATTCAATAGCACATCTAATGCTTAATAACATGACCATATTTAATCATCTAGCATGGATTCGCGTATCGGATTTGTGTGTCTGTTAATTTATTTTATTTTATAATTTACCGATTTGCCAAGTGACATCCGGATACGGGAATTTGAAAATCGCACCCCTTTTAGGGTGCGGGCGGGTGCAAATCTGATACTGCATTGTTAAGAAGAATCCTTGCATTATAGGGCATGAGATATAATTTAGATATGTTTGTAAAGAGTTGAATTGATAGGATAAAATTGTTTTTTTGTCATTTATAAAATGAAAAAATCAAATAAGAACATTCAAAATTTATACGTAAGGAATATTATGCAACACATTTTTGGATTAATATTTCCCAATTAAATGTACACATCCGTTGGTAGTTATATCCAGTGTTTTCAAAAACCGGTTGAACCAGTCGAACCGTGAACCGCTCATGTCGCCGGTTCAATTACTCCTTAAAAACGGTTAATTCGATTTTATTATTTTTATTATTTATTAAATCACTTTTTTTTATTTTTTTATTATTTTTTTCTAAACCTCTTTATATAATGTTATTGTTTTTATCTCAATATCATTTTCTCTCAAATAAATTCATTCACAAGTCATTAATTTCATTTAATCTCTTTATCGTCTTTACATATTGTGTGGAATTAATCCACAACGTCATCATCTCTGGTCTCCAAACTCTATTGTATTTATTTTAATATAAGATTTATAAGTTATAAATTAATATAATTTTAATATTTTATGAATAAATATTTATTTTTTAATGTAACATACAAAATATAAAAGAAATATGCATAAATCAATTTAACGGTTGAACCATCGGTTCAACCGGTTGGACCGGTTGAACCGACAACCGATGCCTAGACCGGTTTGATCACCGGTTCGGTTATGAAAACACTGGTTATATCAATATACGTAAAACAAAAGATAATACATCAAGTCAAAATAAGTTTTCAGATAAATGTTGTTCTTGGCCATTGAGCTTGAAGAAAATTAACTTTTAGGTCCGACTCTCGTCCATTTTAGTCCAAAATTGGGTCTTCCATTAACTATATTGAAGTAGGTAAAGTATTGTATACATCATTTTTATCGTACATCACCATTATTATCAGTATTTTTAAAAATCGGTTGAACCGGTCGAACCATGAACCGCTCATGTCACCGGTCGAATTACTCCTTAAAAAATGGTTATTCCGGTTTTATTATTTTTTATTATTTATTAAATCATTTTTCCTTATTTTTTTCATCATTTTATTCTAAATCTCTCAATGTAATGTTATTGTCTTTATCTCTGTATCATTTTCTCTCTCATAAATTCATTCGCAAGTTATCAACTTCATTTAATCTGTTTATCTGTGAAATTAATCCACAATATCATCATCTCTAGTCTCCAAACTCTATTGTATTTATTTTAATATAAGACTTATAAATTATAAATTAGTATAATTTTAATTTTTTATAAACAAATATTTAATTTTTAATGTAACATACAAAATATAAAAAAGTTATGCATAAATCGTTTTAGCGGTTGAACCGCCGATTTAACCGGTTGGACCGGCAACCAATGCCCAGACTGGTTTGGTCACCGGTTCAATTATGAAAACACTGATTATTATTATTTGTAATGATCAACACTTTATCAATAAAATGTAATTCTTACAAATAATAATAATAGTGTGCGTTCACATAACTTCTCATCGTAGTATAGCGCATCAAACGTAGTTTGTATGAAAGCACCTGGTGAATTTTTAGATATCTAATCTGAAGGGGCATTTTTTGGAATAAGAACTCAATAGTTTTAAAATATGAGTTCTTCAATGAAAATAATACATATAATTAACAGGTCTAATATGAATGACTCAAAAGCGCAAATTAATCAACATTATTCAAAAGAAACTGTGATCATTCATATGCAGTTTGTCTTGCAATCACAAAACACGAAAAACTGGGATCATTCCAGGTCTCCCATGAAACTCATTCATAGTATAAATTTATAACATTAAACTTATAAACTAATATCACTATACTTATTTACTGATATCAATAAACTTATAAATTGAGATCATAACATAGTTATAAGAGTAGTGGTATTAATTTATAAGTGTAATGGTACGAGAGTTTATGATCACCACAGAACAAGCAGAAGATCAAAAACTGACAGCAAATTCCCAGTCTCATTTAATTTTAAATAAATAAATTGAGTTTCTAAAGCAAAACGCCCATAGAAGAGAATAAATACTATGATTACAAAAATATTTTTTTTATCAAAGACTGATTTCTCGATTCCAAACCAAAAAAAGATAAGCATTTTCTTCCAATGATAATTAATAAAATTAAATTTTACAATGGTGTATTGGAAAAGCCAAACAGAACCAGACATGCGTTACTGGTTCTAAAATCTTAGTCTTTCAAATAACGGAGAACAAACCCGTCCAAAGAACGTTGAGAATAAGAATATATTGATATGATATAACACCACAGTATTAAATTAGGCCTTATTAGTTTTAAAAATTCAATTTTAATTATTAGATATCTATACAAATGAAGAAAATTGAATTTAAAAAATGTTAGCCATTTTGCAGATATTCTATACACAAATAATGAATAACAGGTAGTAAAAGATAAAAAATCATAACACAATAGTCATATAATTCCTGGTAAATCTATCACTTCAACACACAACCATCATCAAAAACTAAGCAATACCAAAAAATATTTAGCACAAGGCATTCTCAGAAAATAAACCAGTATGATAAATAATTCAAGCGGCGGTCTTATACCATCAAAACAAAATATAACAAGAATCCAGAATTCAAACTACAGAAAACAGATCTAAATAACAACAATAAAATCTCATAACCTAATCCCCACCGGCTTTATTGTAAACATAGGTCAAGCCGCACTTACCGCAGTAATGGCGGTCGAAGTGGTTCGCCATGAAGGTCCCGGCGCCGCACTCGGCGTTGGGGCACTCCTTCCTGAGCCGCTGCACCTTGCCGGAATCGTCAACCTTGTAGAACTGCAGGATCGCGAGCTTCACCTTCTTATGCTTGTGCTTGATCTTCTTCGGCTTGGTGTAGGTCTTCTTCTTCCTCTTCTTCGCGCCACCGCGGAGGCGGAGGACGAGGTGGAGAGTCGATTCCTTCTGGATGTTGTAGTCGGCGAGGGTGCGGCCGTCCTCGAGCTGCTTGCCAGCGAAGATGAGGCGCTGCTGGTCCGGCGGGATTCCTTCCTTGTCCTGGATCTTGGCCTTGACGTTGTCGATGGTGTCGGAGGATTCAACCTCCAGGGTGATTGTTTTCCCGGTGAGGGTTTTGACGAAGATCTGCATCTTCGCGGCGGAGGGGGGCGGAAGGGGGCTAGGGTTTGTGCGCAGATTTTGGGGATTGAATTGAAATGCGGCTAGGGTTATAATGAGCTGATTTGGGGTGACAGTCTTCCATTTATTAGGGCTGCGCGTGAATTGGGCTTTGAATTGGGCTCATTACCATGTTTTATATCTCGAAGCTAAACTATATTAATATTATAGGAAGAAAGTTCCCTTCAAAGAAAAAAGAAATTGAAAGAAAAATCAAAACGTTACAAAAGAAAAGAAATTTCAAATTATTATCTTATTACACGTGAAATCGTATCCCATGTCCTGTCAAAAAAAAAAAAAGTATCCAATGTTTTACTTTTTCACTATCCATTGAATAATATTTTCACTAAATAATACTCTATTCATCTCAATCTTAACTGCATTCTTTTTATTTCGAACGTCCCAATCTTAATTGCACATTTCCTTAAATGAAAATATTCACTTTAATTTACACACTTTACACAATAACTTATTTACATCAATGTCACTCACTTTATTATTTTATCACATAAAATATTAATAAATAATTATTTATATCCCAACACTCTATCATTTTCTTAAACTCCGAGCACACAATAACCTACTAGTTAAGATTGGGGACGGAGGGAGTAGTATTAGTTATTTTTAGTGGAAGTATCCCCATTGCTTTCACTACATAGTTTTATTTGATCATTATTAATTTATTTATAGCGATTTCACTAAAAGTATGATCTCACTTTATTATGATATCTTTATTCATTAATACGAGACTAGGTCTAGTGTGAAAATTTCATGTATGAAAATTTATAAAATTGCTCTAAATCAATAGTCTACGCCCTAAACATTAAATAATGAACTGTAAATTATGATTTATTTGGATTGGGTGAACCATGAACCACTTGGGCCGAGTGAACCATGAACCACTTAATTTTATCTTACATTCACCAATTACAGAATTTGGTTGTAAATTAAAAAAAATCATGTATGAAAATTTTGTCTTAATATAGTGGGCGTATCTACAAATGTTGGGGGTGCAGATAACCGGACCCTTTATAGATGACATCTTAAGTGGGCCTAGTCCATCAAGTAAGACAGTTGAAAGCCTAAATCAGAAAAGGCACAAGCCCATCAAGCGGCCCAATACGTGGTTATGCCAACTGCCAATGCTGCCGCTTTTACTTATTACCTACTCTCAAATAGCTCCACCGAAATTATTCTAGAACCCTCTTATTTAATTTGCTTAAAACCCCCTACTGAACGTTCTAGGGCTTTGTTATCCTCTCTCTCTCTCAAGTCTCAACCAATCCACCAGTTTATCACTCTACCATATCTTCTCTCACTCACTCTGCTACTCTTCATTCAAGGTACAACCTGTTCTTCATCTCCTGTTTTTTCTCAAATTGTAATATCGTTCGCGGATTCTCTCAATTTTAACGTGTTCAATCATTAATAGCTTTGTTACTCTCAGTTTCAGAAATGGCAGCTGCACAGTTGACTTCCGCTGCTTCTTCGATTTCAACCAAAGGTTTTGCTTCATTTGAAGGTCTAAGAGCTTCGCAATCAGTTAAGATTGCATCGTTTTCGCCTCTGAAGCAGAATGGACTCTCGCTTAGGACGTTCCGCCCCCTTGTTGTTAAGGCTGCTACAACTGTCGCCCCTAAGGTATAATTTTTAGCGAATGTATTGGTTATTTACATCCAATTTTGATTTTTGTTTTTCTATCTTATCTCAGTTGTTTCTCATTTTGACGATTTTGGTTTTGGTAGTGATGATTATAACAGAGATTTAAGATTATGTGTTGTTATTGTGCTGGTTGTAAATTGAATTATGTAGTATAAATTTGCTGTCTGGAATACTTTTCATGTGAAAATTAAGAGATGAGAAATGTGTGGAGTATTATATTGTTGATTATGAAGGAATATCACTGATGTTTTAATTGCATTCTCTTGTGTGTTAATTGGATTTCTATGATACATATCTGTTGATATGAAGCTCAGGAATTTCTCATTGTATTTCTAACTTGTGTCAATTATTGATTCTTGAATTGGTCTTATGTAAAAGAGTTTCACAACTATCACAATGTAGTAAAACAACTGATACTTTTAATAAAACAACTAATACTATCAAAATAGTACCTTTTAAAAACATAACTAATATTGTTTTAAAATACACAAAAATGCAAACTAGTTGTGTACTCATCCAATTCCCTTTGAACCCTTTCAGTATACATCTCTCAAGCCATTGGGTGATAGATTGTTGGTGAAAATCAAAACGGCCGAGGAGAAAACTACAGGTGGTATCTTGCTACCTACAGTAGCACAATCAAAGCCCGAAGGAGGTGAGGTTGTTGCTGTTGGTGAAGGTCGAACTGTTGGAAAGAACAAGATTGAAATTAGCGTGCAGGTATTATCACAATTCAACGTCATTTTGAGTTTTATGTGTTTGACTGAGATGACTATTCTGCTTACTTGGTTGTACCTTTTTGTAGACTGGTGCCCAAGTGGTGTACTCAAAGTATGCAGGAACAGAAGTCGAGTTCAACGGAACAAATCATCTTATTCTGAAGGAGGATGATATTGTTGGGATTCTTGAGACTGAGGATATTAAAGATTTGAAGCCCCTGAACGACAGAGTTCTCATTAAGGTAGGTTCTGTGTCCAATTATCTAATTGTTTTGTTTCTGAAGATCTACTTGTGTTAAAGATAATGGTACAGTTTATGATGGAATAAGACGCTTGGTTCATAATTCTTCAACCGGAATGGTAATGAAAATGAATGAAGAGTAATTGTGGTGGTTTATGAGAATAAAAGTTGAAAAATTCACCTTCATCCAACTTCCGAAAATAAATCATTGTCCCATTTTGATTAACTATCCCTCCCTTTAATAATTTTTCATCAATCATTTCACTGTTTTGCAACCAATAACCATTTGTTGTCTCAACTTATTCTTAGATTAGATCAATATACTAACAATGTAACCTTCCGCCTCATTGTAATTCACTATTCAATGATTCACATTATCATTCCCTTTGAAGCATTTGAACCAAATGCCCCCTGAGTTGTGTACCCTTATAACTGTAAGATGTCTTCCAAGGGTTTGATTGAATCAATGAGCTTGCATTTTTCCTAGACTGTGGAAACAATGTCAAGTGTCGATGAAATTACCATCATACCCTTTTTAATACACATCTACCAAACTGAGTTCTGAGAATGGTGGTTGTACTTTTCAGGTGGCGGTGGCCGAGGAGAAAACCGCCGGTGGTTTGTACCTTACAGATGCAAGCAAGGAGAAGCCTTCAATTGGCACTGTAAGTCATATTCTTAAAAAAACTCTTACCATAATCAATTGAGGTTTACATGATGTCTTAAAAACCCCTCATCTAAATGGGCCTCTATATGCTGGGACCTAACCCTTTTTTATGGCTAAATGGGCCAGCCCGCTAAACCCGAACCCATTTAACATCACTTATTTTAACACTTGCCATTGTTGAATTACAGGTGGTTGCAGCTGGTCCTGGTCCCCTTGATGAGGAGGGCAACAGGAAGCCCTTGACCGTTTCTCCAGGGAATACGGTTTTGTACTCGAAATTCGCAGGAAATGATTTCAAGGGCAGTGATGGATCGGAATACATAGCATTAAGGGCATCGGAGGTGATGGCTATTCTCTCGTAATCAGTTTGACTCTAGTTTGGGACCCTCGATTTATTCTGCAAATGCTATAAATGAAGACTTTAGTTGTAATTTAGGCTTGAATACGTCTGTTTTTGCAGCTTCATGAAAGGTAGGTATCCATGTGTTATTAGTTGAAAATTTGATGAGCATTTTCAGGACTTGTGGAGGCTATAATGTGTTTCAGGGTTTTTGATCTTATTTTAGAAGTTCTGGTGTTCCATTGGCAGTTTAGTTCAAAAACCTGAATGGAACCGATGAAGCTGAAAGTGAAAACCTTTCCTGCCATTTCTGATTTCTATAATAATATTTCAATGGCCAGTTTTTATATAATTTTTTATCCGCCCTATTTTCAGTTTACAACATGTGACAATTTGTGTTTTGAATTTGAAAGAATCGTCTATTTATTGGATGGTAGTTTTTTAATATTCATTTAAATAGAATTCAAATGAAGAAAGTGGTCATGCGAAGGATCAACTGATCAATGTTAAAATGATTCCTATTTTTTTTAATAATATTTATTGTATTACATTAAAAAATAAAATAAAAGCGCACTTATAAAATTTAAAATTATAAGTTTATAATTTTCATATTGAAACAAATATAATAGAATCAGAAAAGTACAATGCAATTTAAAATTTAAAATAAGAATATTAAAAATAAGAAAAGTTTTAAATTAATTTTAAAAAAAATTGGTTTTACCGGTTTTCTGATTTTCGATCGGTCATTTTGGCTCTGACGATTTATTTTTGGTTAGATCAAACAAATGATTTTATAAAGGTAATCAGATCGGTTCCATGATCGGTTCACAGTTTAATCGACTGCTCAATCGATTTTTGAAAACACTGCCACATACTATATAGGTTGTAATCTAATTGATTAAAAAAAATGTAATTAGATTGGAATGGTACAGAAACGTAGGTAATGTTGTAACTTGCAAATTGAAATCAAATCTATTACAACATACTGATAAATCGAAGAACCATCCGCAGGGTAAATAATTTCAACAAATTATGTTCCATATCGAGAGCGTAACATCTTTTTCTAATTATAATTAGTTAATAAAAAACACATTAATTGACGAATATATCTTAATCTTATATATAATCTATCGAACGAAGAACAAATTTAAATTTGGCTCATAATCTAAGTATTTAATAGTTTTGTTATAAGGAAATACTTGATACAACAGATAGATATTAGTAAAATTGTTATAAAATAAATGAGGAACACAATTTGCTTACTCAATTCGTAAAAAATGACCACGTCTAGGGCGATGTCAAGCCTAAAGATTTTCACTATTTCTCGATTGTGTACAAATGAAGGTGGCACTTGGAATCACATCCAACAGTGGTTAGAACAGCTCGCAAAATCCAATCACTTCACCTACTTCATTGCCCCCAACCCTTTCTGTACCTTTATTGAAACAAAATGGTTTCATGTTCTTTCATCGATTGGTTGATAAAAGGGTGAATTAGATTACCAGCTATACAACCATTTTGACTTGTACACCAGCCATACGTACCCTTTTTCTTGACTTGTTCGGGGAACTACTAAGCGGCAAGGTCTAAGACTTTTCTTCTAAAAATATATTGTCCTGTCTTCCTAACTCGCTTTTGTCCATTTCGCATAGCCAGGAATAATGCTAGGAGGATAAGGAGTTGTTTTCGCATCCCCTTCCCACAACCTTTTGAATCAAAATCAAGGACAACATGCCCGCCAAAGAAAGATTGAACGACAGATTCAGTTGAAGGGGCTTAAAGTTGACGAAAGAAGGAATTCGCCAATCATTTCATTCAAGCTTTTGAATTCCCTAATTCGTTCTACTCTAATGAGACATTAGGAAGATAAAAGGATCTTGGTCACGCTACCATAGGTGATGGTCTTATAACTGTTAAGGGGAAATTTTTAGCTTTTTCTTGGTCGACATGGTGGATCTTTCTGATGCCACCCCTCCTTGATAACGAAATGGGCTACGTCTTTCAATATGAATGATAACAAAATGGGAAGACGGTTGAAGCCTTTGGGTTATTAACATCCACAGATTGTTGTATTTCCGAGAGCTTCTCAACTAGATCCATGATCAAGATCTCTACTTTTATCTTAATAGGTTAGATCAGATCCACCAGACGGACAAACTTTAATTCTGCAATGCTGCTGAGTCGTCGGACTTATCCATCAAGGGATTCGTGGAATTTATGTGGATTGCGTTGGGGGAAATCTACCAAAGCTTGGCAGATAAATAAACTCCTTTCTCGCTGGCCGCTGCTAAGGGCGAGCAAGAAAGAAAGTCCAAAGATTTGATTGGTCTTTAACCAGCGTCCCCGGGTTTGCTAGTACTAAGAGTCCTCTCACTACCAACTAGAGCATACCACCTATTTATAAGAAACTTCTTTCATGAATACATAAATGTGATTTAATAGGGCAATAAAGAGTCCCTTGTAACATGCTTGTAACTCCCATATGATTTTCTTGTAATTCCATAAGATATTCAACATGTGTTATTTCATAATACAAAGGACGTTCTGATGTGATTATTTCATATCATTATGCCTAGTTAAAAACCTTACTAGGAAAAATCGAGTGGGACAATCCTAGTGAAGAGAGAAGAGTATGTATTACTTCGTGTATTAATTCTCCCCTTGATTTAAACATCATTTGAGATCTTTTAATCGACGGTTTCCAGTATGCTTTATAAATTCTCTAATGTTACAACCAGTTATATCTTAATAAGTAAATATGCTGAATTTCACTTGATTGGAATTATTGCATATCCATTTCGCCGTTCTTTTGTAACTCATGAAATGAGTAAAGAAAAATATCGTTAAAATATATTTCATTTTGTCCAATTAGCAAGATATATTAATCCACCAATTATACTAAGATATGGAACTTCAAGATCAAGTATATCTTCACCTTTCTTTCGCGATCTAAAATGATCCGTATTAGGATCAAACATCCAGTAAACATGGGCTGCATGCATGACGCATCCCATGTGCGTTATCAAGATACATTGGCAGCCGCCTCCATCGCCATCTTGCATATTTACTCAACTATTGCTCGTTGGGCTTATGCTAGGGTGTTCATTTAGAGTCCCATACCCGAATTCTACTTGCATTTGTTAAATATTCTAACATGAATTATATAATATATGTTTTATGTTTGATGTTGTAGTACGACCCGCTTTCAGAATTGATAAATGTGAAACATCTAGAGATGGAATGGTATAACCCACAACTGGACGGATATGCAAATGGTCCCATTAAACTGATTGAAGCATGTCGTTCGTTAGAGACATTTGAGTTGAAGGTATGTATGTAGCATTGTACCCTTATTCCATCTTCAGTTGTGTTAGGATATAACACACAAAGAGCCCCTCAAACTATCTACTTTTGTTTCAAAAAGGCAATTAAACTCTCAATTTTTTGTTTATAAAGACCCCTAAACTAATTTTTTTTTTTTGCTAAGCTAGCTTATAACGTTTTCCGTTAAAATTATGGCATATCAGGGGCCTTTTGATGCACCTTAGGATTAATAAGTTGGTCAAGTTTGATTCCTATACCAATGTAGTAGCAGATTTCTCTACCCTTGTTTCAATCATTTTTGCAGACCACATGGCCTTCAAATACGGCAAAAACATTTACTTATCGAGAAGTAATGATTGTTAAACCTTGTAAAAGATATCGACAGATTGCATTACTAATGTGCGGGAGAAACTCTATACAATAATATCAGACACAGTTAATTTAGTAATCATTTCTAAATAAATATCTTTTTTTATTTATTTAGGGGGTGTTTTGAAACTCGATACAAAATTTAAAAGCACTTTTTTTTAAAAACAAATTGTGTCTAGCAGCTTTAAAATGTATGATGCACGTTAATTTTATGGGTCAATCTCGTTTTGATGCATCTTTCTTCTTCGCTCTTTCGAATGAGTTTTTCCTCCATATTTGAAACTATCATGAAATGTATACATTACCACTATTTTAAATAAAATTGTGACTAAGTTGTGCATGTAAAACATATGAATTGGCATATAATTCATCTCAAGAATAGGAGCATTGCAATGCACATACATTAAAAACAAGAAAAAACTAATTTCTCCCTACCTGTGAGTGTTTTCAATTGACGGGCACTAAATCAACAAGGTTTCACTTCCAATGGGAAAGTTATTTTACTTGGAAAATGTTAAATACAGATAGGATCCCATGTTTTAGATTATCTTAAAAAATATTTATGTTCTCTTAGTTCTCAATTTTCTTGCAGAAACTTCTCGACCATGTCTCCCAAAAAGAAAAAGTGACCCTTAGGAGTTTTACAATCCATAATTATTGAAATTGTCCTATAATTATTTATTTTTTTGAAAACATTATATAAAGTGGATATTATATTTTAGATTACCTTAAAATATTTATAATAATCCTTTATTTAGTTTATTAAATATCTTTTAATTTTAAACGGTGAATTTAAATTCCACCATTAGGTACTTAATATTATTATTTCAAATTAAAAGTTTAAACGGTCATATTAAGCGTGTTATTATTCTCAAATTTGTTTTGGTGCTCATCTCTAGTTTTTATGCTGCAAATACAAGATGGCTGTACGCCTAAAACATTACATTTAATTGTGACATTGTTAGTGTTTTGTCTGATCTGAGAACAAAGTGGTGTTTTTAAGGGGTGTTTGCAAAAACTTATGGTTTTAAAGAAGTGATTACGAGAAAAGTGATTAATAGTAGAAGTTGATAGTATTTGTAAGAAAATTTAAAACAAAGTTGATAGTGTTTGCAAAAAAAGTTAAAAATTTTATAAAAAGACTAATAAGCTACTAAAAGCACCCTCTTTGAAGCTTATAACTTATAGCTTTTGAGAGCTTATTTAAGCTACTAAAAGAGAAATAAAACAATCCAAATTATTTTTGCACACAATTTTAGGTGACTATAATCACTTATAAATTTTAAAAAATACCCCCCAAATCTCACTTGCACCTTAGAAGCATTTATTTTTTAAAAAAATTGAGTATTACCAATTTAAAAAATAAGTGCTTCTAATTATTCCAAAGTGTGGACACAAAAGGGATTATTGATTGAGAGATCCATCCATGTTCGTGAATATTAATTTGAGATTTTCTAACGAGTCTCGTATAAATTTTCTTTTTCATCATATCTTGAGCCGTATCTTTTTTTCTTCTTTTTATTTTCTCCCAATATTCACCTTCAGTTAAAGACAAAAAATTGAATAAGATACAACACCCATCATTTCTAAAGTGCTAAATTTTTAAAGTGTTAAAATGTCATGTCCAAATTATATTTTACCAACATTGTGCACAAAAAATTGATTTGACTAAAGGTTAGAATCACTAGTTTTTTTTAAAAAAAAAAATTGGGTTTTAACAGCTGTGATAAAAATTGATTCTTCTTTGTCCAGTTATAGTTGCAAACACACATCAAATCTTACTACTGAGATGAAGTTGACTAAACACACAAGATCAGACGCCGAATTATATGTCAAAACTATACAAATCGACATATAATTCAACTTTTGGTTTCTTGTAGATTTATCATCAACGAAGTTGCCAGAATATTTAATATTAAACAAAATTATAGATGACAACGTGAAGCAAAAACTATCATCACTTGAAAAAAAAGCTAAGGAGCGCTTGGTTAAAACTTAAAAGTTCAGGAATGTTATGAGAATGATTATGAAATAATTTGACTATTTGATGAGAACAAAAAATGTTCAATTCACATTCATATACTTTATTTGGGGCAATGATACTCAAATTAAGCAAATTATTTCCCCTAAATCAATCTATTTATCATCAACCAACAATCCTTTTGTGTCAACATTAATTTTCAAATCAGAACAAAACACTAACAATTTAACATTTAAATGTAATGTTTTAGGCACAGCCATCTTGTATTTGCAGCATAAAACCTAGAGACGAGCACGCTCAAGATGATCACAATATAAAACAAACTATTGCAATCTGATCCTCCCTCCAAAAATAAATTAGGGAAAAACAGTACGTAGTAAAACTAGAATCCTCAATTGAATTTAGGAAGCTATACATGGTCCTCCCAAATTTTGTCTTCAACATCACATCAGCATATAACAGACCTAAAAATTCTTCGATAATCTATGTATCTACCCTAAACACGTCAAATTTACACCAGTAGGCCCGTTAGGGACAAAAGGGTCATCATTTACAGCCATAGTCAGAAAAAGTCAATTGGTGAGGTTCAAGAATGCTATACTTAGCTGTTGTCTGAACGAGCTTTACCGGTTGAATGATGTGGCAGAGTTATCATCGTAATGTACTCTCCATGCATTTCCACTATCCGTTCCACTGCAAGCTTGGTTTGCAACGGGAAGCTGAGCAAGATCTCCATCCAAACTCATCTGTTGTACCTCAGCAGACGACAGTATCTTTATGCTCTGAACACAGCTCACAAACTCTCTGTCAGATAAATGGTGTTAGTTGTTTAACTAAAAGGTATTAGTTGGTTAGTATTAGTTACTTCCATTGAGCAATATTAGTTGTGTGCAACTGGTGCACCCAAGTGTTACTCCTGAGATTATTGTCTTAATGATATCAAAAAGGTATAAGAAAAACGTACTCCCAGGGATCATCTCCAACAAGTAATATGTCATTTTCGTGGTCTACATAGACAAGCTTCCATTCAGTGCGTTGCGGATCCTCCAGCAGTCCTTCGATTCCAAACATACGGGCAAGATCATGCCTTAGCTCATCATATCCTTTGTAACGAGTGACATCAATTGTCCTCCCGACAGAGCCACGTTTTTGAACCTTCACATTTGATTAGTATTAGACCACTACTAATGATTCAAGACAACTTAATAAGAATACTGTGGTGCACCAGTTGCACCTGAAACTGGTGCCCACAAATATGTTCATTGAAAAACATCAAATGTTAACCAACTAATACCTTTATAGAAAAACAACCAATACCATTTAAAAATGAACTTGAGTTCTATTTGCCTAGTAAGAAACATGTACTCTAAAATCAAGCCACACAACAGAAATACGCATACATGTGATGCAATGTATACTTTTTATACCTATATTCTGTTATACATGCATATATAAATGTAGAGAGAGATCTACCTTTGTATAAGTTCTCATGCGTTGAGTCTGGTTAGGCCACACCCCACCATTCAAAACGCCTGTCTCATTCAGAGCAGCATCATTTGAAGACCCCGGTTTAAATGACATATCTGGCAGCCCAAATGACTGAGAATTGATCCCAGAGGATAATTCAGTCTCGATATCCCTTGGCGTACCACTATAATTAGAAAGTAAGTTCTGGATATCTTTTCCAGAATCGAACCCCCTAGACAACAATGCATCGGGCGCCAATCCATCAACACCAGCTGTGAAAGTAAGCCCGTTTCTAGCATGCGATTGAACGTCGTTATCCAAGCCAGTCAATGGAAAATTCTGTTGGAGACCACCAGCATCCAAGCAGTATGAGGTGGCGGATGACGCTCCGTCCACGTGATCAGGAGGTGTAATCTTGTGCTTGGGCTGCTCAACGGGTGCTTTAGAGTTGGGCAATTCACGTTTTATTCGATGATCTTGCACCAAATTAGGATGCTGAACAATTGTATTATCTAGCAATGCAGGTACACCTGTTTGATTCTTAAAGAAGTTTGGTTGTGAAGCCTGCAAATTGTTTTTAGACGGCGATGTAGAACACGATGGAGCATCGCCATCAGTACGGCCCGAATAAGCCCTGTGTAAGGGTGGTGGACTCTTTTGCTGGCACTGGAATTGGTTGACAGGAAATTGAGACGATTGCATAAGTGAAGACGAGGAAAAGCAATTCCCGTTCATCTGTTGCTGAGGTAAAGAGAGATGTGGGATCTGTTGGCGTGGTTGAACCTGCTGTTTTTGAGGTAATTGAGACTCCATTAATGAATTTAAGGAAGACGACATTTGTTGCTGTGGTTGTTGCTGCTGTTGTTGCTGTTGGAGTTTCTGGAGAAGTTGCATTTGCAACTGCTGTTCAGAAAGATTTTGCTGTAATGTCTGCTGCTGCACAATAGGCCTCTGAGATAAGTTCTGATTCACCATTTGCGACGGGTTTTGCTGCATTTGGACAGGTTGCTCTTGGGATCTCTGATTTTGCTGGAACTGTAAGTCGTGAGTTACAGATGTCATGGGAAACGAGCTTCTGTTTGTCAACTGATCATTCTGCTGCACCTGTGCATTCCCGTTCGGTATCTGTTGCTGCTGAAATTGAGGGTACATCTGTAAATTCCGGTTCGCACCCTGGTCAGAGGATATGCCATTCATCTGTTGACGTTGCTGGGGCTGTTGAGTAGGGGCAGACTGTAACATTTGCTGGAGATGCTGCTGTTGGGACCAGGATAGATTTGACTGCTGCATCATTTGTTGGTTAACTTGCTGATTTTGTTGGTTTCCTTTAGTGAGTTGAAGGTTAGATGCAGTAGCTAAACCTGGAGATTGGAAGTTCAACAGTTTCGAGTGATCATCGTTACCAGTTGAAGAAACCATGTTAGGGAACATCCCTGATGATTGATTAGCAGACAACTGATGATTCTGTTGCATATTCATCCACTGGACTAGACTCAGCCCAGGAAATATCGAGCTTGAAGCATCTTTCAAGCCAAAGTCGTCTGCTAGCCACGGCATGCCTCGCTTGAACATGCTATCAATATTATCTGAATCATCTGTAAGAAGCATTTATCAGAGAAAGAGAGAGAATAGACATAATTATGTTTCAAGAATAAGCTATTATCTACCTGGGAATCCTGGATGTTTGGGGAACTTAGGTCTGAAAAATGGTGGTGGACATATGTAAAAGGGAGTCACAACGGGCTCAATTTCCCAGATTGAGACTCGGCTAGGACGTTCCCCAGCTGTCGACTCGTCCCATCCAACCTAATGCCAATTAAACATCAATAATTTGCTTCAGAAACAAAATTTGGACCTAGTAATGCACACAATGTAGCACCAAAAACATTACAAAACATGTATTAGCACCTACACATCAGAAGGTTAGCTATGAAACTATGGAAAATGTCATCAAGGCTAAAGGGGAAAAGTTTGAGAACACTTCATACATGTTTATTGAATTCGCGCAGAGCACAGAACTTGTGATGAGTCAAACAAATGTTTATCATCTTAAAATCAACAGAGTTGACGATTTCAAGGGGGAAAAGAGCAGGACACAGAAACTTCTGGGCACCAGTTGCACCGTGCAATTGGCGCAATTTTGACCCTATTTTATTTTTATTTTAATGGTTCACTGAACCCACAGTAGAATGGAATGAAGAGTATTAGTTCATATAAATAAAAGTATTAGTTTGTGTGTGAATAGTATTAGTAATTTTCAATAAACAAATTGCTTCCGCAAAAAAAAGAAAAAAGAAATGCTTTGTTGAAAATATGTTGGTCGAAATTGAGTCAAAATACCACAACTGGTACGCCAAATTCCTACTCAGAGCGTAAACAGTATTTATTACCTGTAAACTACGCCACTGAGAACTTTTCCATCGTATGGGATCCAAATCACTTATACTAGTAACCGTTCCCATATACCTCCGTACTCCAGACTCCTCCGTCTCAAACATCATCCTAAACCGCATTCCAAGTGAAACTTGTGCATACATTGCTTTATTATACTTTGCAAGTGGAACCACAAACTCTGCAGGGCTAGCCCTGTAAATAACATACATAACGTCATTCCTTTTTCACAAAACTATCAATCAAGATTCCAAAATTTTCCCAAAAAATATCAATCAAGATTCCAATATTACCTTGGATTGTAGAAAATGGTGAATGGACTGTTGTTTGCAGCAGCATGAGCTGCAGCAGCAAGAATCCCGATATGCATGCTATCACTTGATATTACAGATGAAGAAAGAGCAGGTTGTTGCCTATTTGCTCGTCGTATGCCCAGGAGAAGCTGTGACTTTTCATCCCTAAATAAATGAGAGTGTCATGAAAAGGGAATTTATTATGTTACAAGTTGCTCTAATAGTTCTGTACCTTATGAAAAGAACAGCATCACCAGCTAAGAGTCTTTTAGAGCTCACAAATACACTCCAACCTGTTGTCAATAGGTGTCTTTTGGGTTGGCCTGAAATGAGCATGATTAATTTTTGTGCACACATTTTAGCAGCTACTCCCTCCGTCCCGGAACACTTTGCACAGTTACTGTTCCGCTCGTGTTTTAGCGAGCGAGTTTTTTATTACTATTTGAAATGATAAAGTAATTTTAAAAAATGCGTATGACAGAGGAGGGTAAAAACTATCATACCCCACCTTAAAAGTCACTTTATTATTTCAAATACTAATAAACAACTCGCACGCAAAAACACGAGCAAAAAGAAAGTGTGCCAAGTCTTCTGGGACGGAGGGAGTATTAATGATGTAACAAAAACAAGTTAGAATACCTCTATAAATATGTCTGAATGTCCATGCTTGGTCATGCAAGTCTCTAGCCGTTAGCTCCCGAGCGGGAGGTTGCATTGAGAAATCCTAGAAAACAAATTTCTGGTAAGCAAAAGTGCATCAAATTTAAATACACAAATACTTATATGCACCAATTAGTGCATTTTTTTAAATGGTATTTGTTGGTTTACAAAAAGGTACTTACTTGGTCAGTACAAGAAGTTTTCACTGATTAGTATTAGTTTTTTTCATTGAACAGTATTAGTTGTGCACCAGTTGCACAGTGCAACTGGTGCACCCAAGTGTTACTCAATTAAATAAAGTTAAAGATATAAAGAGATTTACCAGAGGTGGAAATATCTTCTCAGCTGCTCTACGAGGAACCGAGAAGCCACCATGAGTGCTTGTGTCACTTGCTGTAAGAGTTTTGCAGAAAAATTCAGCAGGTTGCCTGCTTTGCTTTAGTCCAATATCAGATACAAGTAACGCTTCTTGGTCATACTGTAGGATTAATAAGTACAAAATAGTTAATTACTAGCAAATTACCTTCTAAACAATAGTCATTTTGCAACATCTCCGCATACTAAAACCGCTGACATACCTTGGTTACTGGTTGAAGAGTCATTTGAGCATAGACCTCATCAGTTTCAGCATCAGCCTGATAAAATAATTATATCATCAAGACTTCAAGAGTATAAATCAACTCGATTAATCATGTTAATTCTTTTCCTAACCACAATTAGTGGCAAAATCTAAATTTAATTAAATTTTATGAATGCCATACATGTAAGGTGACATTGTGGAGCATGCAAATCAACTTCGAAGGAAGATTGGGATAACTAGGGATGCTGTCTGCCTCTTTCTGCATGGATGCTGCCACCTGTGCGTAGAAAAAAGATCGTTCAGACATCATTCATCCAAAACCATAAGTCAATTTTGAGAGAAAAAACGTACTTGTTCGCTGTGACCTTGAGGAAAATAGACAACGAGACTTCCTACTGGTGGCAAAGAAACCAACGGGCCAGCACATGCATGCCATAACTCAGAATTGATCACCTTCTTTTCTCCTGCATATGATAGTATTTAAGCAAAATTGGAAAACATCGAGAAGTACCAAACGCATATCCATCCATATTTAT
Organism: Stenogyne calaminthoides; assembly: GCA_037126765.1. NCBI lineage: Eukaryota > Viridiplantae > Streptophyta > Magnoliopsida > Lamiales > Lamiaceae > Stenogyne > Stenogyne calaminthoides. The sequence continues at coordinate 24,805,383 of JBBCBC010000013.1, forward strand.
TTCATTATGACAGCCACTACATTCAAGCATCCAGTTTAAAATTTTGGGATTCAATTTACTTGCCCTGGATAAAATTGTAATCCAGATAAATCCCAAGTTTGAATTTTCTAAAGCTGTCAAGAATTGCTTCAGCCCCAAAAATATATATAATAAAACAAACACATGTAAATAATGAATCGGCTATTAAGACAGATCTAAAACTCAACTTCAGCCACTTCTAATCCGGCTATCTCAATAATCAATACAATTATTCAAGCACATGAACCAGAATACGTTGAAAGCTTAAATTATTGCATTAACTTCTACTGAAATAGAAGTTACTACCCATTAAAAACTCTAAGAAACATCTGTGAATCAGAAAGTGACCGATTTCATAATTCCAAGAGTTTATGAAACCGAAAGTGCAATGGATTTATTCTCTCTCTCTCTCTCTCACACACACACACACACCAGCCTTGCATCCTTCTGAAACAAACAAAAGAACATCTGCAATGTGAAAGCAAAGATAGTAGCTCTATCCTTTACAGGATAAAAGAAAACAAGGGATCAGCTGAGAGAAAATCATGCTTCTAATTTCTAAATACGAAAAACAGAGAAGTTAAAAACACTTAAAACGTTTAAAACATAAAAAAATTGCTTAACAGAAAGATTAGCAACGAAATGAACAAACCTTCTGTTGAATTTGACAAATATCCATTAGATGGAATCTTCATTGCCGCAAAATCCACCTTTTCGCTCCGCAATTCAACACCCTTTCACCCAAACAATCTTCCCTCATAAACCACACTTTAATTAACCCAATCAAAACACACTTTCTCCTTTCCAGAGCTGAAAATTTAACTTTCAGCAAAAGAAAAACAACCAAAGTTAGCTATCTATCCTTCCTTCAAATGCGTACTCAATCCTCCAATTTCAGCAAAACATTAACCTAATCAGAACTGACATTCCCCCAAATTCCACCCAAAAAATGCTCAAACTCCATCATCTCCTTACACATTCTACAAAACTTCCTTTCACCATCTCAAATTTCAATAAAACGCGTAATCCACTCTCAAATCGAGACACATCAAACTCCGGAGGTGACCGTACAGTATATGGCGTCCGGAAAATCGTTGAGCTGAAACGAAAATGGCAGAAGCGGCGGAGCAGGGGGGCGGGAGAGGGGGAAGGAATCTGGGAACACGCCGGAAAACCCGACGCCAATAAAAGGCCAGCTCCTTTATAACAGAGGCATATTGTGGAAAGTGAGTTTAATAATTATCATTCCAAATCCAAATCATAATTTATACTGTAGGGAGTATTAAATTGGAAATTGATGGTGGTGTATTTATGTGTATATCTGGAATGTATGCGACTGTGTGTTGGGTCGGTGTATGCGAGGGAAGAAGGGATTTTATTAATTAAAGTATAGAGGAAACTACATTGCGTGTTTCGCTCTTCCATCACATTTCTCTATACGTAATCGTATATGCTAAATTTCCATTTTTTATTTTATTACTACTAATCTATTGTTACACATCAAATACTTGAAATAAAAACTTCCTCTCCCTGGAGTTGAATAAAAGTCTTGCAAGGTCATCTCATCAAAATTATTACTTTGTGATTTATCGTTCGAGGAATTAAAGTTGAAGTCTGGTAAAACTCAAATAAATCAAATCTATACATATCAGTATTATATATAAAAATTATCATTATTATGTATAAAAGAATTGACTGTTTAAAAATATAAAAAAATATCATTGTTTAATACTCCCTCCGACATTCGGGATAACGTGCACCCTTATCCGAGCACAAAAATTAAGAAAACTTGTCTTATTGGTATTATTTAAATCAATTAGTATAATGATATTGTGAGTATGTAGGTTTTGAGTGTTTTGTCATTTTAAAAAATGTGCACGTTATTGTGGGACGGACCAAAAAGAAAATTGTGCACATTATTGCGGGACGGAGGTAGTATAAATTATCACTGTTGTATGTAAAAATTATCACTATTATGTATATAACAGTAATAATTTTTATGTATAACAAGTTTTTATGCATAACAGTGATACTAAAAAAATTGAGTTCACACAAGTTTTTGTCATTAAAGTTAAATGTCATTGAATGCAACTTTTCTAGTTAGCATCCGGGTTGAAGGTCAACTTCCAAAAGAGCTCTCTACATGGTACTAGTATGAAGGAATCTCATCTGGAGATGTTTGCAGAATTGATTGGTTGTAAGGTGGGGAAGATACCATTTTCTTACTTGGGCCTCCCGATTGGTGCAAACTTCAGGAAAAAAGAAGTGTGGAAACCGCTTATGGATTGTGTTCGTAGAAAACTTTTTGGGTGGGAAAGAAGAAATCTATCGCTTAGAGGTCGGATCACTCTTTTGAAATCAGTTCTTTCAGCTCTTCCTATCTACTACCTCTCTTTTTTCAAAGCCCCTGAGTGTATCATTACAGCTCTTACCAAAATGCAAAGAAACTTTTTATGGGGGAAAAAGAGTCGGGTCGTAAAATTGCATGGGTCAAGTGGAGTTTTGTTTGCATGAGTAAGTCTGTAGGTGGGTTGGGGTGAGAGATATTAGACGATTTAATGTGGCTATTTTGTGTAGTGGTTTTGGAGATGGGTGTCGGGTGAGCAATCGTTATGGGTCAGTATTCTCAAGTCTAGATATAGGTCTTTCAGGGTCGATTCGGTGAGTTTAGGTGAGTCAAAAAAGTGGTCCTTGTGGTGGAAGGATTTACATGCGTTGTGGTGGAGCCGAGAGGGGTGTCTGTTTAGGGATAAGTTGGCTCTTTGTATTGAGAGTGGGGAGTCGTTCAGATTTTGGTGGGATCCGTGGATTGATAGAGTGAGTTTAAAAGATCGTCATCCGAGTCTATTTCGTTTGTCATCTTTTAAAGAGGGTCGGGTCAATGATTTCTTCTCGGTGTCAGAGGGGTGTTGGGTGCTTAAGTGGGAATGTTTCCCTAACTTGAATGATATTATGGAGTTCTTGGATTTGTGGTCATGTATTTGCAGGTTGAAACTTACTCCAGGAGTGAAGGACGTGTGGAAGTGGGATGGACATCCTTGTGGAAGGTACGTTACTAAGGAGATGTACCGTTTGATCGTGGAGGCTACTTCCGATGGAGTGTCCGGCGATTTCCCATGGTTGAAGATCTGGTGGAAGGCCGTCCCGTCAAAAGTTTCGGCATTTGCATGGAAAGCGGTTCGGGACAGAATACCTTCTAAAGTTAATTTGCTTAAGCGTAATTTGTCCAGTGTGGTTGGTTCGGCACTTTGTCTTGTTTGTTCCTCTTCGGTAGAGTCTTCAATGCACCTCCTTGTTACTTGCCCGTTCTCTCTCTTAGTTTGGGAGGGTGTTGTTGGAATATAGAGGCACGTAATACATGCGCAGCGGAAATTAAAGTTCACCAACAACGAACAATTAATTGCACATAAAGGATTACAATAATCATAACAAGAAATCTTACAATAATTGTAGTACAGATTCCTCCACTATGGTATCCACGTAATCCCCTAGAACGTATCTGCACGATTCTGCCAGTGTTGAATCCCAAGTTGAATCAGCTAGGAAAATCCAAACTTTAGATCTTATGGAGAGAATATGAAGTTACGTTATTTGTGAATTCCCAAGAGTCTGTATATATAGGGGAGGCCCAGCTTAAATCTTAAGCTAGCCCAATTAGGTAATTAAAACCCTAATCCTTATTTAAATAAATCTCTACGATTTATTTCCCCATATAAATCTCTACGGATTTAAATGCCTTATATGAAAATCTCTACGATTTATTTCCATATACATTAAATCCTATAATTATATTCCAAATATAATTATTGGGAATTCTTATTTAATTAAATCTAATTTAATTAAATAATATTAATAATAATTAATTCCAAATTAATCTATTATTAATTTCTTCTCCATAAATTAAATATTAAATCCAATTTAACATTTAATCAACCAACTATAATCCGTAAAAGGAGACTACTTGTTGTGTGACTCATAGGCCCTCATATATCGAGCGATTAGTCAAACTAACGGTCTTAATTGAACCCTAGTCAATAAATCAGACATTCTCAATATATGAGGTACGTTGCGAGAAACATGCAACTACCTGTAACTGTAACGTGGGCAATTGCGATTTCCTCCTTTCATTCACGAATACTCGATTAGTCTTGAACATGATGAAGTGCCTATTCAAATAACTAAATCAATTTATCTCAAAGCACTAATTGATCATTAGTGTCACACTTAGTCACAAAGTCTAAGTTGACGTGCATTGGTCAATGACTTAGATCCAATTATGATGAGAATGTGAGTATTCTCTCTAAATCCACTTTGAGGAATGAATCCTTTTCTTGGTTCAGCTACCACGCACATGCACTTTGTGATGAACCAAATCCAAGCCATATCTACCCATAGACGGGTGCAAGCGTTGGTCATGGTCAAAGTTCATCACTCCACACATGTCGTGCGTGCTGACCTCAAGTCAAAGGAGTATTGCATTGCTCCCACTAACCGAGACACCCGTAGACACATATAGTGAAACTACATCAAACGGTTTCTCGGATGGGTATACCAATACCCTCTAAGGTATTTGTGCATCCATCATGAGATACCTAGTATCTCGTAGTAAGTGAGATCTTACTACACTCTCTAAAAGTATGATGCAGATCGCACACCAATCTCCATTGCATTATCAATATCCCTTTCTTGATGATCCTCGATTAGGGCTATTTAAGAATCATGCTTAAGTCATCTGAGTTCTCACTCACTCAATGACAGCAATGATTCAGGGGAACACATATAAGAATAAATGCAAACAATCAAACATAATATTCTAATGAGTGTAATGCCATACATTTAATATTAAACAAATAATAATATTAAACCAATACTGAATATTATCTGAGTATTATGTTCTTACAAAGGATTGTCTCTAGGACACTAACACTAACAGGTGTTGCTTCGTGGTTGGAGAAATCAACATCTTATTCGTCTTCCCTGATGAACCATTTCTTGGAATTTGTTGCGTCGGAGCGATCGGCTAACCGAAGGAAAGTTCTGAGCTTGATTTGGCAAGGAACCATATGGAAGATCTAGAAGTCCAGAAATGAGATCATCTTCAAAGTATCTATTCTTGGGAGAAACTTTTAGACGGGGTTAAGATTTGTTCATGGAAATGGATAAGAGCTCATTACCCTTTATCCTTTCACGCCCCGTTTGTTTCTTGGGAACATCATCCTTTAAATTGTTTACCCAATAAATTTTAAACAAGTTTGTCGCGTATGTATATTTTGGGATTAGAGCACCTTTTGTACTCTTTAATAATATTTCATCTTCGCTTTTTAAAAAAAAGTTTTTAGATATGATTAAATTCTTTTAAAATCTATTCCTAATTTTTGGGGGTAATTTTGGTTATTTAATAATATGTAATATTGATATTATTTTTTGTAATTGTACCATTTTTTAAACCACAATGCATAAAACATTATGACGGAAATTGTTCTAAGCTTAGAAATTCCATAAAATATTTTAGGCTAATGTCTAATATGGATTTGGGAGAGATTTGAATAGGAGCTCAAATATTGGACTGATCTTATCATTGCAATGTTATATTATATGAGATTTTGCCACAAAAAACTAACATAACGTGTCAAAATAAACAATATAAATCTACTATTCAAAAGAAAATGTAGACAAATTTATTTGACCGCATAGGTACCAATTCTCGAGGCAAATTCTCTAAACTCACAATCGATCGTGATCTAATCAATTTGATTGCATAAGAAATTTCCACTCATGTTTCAGAAAGGGACCAGACAAGGTGACCCTCTTTCTCCTTTCCTGTTCTTGATCGCTGTCGAGGGTCTGAGTTGTTTGATGAAAAAGGCCGTGGATCTTAAAGAGTTCGAAGGGATCGAGATTGGTAAGAAAAAGATTGTAATCAGTCATCTACAATTTGCGGATGACACCGTGCTGATAGGGAAAGCCTCGATGGAAAATACTAAGTGTCTGAGAGGTGTTTTGCTACTGTTCGAAATCGCATCTGGCCTGAAGTTTAATTTTCACAAGAGCTCGTTACATAGTGTGAATGTGAAGACCCGATAGTTGGAGGCCCTTGCCGGAATCTTACAGTGCAATGTGGGTAAAATCCCATTCACTTATCTGGGCCTACCCCTTGGGGCGAATTTTCGAAATAAAGTCAGTGATTGACAGGTTTAGAAGGAAGCTCTCGGGTTGGGAAAGACGGTTCCTATCATTTGGAGGTCGATTAGTGCTTTTGAATTCGGTTTTGTCAGCTTTGCCAGTATATTATCTCTCATTTTTTAAAGCCCCGGAGTGTGTGATTAAAACCTTGAAAAGATTACAACGGAATTTTTTATGGGGGGTAAGGGGGAGAGTCGGAAAATTGCGTGGGTTAAATGGGGGTCTGTATGTCAAAGTAAAGTCATGGGGGTTGGGTGTGAGGGACTTAAAGTCTTTTAATATAGCTCTACTGTATAAGTGGTTATGGCGTTGGGTAGCGGGGGATAGATCTCTTTGGGTCAGAGTGTTAGAGTTTAGGTATGAGTCTTTCAGATGGGTGTCAGACGAGAGTTCAATCAGTAAGAATTGGTCTTTTTGGTGGAGGGACTTGTTCGAGTTGTGGTGGAGTCCATTTGGGGAAGTATTTAGGAAAAACTTGAGTTTTTCTTTAGGGAGTGGGTGTAGAGTGAGATTTTGGGTCGATCCTTGGGTAGAGTGTAAGTGTCGGTTAAAAGATAGGTTCCCAGGGTTATTTGCTTTGTCATTACAAAAGGAGGAAATTGTTGGGAAAGTGTGGGATGTGGGAAGTGAGTCTTGGGTCTTCAAATGGGGTAGGGAGCTTAATATTGATGAATTTTTTGCTTATATGAATCTTTGGCAAATGATTCACAGGTACAAAGTTAAGGCGGAATCGCTGGACTCATGGATGTGGGATGGCTCGAGAAAGATCTCGTTCACGACGAAGGAAATGTATGACTTAATTGTGGTTGAGTCGACAGGTGAAGAAGAGGTGTCGTTCCCTTGGTGGAAGCTATGGTGGAAGGTGGTCCCGTCGAAGATCTCTGGGTTCTCGTGGAAGGTTGTCCGTGGAAGAATCCCGACAAAGGACAATTTGATGATTCATGGTGTTTCCGTTGGCATGGAAGATGGTTCGTGTCCACTGTGCCAAGGCCCGAAGGAGTCATCCAACCATCTTCTTTTCTCTTGTCCGATTGCTTTGCTTGTTTGGCAAGCCGTGTCAATATGGCTCGGTAAGTCAATTCCCTATGCTTCGAATGCTAGGGATCACTTTGCTGATTTTGTTGATTCCTAAAAAGGCAAGATTAGAAAGAAAGTCGTTGGCTTGATTTGGCAAGCTACCCTGTGGAAGATTTGGAAAGTCTGTAATGGTATGATTTTTAAGGAGAGTTCGTATACCTTGGACGAACTAATTGATGGTGTCAAGTATTGTTCTTGAAAGTGGATCCAGTCTCATTATCCACTGTCCTTCCCTTATTCGTTTATTAGCTGGGATTGCAATCCGATCGAATGTATCCCTTTCAGGTTGTAAGTTTTTTCATGCGCTCTTGATTGTACGATTTGAGTTTTGATTACCCCTTGTGTTCAAGTAATATATTTCATCTTTACATTTAAAAAAAAATGAATATATCGTGAATTTATTTGCAATTTATTATGTTCACAAACAAAATTTAGTATTATATAAGAAAAAAAAATCTTTACTCTTTACATCACATACATGTGATAAAGAGACCATGCTCAATCTATCACTAGTGCGACATGAAATTTATAGGGGTGATTTTCTTTATTAATTAATTACTTTTTTATTTTGTTTGGAAGACTTATTTACTTGTTTTGTTAGAGTTGTCTTATGCATGTTCATTAAGTACAATTAATGAAGTATAGAAGAAATGCCACGTATGCTAATCCAACAATTAATCATAAAAATGCGAAGAACATGAATTTGATTAGCACGCTGGTTACACCACTAAGCCGAAAAAACCGGAGAATTTTTACACATGATGTACAAGTATAATGTCACTAATCATATGATATTTAGTGTTAATGGTTTTTTTATTCAAATATTGATAATTGAAAAATAACAATCACCTTATTACTTATGGTTTTGGTTCTGTTTTAAATCCACCTAGTTTGAGATCTCTATGTTTACTCGGATTGGATCATTTCTTCATGTTTGTATTGTATACTAATGACAGCAGAGTCACATTTACATGAGACGATTTTATGATAAGATGGATTGTAATTTGAGCATGACGTTTTAAGCTAAAAAAGAAATGTGAATTGATTTGTGTTATTTTATATTTAATTTCATGCGAGTTTTAATCATAAATTTAGTATTAATAGTCTCATCTATAGAGAAATTACAAAGAATAAGAAAATGTGTTGTAATTGATTAATATCCTAAAAGCAGAGCCGTTGCTTGTGTATATATAAAAAATATTATAATCTAATAAGCCCTAATGGGAGCGGTAATAGCAGAAACAATTTTTTTTCTATAGGGTATGTTCGTTTATTGTTTGAAAAGTCTCTTTTGGAATTTCAAATCTCATATCCCGGTAACCAAAAATTTGTATGCAATATTGCATACAAGTGATATGTGCAATTATAGTTTGATTTTTTTTTTTTTAATTAATTCGCGGGTTAGGGCATATTGCTGGGGGATCTGCTTTCTTCTTCATCGCGTTGCTCAGACAGACGCTATTAGATTTCGATTGGCGTTGAAATCGACGAGGTATGAAATCGAACAGACGTTGAAATCAAAAGGGACATCCCATCTAGGTTTTATGAATCGACAAGGTGTGATTTCAATTGTTGTTATTTTACGCGTTGTTTCGTTGATGATTTGGAACCAGATTTTCTGGTGCTTTTGGTTATTAGTGATTGCGTTTAAGATTTAGCTATAAATATTACTCTATTATTCTTTTGTTTGTTATCAGACGCTTGATGCAAATATTTTTGTTTTGAGTTCTTTTTATTTCTTGTTTCATATTATATTACCAGTATTGGCTCTTTGTGCATAAATAAATAATTAAATTATATTTTATATTGGTGCTCCAATTATTTTTTCTTGCAGTTTTTCAGATCCTTCTGCACTCTTCTCACGATGTTTTTTAAATCTGTATTTTGGATACTGGTTTTTGTTCATGTAGTAACACTCTTTTGCTCATAGGGTAACACTCTTTTGTTCATGTAGTAACACATCAAGTTGTTCTTTAAATCTGTAATTTTGGACTGGAGATTTCTTTTCGCGCTTGTACTGGTTTTGATCATGTGGTAACACGTTTTTCTTCATAGGGTAACACTTTTTGTTCATGTAGTAACAAATGTTTTTTTTAGTAATATGTAACATTGTTCACATATCGTCATAATACTATATGAGTACTCATGTGTTACCATATGAACAACAATGTGTTACCTTGTGATCCCATGTTACCTTATAAATATTTATGTGTTACGATATGTTTTAATACGTGTTACGTAAGATATGAAGTTTTTTCAATATAACAATGTAGTAACACTTATAGATAGATGTAGTAACACACAAAAACTTGAGAAAAAATTTTTTTTAAAATTATGTGTTCAATAAGTATTGAACCTGCAACCAAATACATTAACAACAGACCTAAACCACTAGGCTACAACACATATTTGATAATGATATGCATCTATAAATATATAACTACCCTGCCCGCGCCAACCATAGCCCTGGACTACTCTGATCGCCCCGCCCCGCGCCGAACCCGGCCCGACCCGACCCGACCGACTTGCTGCTGACCCGCGAGTTTTTGAGTCATTTGTCTTAATTATGGTGTATTGCACATATCAATAGGGTGCAATATTTAACACAAGACCTTCTCATCCATGTATCCCCATTTATTTATCAGGATTTCGGTATAAGATTTTAAATCCTCCAAAATTCTATTGTTTAAAACATTTATTTTACCCTTTTTCAAATACAATTTTCAATATACTATCAATCATTTATCACATGTTTTTCAATTATTATTATTTATTCAACTCAATACTCTCTCTCCTACATTTTTTTTAATTTATTATCATTACATAATCATTCAATCATTTCTACATTACTTTTTACAGTAAAATACTTTTTTTCTATAATCAATTTTTTTAAAATCCTACTTTATCAAATTCTACAAAATACACACACCCAAACATATACTCCCTATGTCCCGTGATTATTGCAACACTTGTCTTATTTGGACGTCCCAATATTACTTCAACATTCCTAAAATGAAAATGACACACAATACTAACACGCTCACAACATCATTTTATTTTCAAAATTGTCACTCAAATCCCTTCTTTATTTAACTCATACCCACTAAAAGTCAACATTTTCACCTTGAATTACCCACAATACCCCTTCTTTATTACATTCAAACCCACTTTTCACTTTTCTCCTTGATTTGCGTGTCGTTTTCTGTATTGCAGTCCTCTTGGAACAAAGGGAGTACAAAATATGAATACACTTTTAATTTATATCAAATTCTTCCAAATTCCCTAAAAAAAATTTCAAATCCCACAAAACTATAAAGAAACATAGTTTAAGATATATTTCTTCTTATTTTCACATAGTATTTTCCAATTTGATCTCTTATATTAAATTTCAACTTCAAAGGCATGAGACCCTCAAATAGATAATCTGCAGTTGACTGTTATCAAATTTTTTATTAGTTTAAATAATAATAACTTTGAGCATATTTTATGGTGTTCATAGATAATGGAATGTGAATTTGGAACCCTGGTCTCAATTTGCATATTCAATTATGTATGACTTTAGTTTTTACGTTTAGAAATTTTTGTTGGTATAAATCGTTGGTTTGGTTCTTATATTTGCATATTCAATTATGTATGAATTTAGTTTATAAATGTAATAATATTAATTGATAAATATAGTAATATAAATTTTATATTATGAACAATTTTTATTTGAGATCTCCCTATATAAATGAGTTAATTTTTTTATTCTTTTTGTAATTAATTAAGGAGACAGAGGAAAGAGGGAAAACTGTGAGTATGCAAAGCATGCAATGCACATTGCAGAGAAAACTGGAAGTGAGAAGGCAAAGGTAGGGCGCACACGCACGCTCCACCGCCTTACGACTGCCCACAGCTTTTGTCGGCCTTTTTTTTATACATACTCTTTTGTACTTACCCTCCAAATTTCCTTGAAAACAATGTTTCATTCCCTTTTCTTTTTTTTATTCTAATAATTAATGTATCAAAGATTCTTATTTCTGATCTCAACTGCGCATTAATCACGAGCTACGTTTCTTTTTCAAATTTATAATTGTTCCTCGGATTTACGTATTTGATAACTTTTATATGAACACAAATTTCTCGATAGAAGTTGTTCATATAATTATATATATAAATTGATATAATTTTTTTAAATTAATATTAATAACATCTAATATTATTATCTTAATTTATAAGTATAATGATATTAATTGATAAGTATAATAATATTAAATCCTCTTCATCCTCATAAAAAAAATTGGTAGACTATTGCATGCATTATCACTAATATCCACCGGAACTGAGAAGCATCGACATGCTCATAAAAAATTGGTGGTTCATCATGACTAGGGGTGAATGAAATATCGAAAATACCAGTATACCGCACTTATGAAAAATATCAATTTTATCGAAATTTTCTGTATACCGAAGTTTTTGGTACGGTATGGTACCGTACCGAAAATTTCGGTACGATAACGGTATGAAAATATAAAAAAATTCGGTATATCGAAATATTTTCGGTATACCGGAAAAATATACCGGTATACCGAAAAATTTCCGATATACCGGAAAAATTTCCGATATACCGAAAATATATCCGGTATACCAAAAATATTTCGGTATACCGGTATATACTAAAATTTCGATACGGTATCGGTATGTAATATTGGCATACCGAAAATTTCGGCATATCAAATTTTCGGTACGACAATGGTATGACATTTTTCGGCATCGAAAATTTCGGTACGGTAACGGTATGGCGAGAAAATTTTCGGTATGTCGTACCGTCCACCCCTAATCATGACCATTATTTTCATTAGAATATTCATCGAAAATTGGTGGTTCATCGTATTCACCATGGAATATAGGATCAAATATCAATAAGTCAATTTGTTGGTCGATCTGCGTATCATCATCTTCATGCATCAAATGTTCATCACAAGAAGTATCGTAAAATCGATAGAACTCTCAAATTGATCATCGTAACTTATCTTTGATTACCAACTTATGTAGACAATGAAATTGTATAACAAAGAAGATATATACGAAGAATACACAAGAATACACTAATTTTGTTGCGATATTTTTCTTCATACCTAACCACCAGTAATAGCATCTTAAATTTCTACCCATTTTAGTAGTTTCTGGATGTACTGAATATGGCGAGAGAAGAAGATGAGAGTAGTGATAAAGAAAGAACTTCTCAATCAGTAGCACATTCAACAAGATTTAACACATCATATACACAATAATAATATAATAATAGTATGTAAAGTGATACTTAAAAAAGAAACACAATAATAATATAATAATAGTATGTATAGTGATACTTAAAAGAGAGACTTTAGATAGATTGATGTTTTTAACTCCTTGAAAGACCCAAACCTTTAAACTCGCCTCTACTCAGTAATATTTTCAATTCATATTCCTATAATACTAATTAAATGCCTATTAAAATATTATTTTGTGTAGGTTAAGTTTTGTATGTACAGAGATGAAAATATCGCAAAATATTGTGGATATATCGCATTTTTAAACTATGTAACAGTGTTTTCATAACCGAACAGGTGATCAAATCGGTCTAGGCAGGTGTTGTCGGTTCAATCGGTTCAACCGGTTGGACCGGCGGTTCAACCGTTTATTGTATTAAATTAAAATATTAGATTGTTGACCACTTGACGAGGAATCCATTTAAATTGTAATATGATAAATTATTAAATTTCACTCTTAATTTTCTTATTAAAAATAACAATTCTGATTAATAAGCTATAACTACTATTGGATATGTAATTAATTAATATTCTAAATAAACTATAATCTGACTACTACCTAGATATATGTAATTAAACATGTAAATTAATAAAATAAACTAAAATACTAGTATCTCCTATTACAAACCTGACACCATTGTAAACCTCTAGCTACCACTATCACACACAAACCCATTATAACACCCAAACCTACTGTCACTCATATATACACAGTTACACATGCATATGTATGTATATATCGAGAAATGGAGAAAGAGTTCAGTTCGAAAAATAAATAACTTGCTCGAGGAAAACTGGCGAGTGAGGAGTCACGAGTCGTGGAACGCCGACGACATGAGGACATCGACGGTGACGGCATGCGGCTGAGCTTTTTTAGGTATAAAAGTAAGAAAAGAAAGAAAAAAGTCCGGTTCTACCGGTCCGGCGGTTTGCCTGTTTCACCGATTTTATCCGGTTCTGACCGGTTTATCTTGGTTTAACCGGAAAAACGGTTATTTGGGGGTGATTGGACCGGTTACCTGGCCGGTTCCCGGTTCAACCGGTTGAACCGGCCGGTCCGGTCCGGTTTTGAAATCACTGCTATGTAATATGAATTTCGCAAGTAATTTTTTTTTTTACCGTGAACAATGTAAATATCGCATAATATCGCAAAATATCGCAAAAAATAAGGAAATATCGGAAATATCACGATATTATTACAGATTTTGATATATATATTTTAAATTTAATTGCACCATGGGTATGGACACTGATCATAGTGATATGTCTCAAGATTCATATGCTTCTGACACATATGCGAGTTCACAGTTTGATTGGAATACTCAAAATATTTTTCATCGTCCAACTCCTCAAATGTCTTATGAAAGTCAAAATGCGTATTAACAAAATATTTGGGTCATGACATAGTATCCAATTCATGGTGAAACAGTTGGAAGAGATAGGAAAACATATAAATGACATGTGCATAATTATATCCATGATTACTTTAATGTGATGAGTTGGTGACAGTATTGTTTGGATAGAGATGTCATTACATTTTCTATTTTTGAACCTTATAGGTCATCATTTTGGTACTAATTATATTTTATCATGTAATTTTAGTCATTTTGTATTTTATTATATATTATATTGTCAGCTGTTTTTTATGGACAGTGTTTATATAATTTATTGCTAATATTTTTTATTTAAATATGTCATTTTATTGTGATTTTAAATGAAATGTATGCATAATTTTGTGTAATAATAACCTGTAAAATTTCATGTCAGAATTTCTATTTTTTAACATAATTTCCGTCATTTTTTTAAATTTTTCGCGATATCGATATATCCGTAAAATTAAGGTTGAGATATTACTTGCGATAGCGATATTTTCATCCCTGTGTATGCATTTAGATGCACGTGCACTTATAATATATTTTAAAATTATAGTTTATAATATTTCAACATGAATAAATTATATAATTTTAAAATGCACTATGAATATACGATGTATTTAGATACACACGAGACCCACTCTTTGTATAGTTAGTCTTTGTTGAAAGTGCCCACTTTACATATTTTAGCTTCTTTAATGAGATTTTACTAATCTATCAAATATCATTTTTTCCATTGTATTAATTTATCGAAAAAATTTTGTGTGAAATCGAGTTTATTGTGAGTTTGATTTTTTTTCGTATTACTATTATATATAAAAATGATCATTGTTATGGATAAAATTTTAACGGTTATGCACAAAAACTTTCTATTAAATTTTTTTTATATTTTTAAATAGTAAATTTTTTTGTGCATAACAGTGATAATATTTACACATAACAATAGTAGAATTCATGTATAGACCTGATCCACAAGAATGATACTCTAATTTATCTATATGTGATAACATAGTACACTATTCAAAGAAATTTTTCATAAAATGTCCTGCTATAGCCCACCTGGTCACTGGGCTCCTCAATTGAGTGGGAGACTCAGGTTCCATTCCCTTTAAGAACGAATTGGAGTATGAGAGTTATAAGGTGATTTGATGAATTTGTGGAGTGTTTGAGTGCTTAGTGTATTAATTACTAACAACTAACATTGTCCGATAAAAAAAAATGTCCTGCTATAAAATTGTGGTTAATGAATAATGATTCGAAATTCCAAAACTCCACTTTAACCAATAAACAATACTCAAACCTACTCTCGAATAACAAATTGGACTTTAATAATCTACATTAATTATCACAATAGGCCATCTCATCACTCGATATATTCATGCTTTAACACCATATCTCAAATCTTCTCCAAAAAAAAGTTGAGTTGGAGAATTTAGACATTAACCCACCCACATAATTGATGCACAGCCTCAGCATCTGCGTATCCGACTCATATCTGTACGGCTCCGGACATTTTTATTCACTGCATCTTTTTTATTTCTAAGATTCGGAATAAATCATCTCAAATTATTACTCTAAGATACCATTTTCTTTTTGCTATTATTTTAAGGTACAATTGTAATTGCATATATATAGTTGAATTTGCACGTTCGACTACATAATGTGCAAATTTGAATATATATATATATATATGTAATTGCAAAAAAAAAAAAAAAATATATATTAAAGTCAAAGGTGGAACAGTGTAGGGCCAAGAGGGTCATTGTTGCTTTAAATGTAATGAATGTTACATATTTATTGCATAACCGTTCAATACTATACATTGTAGATAAATGTGGTGTGTAAGATTACATAAGATCACATTATCAGTTCCATGTATATATAAGTATAAATGATTCACAACTTAGATAAAATTTACCAGTTTCTTGTATATATAAATATAAATGATTCACAACTTAGATGAAATTGAACAATTCATGGGTAAAAGTTGATGTGTAATGCTAGGATTGGTTTATCTTGACCAATAGGTTATACTATTACATAAAGATGTGCAGAATGGACCTAAAATGAGGAAATTATTATAGACTGGACTTAAGAGAGAAGAATTAGATTCAGTGGTTATATGTTTCTTAATCTCTGTCACTTAAATGAGATTATATGTAGTTAATATTTATTGCTTTGATTTATTATGTGTAGCGAATCGATGAGATTCAATAATTTGTACTATGAGCAATATTATTAATTACATGACAATCGCCAATATTTAATATAGAGAATCGTGTGCATGGAAAGTCATATTTGATTTTGTCCCCTTGATGGACTCACAAGGTTTATCATATCAAACCTTGCAAGTGGACTAATATCCGGTATGATAATAATGAGTGAGTTGTCCTTACTTCAAGTAAATAGATATTAATTAATTAAAATGTCCAGTAGCTTAAATTAATTAATGGACAATAAATTTTAAACACGAGAAAATAATAACCGGAAGCCATATTTCGTAATATGGGTTGGAGTGGATAGTTCAATATTAATTTTATAGTGAAATGAATTAATATTAATGAGTAGGAAAAATATTGGGCTCAATATTGATTTCCAAACCTATTGGGAGGTTCAATCCTGATTCTGCTAAAGGCCCCTCAAGTAGCCCAGTTAAAGTCCAATTAAAATAAAAATTAATTATTGCAAGAATATATTTATTGGGAGATATAATTTTGAAAATTTATATATATATATAAATATTTTAAATTAGAAGAGAAAGAAGAAGAAAGAAATTTTGGAAAGAAATTATGGAAGGAATATCAGATTTCTTGGAAAATAATATCTTTCCATAATTTCAAAAGGAGATCTTTGACTTTTCTTTTCTTGGTAATAATTTCGAAAATAATAAGAAAAAATAAAGGGAGGAAATCTCTTGGATGGTATTTTATGGAAATAGAATATATTGAATATATTCAAGATTATTTCTTGGATAAGAAATAAAACATCTTTCCATATAATTCTTGTAGCCCTAATTTTCGTTCTCCTCCGTACAAATAAGGGGTTGATTTTTCAACCCAAGACTACAAGACAAGAGATTTTCGAAAATACGGTGTGTGTGCACAACAAGAATTATTTTTTTCCCTGAGTGTTAAAAGTTTGGAGGATCTCCCACGGATCATCAAACTTGGACGAAGGGAATATTTGGGAAGACTTTTAGGTAGAAATAATTGCATTAATTAAGTTTAAGTTTAGTTAGCTCTACCTGTCAACGGTGTCTCTTCGATCAAGAGGTAAACACGAAATCCCTTAATTGAATTAATTAAGTTTAGTTGGTCCTACCTTTCAACGGTGTCTCTTCGATCAAGAGGTAAACGCGAAATCGCGAAATCATGTTTGTTTCGAGACTCATCCGGATGGACTTAGAACTTTGAAAACCACATCCCATTATAGTTTGAGATTTAAAAATAGACTTCAAAGAATTCCTCTCCTATAAAGTACACATACACTCCTATTTTCCACAAAATTCAATACAATCACATCACTACTTTTCTAACTCTCAACACAATATAATAATATCACATAAATTATTATTAAACATTGATTTGACATAAAGTAAAATCTCACTCTATCAAAATTTTGAAAATAAACATATATTTTTTATCATTCACCAAGAATTTCAAATCCATAGGATTTCGAAGTCATGACTTCCCCCGCACACTTAAATCCCGAAACAAACATAACCTTAATTCTGCATGTGTTGGGGATTTACAGTTTTCCTATTTGTTCAAATACATGAATTGCATAATTTAATTGTTTAAATCATAAAATTAAATTTATAGTTATTCGTATTTAATTAGTTCAAATAATTTTTAAATATACATAAAAAATTTAAAAATATATTTAATTATATTTTATTATAAATTGGGTCCTCTTGAATTACTTTAGATAATGAGTCTCTTTAACTCTATAACTTAGAGTGATGGGTACATAAAAAAATCGTCTAGTTCTATAAAATTCCAATTTTATCTCAAACAATCTTATATATAAAACAAAGCCCCAATATAATATGATAGACAAAAATTTGTATAGACCTGATTCATGCTATGAACTCGGTTATTTAAATATCATTATTACATACAAAAACTCTCACTACTATGTATAAAATTATCACTGTTATGTACAAAAATAATTACTGTGTAAAAAAATGCTTTATATTTTTAAATAGTAAATTTTTTTGTGCATAACAGTGATAGTTTTTACTCATAACAGTGATAGAGTTTATGTATGAACCTAATTTACATGAATGTTACTCAATATGATATTTGAGTTATAATATTTAAAAAAAATGATTAGGCAAAAATTCATAAACTCATATGACATATAATATGTTAAATACGATATGTTTTTTTTATGAAATATTAATAGGTTGGAGGTGTTGTCTTCTACTCCTGCCTATAGGGTGACAGTTCTTAAAAAAAAAAAACTAAGACATTTAGGTGCATCACTTACTTACATGTAATTTAAAATCATAAAATTTGGTATATTAAAACATTCAACTTATTTACATTAAATATGTAATTATTAATATGAAAAAATAGTGGCACAATTCAATGTAACAAGTTGCATATTTTAATATAATAAATTGCATAATTTTAAAATACACTATAAATTTATAAGTACACGATACACCTAAATGCACATAAATATCATTCTTAAATTAAAGACCAAATAATCAAATCTAGCACATACTTTTCAGTTTTTATCAATTTTAGCACATACTTTTTTCTCTCTCCAAATTTAGCACATACTTTCACCAAATATTTAAAAATATCCCGAATCATTATTTTCGACAAAATTCGTCCAATGTGGTCATTGGAGGTCACCTATCTTATTGACGTGTACTTATTAAAATATAAAAAAATAAAAATATCACCACCTAAAAGAGAACGCGGGATATAAAAATATTTCGGGTCACTATTTTTAAATTTTAGGCGGTGATACTTTTAATTTTTTAAAATTTTAATATTTACACGTCAGCAAGACAGGTGAACTACAATGACATATCAGACGAATTTTGTCGAAAATAATAATTCGGGATGTTTTTAAATATTAAGTGAAAGTATGTGCTAAATTTGGAGAGGGAAAAAAACATATGCTAAAATTTATGAAGACCTAAAAATATGTGCTAAATTTGATTATTTAGCCTAAATTAAATTATGTGTCAAGTATAAAACTTGTTTATAATTATTCTCTTTTGATGTACATGGAAAAGCGTATGAATTTGCAAGTAGTGCTATTCGTTTTCACCTTGAGACATATTTGACATAAAGCAAGATTTATAGCGATCACAACCTCAACCGAAGGAGACAATAAATGGATAGTGCTTTCATGTTGGTATATTTTTCCCACGCCAACAACTATAATTACAAATATTATAATACAAAATGATAAAAATAATATATTTTTTTTATATTATTAGTTATTACTCATTATATATAAACATACGCATAACAAATTATGCAGTAAAGTTTGATATTAAAAAAAAACGTATATACATATATATATATATATATTAACACATTTAACCGTCTTTAGATTATTGGAAAATAACCCAGTGTGCCGAAAAAAATGATGTGTGATATTTAAAAAATGTTAAGATGACAGGATTCTTTTTGCAATTTTAGTTTATATTAATTACGCAAATTTTATCTTTATTTTTTTAGTTTATTTTATATAAAATGTATATTAGTATGTTAGTTAATAATAATTCATTTGTTCGCCCAAGATTAGCATTTATCGCCGTAGATGAACAGGGATAGTGGTGCATAAATATAATAGTGTTAATGTCTATACATAATAAATATAGAGTTTTCCGTGAATTCGGATTATGAGCACATGAATTTTCATTCGTAACAAACTCTTCAAAATTTCTCAATACAATTCCAATTTGAAAGATGAATTTGATCATCTTCTTCTGTACAATTTATAACGGATGTCAAATTCGTTGTAAAACTCGTAAAATCCCATTTCTTTTAAGAGAAAAAACACAATAATTCATCTGAAATTTAATATTATTCTCGAACCCTTACGAACGTTCTTCTTTCCACCATAGATAGACCCATAATCCAATTTAATGTTGGTTTTAATTTTTTTTCATTTTGTTTTTTATCCATTGGAAGCACTGGAATGGTGTACAAGTGGACACAAAAACGATAAAGTAGTACTATTGAGTGTCAACATTGACAAATAAGATTTTTCTTTCCCGACATGGAAATATGGAATACCTCATAATAAAAAAAAGGAGCTAAGAGAAAAAAAAAACTATTTGATTTTTTAATTTTTAATTGTAAAATTGAACATAAATCCGTTAAATTATCGACTCAACAATGAAGATCGGTTGATACTTGATCGAATGAGTTGGGTGTTAGTGACTTAATTAAATAAACTGACAATTTGTGCACCTGAAAATAGCTAGGAAAAAAATACTATGATATTTTTCAAATAAAAAGTAATACTCCCTTTTAATTGAAAACTGAGATACTTTTGTTTTCTTTATAAAAGAATATTATTTATGTTGATTTAAAAGTGTTCTTTTTAAACTTTATAGTATTACTTTTTAACTATAAAATACCCTTAAAAAATATGAATTTAAGATGGTGATATCAAATATCATGGGTCTTCTGTGCACTATGTGAACCATTGCATTTTACTGTGTATTTTAGAAGCATACGACTTATTACATTGAAACATACAACTTATTCACGTTTTAGTGTAATAAATTGTATGTTTTAGTGCATCAAATTGTATATTCCTAAAATACACTATGAAATACACGGTGCACCCAATTGGACGGGCGCACGTTGAGGCCAAGGGGGCCACTGCCCCCCCTCCCCCCGGCCCCACTTGATTTTTATATATATTTAATTATAATTAAGATACATCTGTGTGAAACAGTTTCATAGTAAGACAAAGCATAAATTGTAGATTAATGCTTTAGTATTTTGAAATAATGGGTGTTATTTGTATTAGATTGTATCATATCTCATGTATAAAACCGTCTCATACGAGTATGTCTCCTTTAGACAAAGTATTATGTGCATCATGTTCACCGTACACCACTATTACTAATAATTATAAAAATTAACACTTTATAAATAAAATGTTGATCTTTAGGTGAGAAAGAGGTAGCGAAATAGAGAAAGAAATATGTACAATTCACATTTTAAATATACATATAAATGTATTCGATTCCGTTAATATAAAGATATTTAGTTCAAATAATTCTAGAAAATATATAAAAATTCGAAAGTGCATTTAGTCACGCTATATTATAAATTGGACCCCTCAGTAAAATTCTTGAGTACGTTCCTCGGTGCACCTGATGCATACAAGACCTAACGAATCAAAAAATGAGCAGCAGGGTTGACAGAAGTAAGATATGAATGACATTAGTGATGAATATTTTAGCATATATTCCTTATCTTAATAAATCGACATAAAGAGAGAGAAGCTTTTAAAAAATGGAGATATGGAAGGAAAAAGAAAGAGCCAATTTGTCAAATAAATAAATATGAGGGTGGGCACTTTGACATGCCACTCAAATGATGTCGGTTAGGTATGCACATGCTCATCAATATGGTCATTACAATAAAGGAGAAAAGACATTAAAAAAATATTAAGCAAAGAGAATAAATCATTTGATGCCTTTAATGATAATTAACAAGTTAATCATGAGATTATTCTTTTCTAATTAAAAAAATTAAGTTTGGTTTCCATCGGATCAAGGAATCACAATTCAAGGATAAAAAGGTTTCACATTCTCAACCTATATTTGGTTAAAAATTTAAAAACAAAATGGGTCTACATATTTAAAGCTGTCCATTCTATGTACTTTAATTTCGAAATATTGTAAAAATGTGTGGTGCAAAATTAAAACAACGAATGGTGGGATCTTTAAGCAAGAATGATAGATTCATGTACGATAAGTTGTATTAGCTTTGATCACATCAATTATTCCAACAAAAAATGCCAATTTTTCTTTAAGAAAAGTTGAATATAATAAATTAAATTTATAATATAATACAATAATACATGAATTAGTTTTTTCGTTAAATACTTATAGGTTGATTCACATCCCTAGGGTAGGGGAAGGGCGAATCCAATTAAGAACAAGTAGTACAAGTATATCCCATTTTGAAAGAAAAATAAAATAATACCAAGGTGCATACATTTTTTTTTAAATAAAAGTACCCATTTTCTGGAAATTAGAATGAACGTTTGTGATATTTTTTTTAAAAAGTGGGTTGGATCGTCAGTCGCACTGCTACTCAAAAAGCACAACGAATTGATTCGAAACGTTAGATTGAATGATTTCCGAACCGCCCATAAAGCGTTCAAAAGCAAAAAAAAAGGGCTTGAACCGCTGAAAGATTAAACTCGCTGCTCTGATGTTATCTGAAAAATAAATAAATTGAGGGCTATTTCGTAATTTTTTATACTTATTGATGCATCCATTTTACAATTTATATGGGTTATTTTGCAATTTTGAGAAACTATTTTAAAAAATAAATTTTGAGGGGCTATGATTTTAATAAATATAAATAATTATATTAATGTAATTATGACATCATACCGGCTTACCATCTTGAATAATGGCAAGACCTATTAAGATTGTTCAGGTCAACATCCACTTTCTCTTTTAAAACATAGTTTATGTGGAATTAGTTAATTTTGTGACGAATCTACTATTATTAAATATTTTTTGAAGTAGATCTATTCTGAACTCAAGTTCACGATGAACTCTATCTCTATTATGCACAAAAGTAACAGTACGTGATAGTGTTTATCCATGCATCTTCTTAACAATAATAGTGCATAAACATAACAATACATGATACATATCTACATAGAGATTTAAACAAAAGAGGTCCCGTAACTTTGCACCTTTATTGAAAAAGTTCCGTATATATCACTTGTTTCAGTTTAGTTCCGTATGTATTCAATTTGTCGATTTAGTCCTAAATCATCGGAGACCAGTCAAACCAGCCAAAAAACGACGTCATTTTCGGGGCGTGTGATACACGTGACCCTAATTTTGATCGGGAAACGTTGTATCACATGTCGATTTAGTCCCAAATTTAGGGGCGCGTGTATCACACGCTCCAAAAACGACGTTGTTTTTGGCTGGTTTGACTGGTCTCCGACGATTTGGGACTAAAACGACACAAATTGAATAAATACGAAACTAAATTGAAACAAGTGATATATACGATATTTTTTCAATAAAGGTGCAAAGTTACGAGACCTTTTTTATTCAAATCCCTATATATATGTATAATAGTGATAGTATGTATATATATCAGTGATATTTGAAAAAACATAATACACATAAACTCGAATCCACACAAATTTTATCTTCTTTTTTAACCTGGTGTGAGTTGTCGATCTCTCTATCATTGTGAATTTATAGTAGAATTCGAGCTATACTATATTGGTATTATAACTACCTCCATTCTTAGTTATATATATGTTCATTTATATCCATTTATACAAATCAATATTTCATTAATTAAGATATCAAAAAATTATTGCATTCTTATTTATTACTCCCTATTTGATGCTATTTATTAATAAATCTATAATTACAAAAGAATAATTAGTGTTTATTAGTGGTATTGATGGAAAAAAAATTCGTTGATATTAATAAAGTGATAAATAATTAGAAACATCATATCACATAGAATTGAAAACATAATTAGGAATCGAGGTAGTACATCTTATCTTTAGATTGAATTTTATGTAATATCTTATTTGTTTGCATATTTTTAAATATTAAATAATGTCTTTTTTCCTATAATATATATATCCCTAATATTTAAAAAAATGTTGGATGAGCCGTGATATATATGAGACACTTTGAAGCATGATTGTGTGCATGAGTGTATGGAATTAGATGATGATGATGATGATTATGTTAATGTGTGGGGGTCAACATCCAGGTGATTCAACCATATCTCTTAGCTGTTAGGGAAGTTAATTCATATATATATATATATATATATATATATATATATATATATATATATATATATATAATGTTCATTTCATTTAGTGGGTCATCCCAATTTTATTTATTTCTATGGGGTGCCCTTCAACTTCAATCAATCATCTTCCCACTCTCTGTAGATGACCATAATATCGCCTACCTTTTCATACACCATTTCTTGTTTTGACAAATTCTTGTTTGGAATCAAATAGTGTGAGATGATTTAAATTATATGCATTTTCATACTTAACGTCATTAACTCCTTACTTGTTTTTTGCTTTAACTAATAACAAAATTTTGAGGTATATTTGCATGAGATGGTCTCATGGTGGAGCATAAGTTGGAAATTAATATTTTAACAATTTAGAAGAAATGGGTGTTATATGTGTATTAAGTTGTATCCCATCTATACATGAGATCGTCTCATATAATTTTTGTTCAAAATTTTATGCGACATGAATATGGTGAAATTTTGTTTAGAAAATTTAACTCATATTTTATTGGTCATAGCATAACAAAAAAATGGAAGGATAAAACGAAAATATTAGTTGATATAAAAAAATTGTAATTTTCATAGTGAAAGACGTTTCTAGTATTTTTTTAATATATATTTTTTCATCATATGAATCAATATTCTTATTATATAAACTAGTATATATGTTTATCTTCAAAAAGATATTGAACGCATTACCAAACTGTTTGATTGAAAAAATTTATATCAAAATTGCACCTGCAGTGCAATTGATGATACATAGAAATGTTGCTCTTAATTAATGGATAAATGTTGATAGTATCATGTGAG
This sequence comes from Stenogyne calaminthoides, assembly GCA_037126765.1. Taxonomy (NCBI): domain Eukaryota; kingdom Viridiplantae; phylum Streptophyta; class Magnoliopsida; order Lamiales; family Lamiaceae; genus Stenogyne; species Stenogyne calaminthoides. Next base: position 24,830,154 of record JBBCBC010000013.1, read on the forward strand.
ACTAGCGCAAGAAGGGTATTTGTAAGGGTGGGTTTATTTGATTTTTGGCAAAGTTTTGTGTGTATTAGGTATTATTAAATAAGTATATTTTCTAAATATGCAGTTGTTTTCTTTAAAACATGCATTTTATTTTCACTGATATATACAGTTATATCTAAGTTACACGGTACACTCGGTGCACAAGAGGCTTGAATTTTTATTAATAAAAATATCACTGTTTTTGAGATGGAGAACCTATTCTCAAATATATACTACTAATTTTTGTTGTTGTTGTTTTTCACTCTAGCTAATTCATGTCTTAATTTTTGTATTGTAATGATGCGTGGTTAGGAATTGGTAATTAGGTAAATAGGTGTGGCTTAATTTGGTGGAAACAAGAAATGAGTTGAAGAAGAAGAAAAAGCAGCGTGGCTTCTAAATAATCATTTTCCCCTTCTTTCACATCTTTCATTAGTGGGGGTTTATTTTAAGTAAAAGTTAAAAAAATAATTACATTCAGATTTGACAGATTTAAAGCAGGTTTTATATGTTTTAGGAGTCATTGTTTTGCACCATGTAATACTTTTATAAATATGAAGAAAAAAAAATCACCGATCAAGGTAGAGTGGATATCCTGTGCACCTGATGCATTGTGCATTTTAAATATATTTTAGAAATATATAATTTATTAAAATAATGTATGTAACTTGTTTAAATTAAAACGTGTAATTTTATTTTTTATATTAATAATGCAAGTTTTAATTTAAATAAATTATATATTTTTAAAACAAAATGGAGTATGCGCACGATGCACTTAGTGCATAAAAAACTTAATCATCAAAGAAATAGTCACACTAAAAAAAGATCGTAGGTCTAAAAAATGTGCACATTATGACAAAGTCGTATCATAGATACAATATTTTACTTATTTACCTTTAATAATATGATAAAAATTTGCGTGACTCGAGTTTACGATTAATATTTTTTCAAATATTGTTGTATTGTTATTGTGTATACACAATATCACTGGGCTTGTCAAGCTGAACACGGATGCGGCATGTAGACCGAGACGAGGTACAGGGCTAGGAGGGGTGCTACGTGATGACGAAGGAACCGTGAAGTGGGGTTTTGCACGAGAAATTCCAGACTCCATGTCTGTTGAAGTTGCAGAAATCCAAGCTGTGCGCGCTGGCGTACAGATTGCATTAGAGAAAGGGGAACATCGTATTGTGATTGAAATGGATTCTCAGGTTGCATTCAGCGCATTGAGAAGGCCGAAGAAGGATATCTCATACTTTGGGGGTATCGTAACTGAAATACTTGCTCTTGCTAAACACTTTGAAATCTGTTCGTTTAATTGGGTCCGTCGATCCGCCAATAAGGTTGCCCATGCAATGACAATTTTTCCTTATTCATGTGATGGTTTATTTTGTTCATCCTCTATTCCAGAGGTGATCATGTACTTTGTGGAAACTGAATTTTCGGTTCCTTAATCTATATATCTTTATTTTCCTGTCAAAAAAAAAAATTATTCTCATGTTCTGCACTATCACTATTTAAAAAAAATATTTTTTAAATAGTAATAAATATAATAGTAATAATATCTATACATAATATTGATAGAATTCACTGTGAACTCGAGTTCACAGGAAATCTACTCTAACAATATTACTTATTTGTTTATATAGTATTACGTAAAGAATACTTTTACATAAACAACATGTAATACTACATGTTTTATGTTGTGATACTCTTCAAAATAATATTATATGATTAGACATTTAGTACCTATTTACAAACACTATTCAATGAGTAAAAACACTTATTTAAAAAAATATTGTGTATAACAATTTTTAAATAAGTGATTTTCAACCACTTTCTAAAGTTGGCAAACAAACACTTAATATTGTTAATTCGATAAATGAATACATAAGACACTGTCTTCGTGACCCGATTCAAAATGAAATTGTGAGATTTTTGCTTCTATATCTAAGAAATATTGTTTTATATTCATAGTGACATAGTCTCATAAGATGAATCTCATTTAATATATTAATTTATGAGACACATAAATTTATTTTGTTTTAGTTCAATTATATTTTAAACAAAAATATATGTCTAATACATAAATGAAGCTCTGACGAAATGACGTAACTCAATTGGTATGTATTCAGGTGAATCGTGCATTTATAATAATACATTTTACAATTATAAAATTTAATATATTTATAAAAAATATAATTTATTTACATCGAACCTTACAACTATTAATATGAAAAAATAATTATACAGTTTAGTGTAAACAAATTGCACTTTCAGTATAACAAGTTACATATTTTTAAAATTCAATAAATACACCTAAATACACACGTTATCTCTATATATGCATGTATACGGTATTATATTGTCGTGGGGTATATATTGTCTGTTTGAAGTGCATAAAAAAGTGATTTATAAATGATGATTCCAAACAATGCACAAGATCATGAGATTAAATATATGAGGCGTACTAATGGTGCAGATTAATTTTTCCATGTGCGCATGATTTTTTTTTAAAGATTATAATTAGGAAAAAATATTTTTTCGTTCCCATAATTTTATTACTTTTTATTTTGATTCTATTGACTTTTAAATTTGAATTTTTTTTCCAATAATTTATACATTTTCGACTATTTGGTCTTTTCAATTTTTGTCCTCTAATTTACACTCCCTCCGTCCCCAAAAGACTTAACACACTTATTTTTTGCTCGTGTTTTTGCGTGCGAGTTGTTTATTAGTATTTGAAATAATTAAGTGATTTTTAAGGTGCGATATGATAGTCTTACCCCTCTTCTATCATACGCATTTCTTAAAATTGCTTTATCATTTCAAATAGTAATAAAAAACTCGTTTGTTAAAACACGAGCGGAACAGTAATTGAGCAAAGTCTTCCGGAACGGAGGTAGTATATTTTTATCACTTCTCATTCATATAAGTTATATGATGCGAATCAAAGAATTTAAAAGTTGAAAATGTGTAAATTATAAAATGAAAAATTGAATATGACCAAAATCAAATAATGATTAAAAAGAAATCCCTTATATATAAGTAGCAAATAGTGGCACCTATCAATTATACCAATTATTTTATAAAAAGAGGAAATAATTACTATAAAATATTACCCATTTGCATGCATTGCGATGAAGTTCTCTAATTAACCTAACCCCAGGTGTCACAAATCTGATGTTATAAAATCTTGTTAACATTCAGTTATTGTATTTGTAGACTATGTATGTATTTCGATCAATATTATTATATTTGTTTAATTAATTATATATATTATATCCCACTGTAAAATTTGAGCGAATTTTCTGTTGTCAGTACATACTAGTTAATTTCGATAGGTACAGTATATGCATGCACCCTAGTACTTCACGCTACAGTTTGTCAAGGAAAATAGGACATTTTACATTAATTAACACCGACAGCAATATATAAAATAATATACATATAAATATATATACCAATTAAAAATATAAATTATTCTTGTTAATTGGTTTGGCCTCCATAACTGGCCAGTTTCCTATTATTGCTGTCCATGTGGGAATATGCAATTACTAAACTTAGATTTATTAATATATAGACATGAACTATGTTCTATTTAAGTGGGTTCGGTTACTTGTTCCTTCTTTTATTATATTTATGACTTATGTATACATGTTATATATGTATCCAAGAATAAAATAGAATAAATGTTGGTTCTGATGCCAAATTATTAATTTACAAGCACACAATGATTTCTTTTCTTTTTCCCCATTTTTTGGCATTTTTATGATTCCGACCAACTCTTATCGAATTGGGATATATACATATATAAATATTAATTTAAATGTCTCAACTTATTGACTCTTATTCAAGTTTAGTTGTCTCACCCTTAAAAAAATTATATAGATGTCTCATCAAGAACATCTTATGATATGTAGTATTATATATGATATATATTTAATATAAATATTTAAAATTTGTGTGCTATCGTCCATGTACTTACTTACGACAAAATAAAGATTTGCCTACGAATTTTTTTTTTTAAATTACTACAAATTTTTTTAATAAAAATAATTCAGTCATTAAATAATGAGGATTGCCTACGACTTACTTATGCAATTTTAGAATTTTAGTACACAAATAATTACCTGTGAACAAAGTGCGTATCTACACATTTGCAATTCGTAGACAAACTTAATTACCTAGACATATACTCTAGGCAATTCATATTTTCGTAAACAATTATATTTATAGTTTAGAAATAGTTTATATGATTAAAAAAAATTGTAGGCAATTCATAGACAATTCTTACTATTTAAGGATCAAATTATTTTCATTGAAAATTTCGTAGACATGTTGAAAAATTTCGTAGGCAAATGCACTATTTTATTGTAGTGATCTTTTTCACCTTCCCCTTCTCTATTGTGTTGATAGTTTTTAAGAATAATAAGTACAAAGTTGCAGGATGCAATTGATATGCTATATACACAAAAACAATTTAAAATTTCTAACTTATTTCACAATTAATTTAATTTTACACTCTTCCACAAAAATTGTATTTGTGTTGCTTCAAAATAATTTTTTTAAATTTAGAAATGGGTAAAATTAGAGGTGTCACGGTTTAATTTTGTGGGTATTAGTATTTAAAACCAATTTGCTAATTGTGATTTTATTAAATTAATGTAGATTTCAAACCGTGGTTTTATCAATAGTATAAAAATATAACCAAGATGGTGATTTGTGGCGGTTTCGGTTAGTTTGAACGGTCTGAACAAATTATTATTATAAATATAATAAACAACCATTAAAATCACTTAGGAAACAACAACCCCTTGAACATCACAAATTCACATGAAATGTGAAATTCTATAAGTTGCTCTAAAAAAGAGAGCATCTTATAAGTTCCTAAATTTGATTTAAAGGGTGAATTCAGAAGATATATTGCAAGTTCTTAAAGATGTTTTAAACCTATGCAACTTCTGAAAAGGTTTTAAATGAATCTTCACTTAAAAGATAATAGAAAAGGTTTTAATAGAGGTATACAATTATTTATTTTATTATATATATTGCGGTTTGACAATTTTGATTTTGACTTTATGGAGTATGATTTCCAAATCGTATTTATAGTGCAATTTAATTCTTCGCTCATTTATTTTAATTATACCATTTAATTCGGTGCAATTGAATGAATCTTTTCAGTGGATTTCATAAAAAAATTTATTTAAAATGACTAAATGAGTTTTAGGTCTTCACTATGCACCCGCTGCATCGTGCAATTTAAGTGTATTTTTAAGACAAACATTTAGTTGCACTGGAATATGTAATTTATTTACCTTGAAACATGTAATTTAGGTCAACAGAAATAAATTGCATGTATCAATATTAACAAGTTGCATATTTTAATAAGTCGAGTTATACGTCATAAAAATACACTTAAATTGTACTACGCACTAAGTATATTAGAGTGTGTCTCATGCGCATTCAAATTCACTGTGCACTCATAGTATATTTTAAAAATATATAACTTGTTATACTGAAAGATGCAATTTGTTTATACTAAACCATGCAGCTATCCTTCCATATGAATAATTGCACGATTCATTGTATACAAATTGTATATTTTAGCATAACAAATTGCATAATATTAAAATGTAATATGAGTGTACCACATTTGAATTCATACAAGAGTTAGCCATATTAGAGAGGAGGAGATGGAGATAGGGGAAAAGCAATGAGTAGCAAAGGTGGGCCAGAAAGAAGAGCAGATGGGCCTGCTAATTAATGGGCAGTAGGCCCACTATTTGGGGCCCATAAAATTGACCTGACGTGGATAAACTAAGGCCTAGTCCTACAATTTATCCATGTGTGTGTTTCTTGATCTTCTGATGGTTGACTGGATAGACTTGGTGTTGATAAATGTCACAATCTTTAATTACAAAAATCAATTAATTATAATGATGCCCTACAAGATGAATGAGACATAATGCGTCTCATTTCATTCCTATTTAATCGTCTCATTTTATTTCTAACGAAATTTTTTAATAGCAAATGCAAACTTTTTTTATAATATTATTCTTAATAAATAGATAATAAGTAATACTTATTTTGTAATTAATGAGAAATATAAGAGTTGATATCCTAATTAATCGAAAATTGACATTTATGGGAATGGATTAAATGAGACATATAAAAAGGAACGGAAGGAGTATAAGTTATAGTTATGATCAAAGTTGAATTGAAGTTTTAAAATTTATTAAGCAATCGATGTTGATAAATATAATTATGTTCCAAGACATAAGTAATTTTGTAGCAAATGTTTAGTCACATATTTTAGAGTAAGTCTTTTATGTATATTATACTTAAGTAATTTAAATGTATTTTTAAATATTATCAATTGTTTTTACTGAATAGTGTTCATTGTTTTCACACAATAGTGTCAATTTATTAAATGATACTATTATTGATATTTTTATGTAAAAACAAATATTATTGTTCAATTGAAACAATAGATGCTGCTTATATTGAATTGTGTGCAAAAACAATAATGTATTTTTTTTTTTATAAAATTGTGAATATTACAAAAAAAAAAAAAGCAAGTGTGAAAAATATTTCAGGGGAGGGAGTACTTAAATTATTCTATGCATTTGAATATTTGATGCATATACAGTTATAATTAAGTCAATATTGAGTAGAGATTTCGATTTTTTTTTAATTAGGCTGCACTGTATAGAACCTATGTCAATAACTACTTAAGACTACGTCGCCCTATGCCTTACCTGTTATGACAAAAGCTATACAAGTTTCATTCAATTTTACACATTTTTTCTACATTTGACTAAAAAAATTCACAAATGCATTTTTTTCATAATTTATTATAGCTTACAGAAATAATCAATTCACTGAGATTTTTTTTTTTTGGTAAGTAAAAGATCTTTATTCAATGGAAACATAGAACAAAGAATATCACTGTACAGAAATGTACAGTTAAACACGAGCTTTAGCTCTCAAGTATCATCCTAGGATTCTCTAACCATTCAAAAAACGAAAAATTACAGTAAGAGGGATATTTGACCGAGCACCAACTCCAAAATCTTCCTTTAATTTCTTCCAAAGCCTTCTCCGATTCAAAGCATTTTTCATCAAAGATCAATTTATTCATTCCTTTCCAAATAACCCAAACAACACATATCCCAATCAATTCACTGAGAATGATATGGAATAAAAATAATCAATTCCCTGAGAATGATATGGAATATTCAGTAGTGCGAAAAATAGCTCACACTATTGTAGATGAGGCGTCTGATTAGTAATGTTCAATTTAGAATTATCAAGTTTTTTGGTCCCACAGAACACGGGACCTTACAATTTTGATCCCAGAGCTCACCACTTTGATCACATAATTTTTTTTTCATACAGTTTTGGTCCTTCCGTTATGGATTTCATTAAGTTAAACTGCACTTTTAATCTCAAACCTTGTCCTATTGGACCAAAACCGCAGCTGACTTAAAGAAAAACATAAAAGTGAGATCAAAATTGCATGAAAAACAATTTTGGAACCAAAGTGGTGGATGTAAATTTTGAGACTAAAATCGATAAGTACCGTGTCCCATGGGACCGGATTTACATTTTAGAGTACCTAAAAATTCCCTCGACTTGCTAAACCCAGTAATTTGACACAACTTTTTGCTCCTGTGCTGAATTTAGTTAATCATACAATTTTTCAACACGAGAAAAACATTCAAGATTTTTTTATCACAAAGGAATTTGTTGCTATTTATCAATCAGACCATGATATGTAATATTTATACATGCAATTTCAGACGATAGTATTCTAGTATTCTGATTCCAATAAATTTCAAAATCGCAGAGAAAGAACTGTACAATGTAACCTCAAAACAATTGCCTGTTTCAATATAAAACTTTGGAATATTCTGGGAACATTAAAAATATTCACCCCATAATTTTATTTTAAATTTTGAACTCAAAACATCCAAACTTGGTCCCTAATGAATCAGTACGACGATCATCCAACTTCTCCATAAAAGTGGCATTAAATAATACTCTTTCAGTTTGGTAAGTGTGTTAAATGCATGGACATAAATAATGTCAATTTATCAACCGAATGTTTGGCTACAAGGATTAGTTGAGCTGATTTATAACAGAGGTCCAAAATGCCTTCAATATCACAACGTTAACGTTTAGCCAAACATCCCTCAGGACCACCTCCAATCATCACCACAAACATATGTGTTGATTTCAATAATATTTCACAGATTTATTAGAATCATAACCAATAAATGCATATACCTTACAGCTTGATGAATATCTAAAAATTTAATAAAATAGATAGGACCAATTGGATATCTTTAATGACAAGAACTAAGTATTTTTCTGACTACAGGTTATGTATCTCAGCAAAGATTTTTCACAAATTTGTGATAACATCTGACCTAAGTTTTTGAGTTTATGTCAATGCTCATGTAACTTGTGTAAAATTATTTTAACGTGCAGCTGTTTCGCAGGTAGCACTTAATATAGAATAACAACTAATACTACAAACTAGTACCTTTTAACGTAACAACTAATACTGTTCAGAATGCAAACTAGTTGCACAGTAAAACTGGTTTGATTAAGAGTTTTGTCTTGACACAAATAATATCTAAGCTGACTTATCAATTGAAATGTATATAGTGGAGCGATATACATACAGTCGAGATAAGGCTTACTCTGCACTTTCGAGGCTAGCAACTTCCAGTCAAGATTTACTGATAACCCTCTTTTTCCTGTATTTTGCTTTCTGGATATCGTCCCTCTTTCTTTTCTTTAGTTGCTTTTGGATCGATTTGTTAACCAATGAAGGCTGTTCTTTCAATGCAAAACTTTTAGTCACATGCCCCAAATGAAGTTTCTTCAGTGTAAAAATCTGTTTCAGCTCCCCACGATGAGCAGTATATGCACGGACCCACGATGAAAAGGCGTCATTTCCCAATTTCTTCATCTTTGGCTGATAACAAACAGGGAAACTAAGAATGATAATATTCTGACAACAGCCTTCTACTACATATTAATGTTATACACAATAAGAAAATGGGGTGCTAGGAATGAAAATATTCTATCAACAGCCATTATTAAATTCTCTCGTCTCTGTACACCAGGCTGACAAGCAAGTACGGATAGGACATAAAAAATAATACTCCCTCAATTACCTGTCTGGTTTTGTTCATTCACACAAACCAAATTTTCATTAATTGGGATATCAAAATACTATTATAACGTTATCTATTACTCCCTCTGTCCCAAACTTGTTTGTTCAATTTCCGTTTTGGTCCGTCCCAAACTCTTTTATACATTTTCTTAAATGGCAAAACTCATTTTAACTCAAACCCTTCAAACACAATTTATTTACCATATGACACTCACTCATACCCTCAACACTTTATCACCTCTAATAAATATTATTCTTTTACAATAAAGTAAAATTGTCTATTATACCCTCAACACTTTATCAACTCAAATACTAATAAACTCTACATTAAATACCGCGCAGCCGCACACAGTAATTGTACAAAATAGTATTACTTGATGATAATATAGATCACATTTAGTTGAGCTTATAATTACAAGATGGTTAGTATTTAGGCAAATACTTCTATGCACCAATCGCATCGTGCAACTCAAGTGCATTTTTAAATGGTATTAGTTACTCCCTCCGTCCCAACTCTTTGTTTGCACACCTACTTTTTTGTCGTGTTTTAGCGAGCGAGTTGTTTATAGTATTTGAAATGATAAAGTGACTTTCAAGGAGGAGTATGATAGATCTACATCTCCTCTATTATATGTCTCCTTAAAAATTACTTTGTCATTTTAAATACTAATAAAAAACCCGCTCGCTAAAACACGAGAAAACAGTAAATGTAAACAAAGAGTTGGGATAGAGGTAGTATTTTACTAAAAGGTATTATTTGGTCAATATTAGTTGTTTTCATTGAACAACATTAGCTGTGCACCAGTTGCACAGTGCAACTGGTGCACCCAAGTGTTACTTTAGTATTTCACAAACTCTCTTGTGAAACTTGTATAGTATGAAATTGATACCACTACTCTTATAAACTAATATCAATATCATTTAATATTATGATCTTAGTTTATAAGTGTATACCAATAGCATTTAATACTATGATCTTAGTTTATGGTGTAATGGTATCAGTTCATAAGTGTAGTGGTATTAGTTTGTAAGTGTTTCACCGGAGACTTACTCTTAGTATTTATAAGGGTATTGGTGGAAAAAAAGGGGTAACTTTTTGTTGATAAAGGCAAAGTGACAAATAATTAGGAAGGGGGGAGAGTATATTTTATTAGATAAGTTATTCAAAGAAATATGTCGAAGGAAAAATCTGAAGTATGCATTTAAAGAGGCGCACACCAAATGACAGAGACATTACATACCTCAGACGAAACAAAGGACTCCAACGATCTCTGCAAAGCAACCAACCATGGATGCATCTCTACTGAAGCAAACTTACCTGCTTGATTCTTCAAGCGGTATAAAGGAAAGCTACTGAGTAATTTAAGAAGGGGATACTCTGTTAGCATCACCCCATGCTTTTCCAGGTCTTTCAAATAATCTATTTCAACTGGTTGCAGGAAAAGTAAGGACTCCCCCTTCTCACCCAATCGGGCAGTTCTTCCAACCCTGTACGTATTTCAGTAGCAAATAGCATAAGATTCACATGTTGAATTTCCAACTTTAAGGAAAATTCTTAAATGATGTGTTCAAAGTACATGCAGATAAATAAATGAATCTGAACAATTATAGTAAGAGGTGATAAAGTGGCAACAACACATAATGGAAGATATCACCGAATTAAATTATAAATCATACAAATAAGTACCTCCTTTAGTTTAAGAAATCAAGAACGTGCTGGACTAGTGAAAATTGTTTTGTAAATAAAGAAATCGTGGCATACATAAACATGTTCTTGTAGTATGAAATTTACATTGATAAACACAATCTTTTTATTTCAAGCTAAAGGCGAAGAAACCAAGGGAATTATCAAGAAAAACCAATTAAGTGACAGTGGTATAGCAGTCTACATATCTGTAACATATAAAGTATCATATAACAAGCTTAGGTAACAAAATCATTTAGTTAAAGTATCACTTATATATGTGCATACATTATATATTTTAGCATATTATACTATACTGCAATTTTTTATGTAGAGTAACAAATACTCACAAGGTCCACAGTTGTTAAAGGCTATATGTTGTATGCCAATTTTGTGTTCAGTCACTGGTCAGAAGCTATTTTTAAGGTGGGCGCCTTTTTTTAAGTGCTTCGGCGTGCCTGTTTTACATTTTAGATCTTCTTCACCCTAAAATGTGGAAAGATGAAACTGAGAAACAACACGGCTGCCCCTTTCCTAGGTTCTTTGCCCCCTTTTTTCTTTGTGAATCTTATCTCTGTTGCTGCGTTTTTAATTAAGAATGAGAAATAAACTATTGATTATTGCTTTCCTTTGCTACATTTAATGTTATTTGTATGTTAATGGAGTCTAATTTCACAACTTAAGTGTTCATTTCATGTTTACATTATGTTCTAATGTTCATTAATTGACTTTTTGGTATTATTATGTGATTTCATGTGGTACTTAACTTTATTTAGTATGATAATGTGTCAAATATTTACATTAATATATAAATTATATTTGGTGAAAAATGACAAAAGGTGGAAAAAAAATACCTGTGAACATATTCAGTTGCCTCGCCTGGAGAATCATACTGTATTATACACCTCACTTTTGGGAAATCGAGACCTCTAGCAGAAACATCTGTGGATAACAAAAGGGCAGATTTGTCCGTTTTAAATGTCTGAAAGGCTGTTTTACGATCATTGTGATTCATGTTCCCATGCAACCGCAAAGTTTTGCATCTCAAAAATATCTGTTTCGCTTCTTTTTCAGATTGCAACACAGTAGGCAATTGAAATTCACTAAGCAGAGAATAGTGGAAATCTACTGCATCACAAGTCGAAAAAAATACCACAACCTGTAAAACAGAAGATACAGTCAGCTATGGCTAGAGAATAGAAACACCTAATAAGATGTTTAGAAGCTTATAAGCTCTGAAAAAGTGTTTGGTATAAAAGTTTACAGTTTATAAGCTCCCAAAAAATCGTACCAACACCCCAACTTATTTTTTCTAAAATCTTTAATCTATACTTAAATAATTGATTTTTTTATAAAAAATCATTTTTTTAAATAAAAATCACTCCGCCCACCCCCACTCTCCAAGTTCTTTGATAATTATTTTTTATTAAAATAAAATTTTAAAAATATATGTCTCATACTTTAAGCTTTATTAGCAAAACAATTTAACAACTTATAAGTTACTCAAAAATTACATCTTATAATCTCTTGAAACCACTTAAAAGATATTTAGAATAAGCTTAGCCAAAAGGGCTCTGAATATATAATTGAGAAATCTAGTATCTTCTTTCTCAAAAAAAAAAAAAAAAAATCTAGTATATAAATGAAGCACAAAAAAATCACCTTTTGTGAGGCTCCCGTCTCAAAGAGATGCTTCAAAATGGAAATGAGCACCACAAGTCGAGAGCCACATGGTACTGCAAAGAGACGAGCCATCAGAATCCAAGGTAGCAAGTGATTAGGTTACTGATTTAATTTTAAAACCAAGTTTTTCATCATACCTTTAATGTACCTCTGAACTAACTGCGTGGGAAGTTTATATTCCTCATTTGAAGAACTCAACACTTTTCTGGATTCTTGTACTATATCAGCCACATCAGATTCAGGTGAAACATCTTTTTGGTTTCTATTTTCCACCAACTTCTTATCATCAATACCAATCATTACTGGATTCTCTAAACTAATATTAGCAAGATGGTTTACTTTTTCATTCAAAGTAGCTGATAACAGCAAATTCTGCTTCTGGACTTCAGATTTAAGGTTTTTTGTGCCCAAACAATTAAGTATGTCTTCAATCTCTTTTCCATATCCTAATTCCAGAATCCTGTCAGGTAAACAAGCATATTAGGTAATCAAAAAGTTGCACTTAAAGCAAGAGTATGTACACATGATGGATATGGAAACCTGTCAGCTTCGTCAAATATTATCCATCGGAGATTTTCGTGCTGAAATGATGAAGTATTCTTCAAGTGGTCCAAAAGACGTCCCGGAGTTGCAACAAGAATAGATACGCCTGGAAACACATTGAGAAAGCCAGAAATGAAAAATCTGAAGATACAAGGAAGGTTCACAAACAGCTACTTTCGAATGACACTTATTGCATAAAGAAACCCAATTATTGTGCGACAACTTTAGATAATCTTGATAGGCTCAAATGCTCAATTAGCAACTTTTGTGGGTTGGGGCAGAACTTTGGGGTATGTTTGATTGGGGATTACAAGAATGGATTTGGGATTTCAAAATCTAAATCCGGTTTTAGTTCGAGATATTAGAATCTAATTTTTAAAAACCCAATGCATTTTACCTACAAATACCTATAAACCCTACAAATACCATTTTTTCTCCATCACACTCTCCCCATTGACCCACTAATGCAAATACATTCCCACTCTTCTTTTATTTATCACTTTTCATGTATTTTTTTCCTCACTTTTACAACTTCCACTAAAGCAAGCTAATCATTACACAATCATTCCATCATTACAATTACAATCAACAATAATATAATAATACCTCATCACACACCAATTCTAATAAAATTTACTCTTACCCTTCTCAAATCTCAAGACAAACACATGGCATTACTATTTATTAGGATTTTGAAATCAACTATGAGTAGATTTTTTAAATCAGATTTCAAAATCCATCGCATCCCAAATCAAATGTACCCGTAGGTTGCTGAATTCAGCCTCTAAAGTAAGTATAGTTTATTGGAAGTGTTACTGTTTTTATTATGAGGCTAGAGGCAAAATATAAAAGCAAACAATTCTTTTCTTCATAAGAATATAAGATACAAAATGGACTAAATATTAGCAACCATCACTCTGGATATAGACAATTTCATTCAGTGGAAATTAGATGCACAGGTACCCTGAACCCTAACCCAATTGAAATCACCAGACTAGAGGGTAAAGCATATTTGAGATCAAAGAAAACAAGTTCTAACTTCTAAACTCATAAAAAAAATTAACGGTCCTACCTTTCCTTAACCTAGCTTTCTCCTTTGACCTATTTTCTCCACCCATGATATAGCCAGGAACAATCCAATGAAACCGGTGGAGCAATTTCTGCAAAATTTCATATACCTGCATGCATAATTCTCGCGTTGGTACAAGAACCAACGCTGATATGGAAAATGTTACTGAAAAATAACATATGAGAACTATAAATGATATTGAATAGATGACAGATAATCAAGAAAAATATATGATGAATTGCTCAAAAACTGGAGCAATAAAACTGTACAAATTTGAAAGAAACAAATGAAATTGAAACCATACCAAAAGTACCATCCGCACGCTGAATTCGTTGATCATAACTCTGCAACATATGAATGATTGGAGCCAAATATACCACGGTTTTCCCAGTACCAGTCGCCGCATTCACAAGCCTAATTTCACAATTCAAAATATTAATCACCTACTGAAAACAAAATACCTACAAATCAAATTACAATCGAAGATAGGTTCAACAAAATACACGTGTCGGCCGGATAATATGACGGGAATTGCCTCCGCCTGCACCAGCGTCGGACCCTCGAACCCCATCCTCTCTGTAAAACATTAAAAACCCAAACGAAATTAACAACGGTGATTTTTTAGCAATTTTGCAGCTAAAAATCACAGAAAAAAGTTGCAGAAACGAGAAATTACCTTTCAGCTGGTCGCATAGCGTGGAGTGGAGGCCTAGACTAGAAAATGTGCACGAAGCGAAAACCTCCGCTGAATTCTTACTTTCTGCTTTTGTTCTCCTACCATCAATCTTACTGTTTTGCTCCATTCTTCAACTTTACATAAAATTTCCAAAAACAAATTTGGGGATTTAGGCGGCGCTGGGAAAAAAAAGAGTGGGACTTGGGAGAAGAAAAGAAAGGGCTTATGAGTTACAACTAAAACTAGGGATGGCAATGGGGCGGGTTAAAATTCGGACCCGGCACGAATCCGCCCCGGACGGGGCGGGTTAAAACCCGGTCAAACGGTTTTTTATCGGGGTGGGGCGGGTTACGGTATTAGGTAAACCCGCCCCGGACCCGCCCCACATATATAAATATATATTAATTTTATATTTTTTTATTAAATTAAATGTATTTTGTATAGGGTTTATTTCTTTCACGGTGAATTGTGTGAATTGTTTCTTTCTTTGCTTTATCAGTTTCTTCTATCGAATAAGTGCTTTAGTTTAGATTGAGAAGAAATTAGAATGAATAGATATGTAATGTACATAATTTAAAACAAATTTCAATTAATTCACCCAAATAATACAAATTCAAGTATTAATTGTATGAATTGGAGGACTGCAAAATAATTATATGAATTGGAGATAGAGATAAATTATTTTTTTGCTTATTTATTTATTTTCATCTTTATTTATTTTTCTAAAATACTAACATAGCTATCTTTTTTAAAATAGATGGAGTCTGAAGAAGGAGCTAGAGCTAATTCAATGATTGTCTCATTAAATAATCTTTTTTGATGTGGGATTGATTAAAACTTTTGAATTTTGTGCTCTATGATGTGAGATTGATTATGAAATTAGGTATTTTATTTGTTATAATTTGAATGATTCTAGTTAATGTGTTATTTTTTAGGAATGATATGTATAAAGTTAGGAGTATAAATAAAAAAATATAGGGAAAAATGAAATTGGACCCGGGGCGGGTTAAACCCGCCGGGTTAATCGGGTCAAGGGCGGGTAAAGCGGGTTCAAAAACTTCGGCCGAGGCGAGGCGGTTCTGGGTTGACAAAAAATTTGGCGGGGCGAGTTACGGGTTTGGCTAAACCCGCCCCAAACCCGCCCCGTTGCCATCCCTAACTGAAACGTGCATTGACAAGGGTAGAATAGTAAGTTTCAGTAGGTGTATTTATCAATGATCTAAATAATTGGGAGTGTGATAATCTGGTGGGTGTATATATTAAATTGGAATTGGATTTTGTTTAGATCCTCCATTCGGGCATGCCGGCTCACCTATTTATTTAGGAATTAATGACTTTCTAGTCCAAATTTCACTCTAAATACTCTTAGGTTCAAGTTGTTTTATTAAATATTCTTAGGTCCAAAATGTTATATCAAAAGCCCAATATACCCCTCACCTAATTTCAGCTGCCCTCCACTCTCATTTCTTCCCCTCCCTTTCTCTCTCATTTATATAGTTTTAGCAGCCTTCCACTCTCATTTCTTCTCCTCCCTCTCTCTTCTCTCTCTTGTCTCTCTCTCTCTCTCTTCAAAATCACCCACCACCACCAAACCAACAAACAGAAGGCGGCGTCGCCCCCACCAAATCAACATATAAGCGGCGTGGTGGAGAGTGAATCTACCCGGTGGATTTAGGTTTCCATTTATTACCGTCGGCTATCCGCTTTACTCTGAGCTCGCCATGTCGATAAAATACCACATCTGCCTTGTTGATAATGAAGAGATCGACCGCCGTCCTCTGAATCGGTGTGTTGATGGAGCCACTGAAACTAGTGAGAATCGGAAGGTCGCCAATCACTTTAGGCTGGTGAGAATCTGGGTTAAATCGCCATGGCCCGGAGGTGCGATGGATGAAGACGTGATGAAGATGAAGACACCATTTTCGCAGCGTTTTTTGGCGGAGGCGCTTCGAAGTTCGGATCTGCGACTCAATCGAGTCCACTCGGCCAGTCAATCCCAAGTCGCACGAGTTTGGAGCGAGTTGACATTTTTATTCTGCAAAAATGGCCACCGAGAAGGTATATACTCAATCCTCTTTTTAAATTCTATACATTATTGTGATTATATATGCTTTTTTATTTAAGTTCATGCAATTTTGTTTTTTTGGCAGCTTCAACAAAACGAGAGACTATAATTTTTTAATTTGGGTTGGCAGATCTAAAAATGGAGAGATCTGTGTGTGGATCTGTCTATGGAAGACGAAGCATTCTATATTTTCGATTTTGTTATTGTATTTTGGGCGTTTTGTGTGAAATTTCTTTTTGAATTTGGGTTGTAGATTTTTTGAATTTGGGTTGTGGATTTTTTTAATGTGGGTTTGTGGAACTGAAAATGAAGGATCATGTTGTAATGTTTTCTGAATTTGGGTTGAAGAAGGAGGAACTGAAGACTAGAATGTTGGAATATAGAGGCACGTAAACAAGTAATACATGTGCAGCGGAAATAAATAGTTCACCAACAACGAACATACAATTGCATAATTGAGTACATATAAACATAAAGAGAAATCTTACAACAGATCAAACGCAGATTTCTCAACTATGGTATCCATGTAATCCCCGTGAACAGATCCGCAAGAATTTGTCAGGGTTGAATCTGAGACGGAATTTGCTAGGAAAATTCCTATCCTAAATTTTATGGAGAAACTAGGTTTTCTTGTTGTAGTAAATAATGAATCCCGGGACCTCATATATATAGGGAGAGATTAGCTCATATCTTAAGCAAATCTCTATTAGGAAGATAATTCCTAATCTTGAAAACCATATCTCAAAGATACGTTTTTCCCTACAGATATTTTTCTACAATAATATTCCATAATATTATTTTGAGATTCTTATTTAATTAATCTAATTTAATTAAATAATAATAATTATTAATTCCAAATTAATATATCATTAATTCTCCATAAATTAAATATTAAATCTAATTTAATACTTAATCAACCAACTCTAATCCGTACACGGGAGTTACTTATTGTGTGACCCATAGGCCCTCATATCGAGCGATTAGTCAAACTAACGGTCTTAATAGAACCCTAGACAATAAATCAGAAAATCTCAATATATGAGGTACGTTGTGAGAAACGTGCAACTACCTGTAATTGTAACATGGGCTATTGCGATTTCTTCCTTTCATTCACGAATACTCGATTAGCCTTGAACATGATGAAGTGACTATTCAAATAACTTAATCGATTTATCTCGAATCACTAATTGATCATTCGTGTCACCATTGGTCAAAAAGTTCAAGGTGACGTGTATTGGCCAATGACTTTGATCCAATTATGACGAGAAGATGAGCATTCTCTCTAAATCCACTTTGAGGAATGAATCCTTATCTTGGTTCAACTACCACGCACATGCATTTCGTGATGAACCCAATCCAAGCCATATCTACCCATGGAAGGGTGTAAGCGTCGGTCATGGTCAAAGTTCATCACTCCACACATGTCGTGCGTATTGACCTCAAGTCAAAGGAGTATCGCATCGCTCCCACTAACCGAGACCCCCGTAGACACATATAGTGGAACTACATCAAATGGTTGCTCGGATGGGTATACCAATACCCTCTAAGGTATTTGTGCATCCATCATGAGATACCTAGTATCTCGTAGTAAGTGAGATCTTACTACACTCTCTAAGAGTATGATGCAGATCGCACATCAATCTCCATTGCGTCATTCGATATCCCATTCTCGATGATCCTTGATCGGGGCTGTTTGAGAATCATGCTTAAGCCATCTGAGTTCTCACGTACTCAATGACAGCGGTGATTCAAGGGAACACAGATAAGAACAAATGCAAACAATCAAACATAATATTCTAATAAGTGTAATGTTATACATTTAATATTAAATAAACAATAATATTAAATCAACACTGAATATTATCTTAGTATTATGTCCATACAAAGGATTGTCTCTATGACACTAACACTAACAATCTCCCACTTGAACTTGAGCCAATCACCTACATGCCTAACCCCTAGACCATTGAAATGTCTAGTGTGTACATGAACACTCAAAGCCTTGGTGAAAGGATCAGCAAAATTATCTTCTATGGGAACACGTTTTAACTCTATCTCTCCTCTAGCGATTATTGTTGGGGTTATACTGGAAAGTATGCTTTTACTTTGTATAACCACACTGAATTTCTGTCTTATTTACTTAAATAAATTATTTATCACTGATGCTTTAAATATCATCGAATGTTACATATATTTACTGCAAATTGTTCAATAAATAATACGTGTTACATTGTAGTTAATTTAGTGATACCAGATCACAGAAGATTAAATTAACAGTCCCCTGTAACTAAAAGTACACATTCACGACCTAGATGGAAATGAACAAACCATCGCGAAAGGTTGAAGTGTAAGGCTCAGATTGGCTTGTCTTGACCAAGAGATTGCACTAGTGCATCATGATGCACTGAACAGGACCTACAGGAGGATAAATTCTTCAACACTGAATATAAAAGAATTAGACCTCAGTGGTTCATTATTTCTTAATCTCCGTCCCTTAAATAGGATCGTGTGCAATCAATAGCCATTGCTTTGACTTATGATGGGAAGAGGATCATTGAGATTCAATACCTTGTATCTTGGGAATGATATTGGTTACACGACAATTGCTAAGATTTAATACGGTGAAACGTGTGCAAGTACGTCTTGTTTGATTTGTCCCCTTGGGAGGCTCATAAGTTTTTCATACCAAATCTTGCAAGTGGAATTAATTTCCGGTATGGATAATAATGTTGAGCCGTTCCTTAACCAAGGAAAAAGATGTTAATTAATATGAAGCTATTTAAGAGGCCTAAATTAATTAATGGACTGGATAATCTTAAACACGGGAAATAATAACCGGGAGTCATATTAACAATAATATGGGTTAAGATGGATAGTGCAATATTAATTATGTAGTGGGATTAATTAATATTTATGGGCTTGAATAATATTGTGGCTCAATATTGAAAATTCAAAGTCCATTGGAAGGTCCAATCTTAATTCTCCTAAAGGCCCCCCAAATAGCCCAAACATAAAGTCCAACAACTGAAAAAGGTGTTTAAAATAAAATAAATTATTGTCGCCTAATTTTTCTATTTTTTCGAAAATAATAAATAAAAGAGGGAGAAAGATTTTCTTTGAATTTTGTTATGGAATGAAGATAAGTATTTTTGGAATACAAGATTATCTCATTAAATTCAAGAAATCTCTCACTTGGTTATTTATTAAGAGATTTTCGAAAATCCCATAACATAAGGAGGAGAAGATTTTGTTGGGAAATATTTTGGGAAATAGAATATATTGGATATATTCAAGATTGTTTCTTGGAGAAGAAGCAAGGAAATTTTCCAATAGCCCAAAATACCAAAATTTTCGTCCCCCTCCTTATTATAAATAGGGGATGATTATTTCATCTCAAGATAACACATAAATTGATTTTTTTGGAAAAATATCAGCGTCGATAAAATATCAAATAATTTTGAAACGTTGACAGATTGTGTTTTCTCGAAAAACTTCAATTGTGAGTGTGCAATTCCATGTGTTGGAAAAATTAAAAATCCACAAAGGTGGTGCAACATATTTTTTATTTTCCTTTTGTTAATTGTTCGCAAGTGTCCTACCACCGGATTGACGAGCAAGGACTTGGGAATATTTGGGAAGGTTTTTTGATGTGTTCGTGCGAACGGGATCCACCTTCTAGATGGTTGTCACTTCAAGAGGTTAGTTCACGTAAACTCCTAGCCTTTCCGCATGCGTAGGATTTATGTGACGAACTTGTATGCATGATTTGTTGTTGAGTTATTATTTGAATTAATATATGATTAATTCATGTTAGTAATAATTGTTATAATTAAATTTGTATTTAATATTCACCCCGAATAGATCCGGGCACACTATTCCCCAACAATTATCTCTCTTATCAAGTGATAACGCCTCGGCACATGCTTGTTTCTCTTATTGGATCTCGGTTCCTTAGCTTGCGCAACCGCACTAGTGTTGTCACAATATAACTTTATTGGACTGCCGACACTTGGAACTACCCCTAGTTCATTTAAGAACCGCTTTTATCCGAACAACTTCTTTAGCGACTTGACCCCACAAAGAATGTACTCGACCGGTTGTTGAGTCCGCGGTAGTCTCTTGCTTGGAACTATTCCAACTAACCGCCCCACCATTGAGAGTAAACACATAGTCTGACTGAGATTTGTAATCATCACAGTCAGATTGGAAACTAGCGTCCGCGTAGCCAGTAGCCACTAGCTTTGACTGTCCCCCGTAGACTAAGAAGTATTCTTTTGTACGTCTGAGGTACTTAAGAATATTCTTGACAACAATCCAATGAGATTCACCCGGATTCTGTTGGTATCTACTAGTGATGCTGACAGCGAAAGCCACATCTGGCCTAGTGCAAGTCATGACGTACATGATTGACCCAATTGCTGATGCATATGGTATGTCCTTCATTTGCTTAATATCATTGTCTATGGAAGGACAATCCTTCTTAGACAGTTTTATCCCATGACATGCAGGTAGAGAACCTCTCTTAGAGTTCTCCATCGCAAATCGTTTCAACACCTTATCTACGTAGGTGGACTGTGATAGCCCCAATATGGATCTTGATCCCTAAGATGTAGCAGGCCTCACCAAGATCCTTCATCATGAAGGTCTTTGACAACCATTATTTCACTGACAGCATGAGAGGGATATTGTTTCCTATAATTAGTATGTCATCGACATACACAACTATGAAGACAATATTCTTCCCATTGCACTTTCGATATACGCACAGATCTTCCAAATTTTTGATGAAGTCAAATGATTTGACAGCCTCATCAAATCGGATAGTCCAACTCCTAGAAGCTTGCTTCAACCCATAGATGGATCGTTTGAGCTTGCACACAAGATTAGATTTTGGCTTTGAGATAAAACCTCCCGGTTGAGTCATGAACACTTCCTTATCAATGTTTCAATTGAGGAAAGCTGTTTTGACATCCATCTGCCAAATCTCATAATCGAGGTGTGCTGCTACCACAAGTAAAATTTGAATGGACTTGATCTTAGCAACTGGTGAGAAAGTCTCGTCATAGTCAATGCCTTCGCGTTGACTATAACCTTTCGCCACCAACCTAGCCTTGTAGGTTTGTACCTTGTCATTTGCATCGGTCTTACACTTGTAGACCCACTTGCAACCTATGGGTTTGACCCCTTTTGGCAATTCAACCAAGTCCCAAACTTGATTGATGTACATAGAGTCCATCTCGAATTTCATGGCTTCATGCCACTTCTTTGAGTCAACATCTAATGTTGCCTCAGTGTAAGTTTTAGGTTCGTCCTTATCCGGGATCTCCACGTCATCATATTCCTCTACGAGGAAACCATAATATCTGGAGATCGGATTACGAACCCTAGTAGACTTACGGAGTTGTGGTTGTTCAGGCTGTACATTCTGATCGTGAAAATTTTGGGGTACAGTGATTTCATTGTTGACCGGAGAGGCCTCAAGATTGATGCTTCCGGATGATCCTTGAGCACTTCCGGATGCTTCTTGAGTGGGAGTTTGAACCATGCTATTCTCATTCAGCCTACTTGGAGTTCGTTGCTCAGGCATTGCAACTCCAATTACGCTCCCACTGGCTGAAAGAGGATCACTATGTGATAAATTTCCACCATGTGAGCTACTGAATGCTCCCACTGATTCTTGGTTAAGTTGCTTTGACAAGATATCAGTCTTTTTGTTAATTTGTGGTTCTTGAATTTATTCAAGTTCTATCGTCTTACGGCCTTGTCCCTTGAAGACATAGTCTTCTTCATGGAATTTGGCTTTCCTAGAAACAATCATTGTTTATTTCTCAGGAAGATAGAAGTAATATCCTCTTTTTTCCTTAGGATATCCCACAAAGTAACCATTTTCACCTTTTGATTCCAACTTATCAGTGAGCATCTTCTTCACAAACGCGGGGCAGCCCCCGTTTTCATGTGACTGAAGTTTGGCTTCTTGCCATGCCATAGCTCGTATGACGTATGCTCAACTAATTTGGATGGAGTCATATTCAGAATGTAGATTGAGGTTTGAAGCGCATATCCCCATAAGAATGTCGGAAGAGAGGAAAAACTCATCATGGACCTTACCATGTCTAACAAGGTTCGGTTTCTCCTCTCGAACACACCGTTCATTTGTGGTGTTCCGGGAGGAGTCCAGTGTGATTGGATTCCATGCAACTTTAAGTAATCAATGAATTCATGGTTAAGATATTCTCCTTCTCGATCTGATCGAAGAGTCTTAATACTCTTACCAAGATGCTTCTCTACTTCAGCCTTAAACTCCTTGAATTTCTCAAAAGATTCAAATTTGTGTTTCATAAGATACACATACCCGTACCTTGAAAAATCGTCAGTAAAAGTGATGAAGTATCCGAATTGACCCCTAGTCAGAGTGGGCAATGGTCCACAGACATCACTGTGAATCAACTCTAGAACTTCTTTGGCACGAACTCCTTTCCCAGAAAAGGGTTTGTTGGTCATCTTGCCTTTGAGACAGGATTCACAATTTCCATAAGACTCAAAGTCGAATGGGGTTAAGTAGTCCAACTTTCTTAACCTTGCAATCCTTTTCTCATTTGCATGACAAAGTCTACAATGCCACAAGTAAGTTGGGTTTTCATGATTACTAAGTTTGAGTCGTTTGTTTTGTATATTAAGAATATTATGTCCACAATGCAACAAGTATAAGTCATTCGATAAAGGAGCATTCCCATACATATCACCATTAAGCTAAAAATAACAATTATTATTTGCAAAATGGAAGGAAAACCCTTCAATGTCTAACATAGGAATAGAAATAATGTTACGAGTAATAGAGGGAACAAAATATCAATTATTCAGTTCAAGTCTAAAACCAGAGGGTAAATCTAAAACATAAACGCCAACACGTTCAACAACAACTCTTGCTCCATTCCCAACATGTAGGGCGACTTCACCGCCTAACTGCCCTGCTATGCTTGAGACCCTGCACATTGGTACAAATGTGTGAGCCACAACCGGTATCCAATACCCAGAAGTTAGTATCATTTGTGGACATGTTTATCTCAATAACAAACATACTGTTCCAGATTGGGTTTGAGACACCTTAAATGTGTCTTCTTTTTTAACCGCTAGAACCTTCTGATCCTTCTTCCAAAGCCCCTTCTGCTTGCAGTGGAGGCATACATCCTTGTCCACCATCTCCTTCTTTTGAATTCCATCTTTTGGCTTGAGGAAGTTTGGCTTGGAGCCTTTCTTTGCCTTGCCCCTTAGCTTCTTCTTTCCTTTCGAAGCAGAAGAAGTAGGAGCACTCACCATGAGCACGGGCTTTTCCTTAGCAGTGGAAGACTCAAAAGTCTTTAGCATGTTATGCAAATTTCGGGCATAGTCGATTCAATATTAGTCATATTAAAGTTTACCCGCGAAAACTTGAATATGAATCGGGAAGCGACTGAAGAATGGCATAAACAGCAACATTGGTGTTAAGCTCAATGCCCAAACGACCAAGTTTCTCGATTAGCCCAATTATCTTCAATACATGAGGAGAAACCTTCCCTCCTTCAGACATCCCAATCTAAATAAAGGTGTTGGGATTATCTTGAAAAGTATGCTTTTACTTTGTATAATCGAAATCAATTTTCGCACTTATTTATTTGAAATAAATTGTTTATCATTGATGCTTTAAATATGATTGAATGTTATATATATTTCTTGCATAACTGTTCAATAATTAAATGACGTGTTACATTTGTAGTTAATTTAGTGATACCAGAACACAGAAGATTAAAATTAACATTCCCTTGTAACTAAAAGTACGCCATTCATGACCTAGATGAAAATGAACAACCATCGCGAAAGGTTGAGGTGTAAGGCTCAGATTGGTTTGTCTTGACCAAGAGATTACACTAGTGCATGATAATCTTGTTTGAATAGGACCTATGGGAGGATAAATTCTTGAGGCCGAACAAGGAAGAATTAGACCTCGGTGGTTCGTTGTTTCTTAACCTCCGTCCCTTAAATAGGATCACGTGGGATTGGTAACTATTGCTTTGACTTATCATGGGTAAATAATCGGAGAGATTCAATACTTTTTATCTTGGGCAATATTATTGGTCACATGTGATTGCTAAGATTTAATACGAAGAATCGTGTGCAAGCACGCTTGTTTGATTTGCCCCTTGGGAGGTGCATAAGTTTTATCATACCAAATCTTGCAAGTGGAATTAGTTTCCGGTATGGATAATAATGTTGAATTGTTCCTCGACCAAGGACAAAAGATATTAATTAAAGGAAAACTATTTCAAAGGCTTGAATTAATTAATGGGCTAGATAATCTTAAACACGGAAATAATGACCGGGAGCCATATTGACTGTAATATGGGTTAAGATGGATGGTCTGAATATTTATTATGTAGTGGGATTAATTAATATTTATGGGCTTGAATTATATTGTGGCTCAATATTAGATATTCAAGATCCATTAGAATGTCCAATCTTAATTCTCCTAAAGGCCCCCGGTAGCCCAACATATAGTCCAATAACTCAAAAAAGGTGATTAAAATAAAATAAATATTGTTGCTTATATTTCCTCTAAATTTTCTAAAAATTATGGATAAAAGAGGAGAAAGATTTTCTTTTTGAATTTTGTTATGGAATGAAGATATGTATTCTTGGAATACAAGATTATCTCATTAAATTCAAGAAATCTCCCACTTGGTTATTCATAGTGATATTTCGAAATTTTTGAAAATAGAGGGCAAGAAAGATTTTCTTGATTTCTTGAAAAGATATTATAGAAGATATGTATTTCTTGAAATACAAGAATATCTCATAAATTCAAGAAGATCCAAATCTTGGATTCTTGCACACTATATTTTTCGAAAATAATGCCATATTATAGAGGAGGTGGAATTTTGTGGAATATTTTAATTATGAGAAAAAGAATATAGGAGATATATTCAAGATTTCTTGGTGACCAAGAAAAGTCTTTTCCCACATTGATTTTGGACCCAAAATTTCGACCACCTCCTATCTATAAATAGGGGATGATTAGTTCATTCTCAAGTACAATTCCATGTGCTGAAAATATTAGCAAATCCACATAAGTGGTGCAACAAAGTTTATTTTTTCCTTTTGTTAATTGTTCGCGAGTATCCTTCCAATTTGGATTGTCGAAAGCAAGGGCTAAGGGAATACTTGGGAAGTCCTTTTGGTTAGTCCGTCCGACCAAAGCCATTTGCCATCCCGGAGAGGTGCGTTCACGTAAACCCGTAGATTCCGCATGCGTAGGTTTTACGTGGCTTTTTATATGCATGATATGTTGTTGCAATTATTATTTGAATTAATATAGGATTAATTCATGCTAGTAATAATTAATGAATTAAATTTGTATTTAAATATTCACCTTAATAGATCTGTGTAACTCATTCCCCAACAAGCGCATATCGAGCCACTTTGTTTGCTCTGAATTTTTAAATTGTAATTTAATTAAATGGACATTAAATTTGAAATTGGATAGTAGAACCGTTTGATAGATACATTTTTGCGGTATCCAATTGTCATGAATTTTAATGTTCTATTTTGCATGCATATAAACCGTGGTTTTTAATTCGATTAGCTTCGATTTGTTTTTGCCTCGTGAGAAAATCCACGAGTAGACTAGGATTTGTTTGATTTGATCAATGTAATAGACTAGTCTAGATCTGGGTTATTTTTTTTTGTAAATAAATTGTAACCGGATCGGGAACGAAGAGACGAAAAAATTAAAGGACGAAATCGAGAACAAGGTGTAAAAGGCGCCAAGACCGGCACGCTTTGGGCGTTAGGGCGCAGGCCGTGTGGCCGAAAGCTGTGCGCGAGATGAGGGTCGCCTGAGGGCGTGGCGCACGAGTGCGCCGAATGGACAGCGCCATGCTGGTCTTGTGGCGCGGAGACGCTTGGCGAGGACGCTGAGACGGACGCGGCGAGGACGGAGCGTCTGGGCGCGGCGCTGGATGCGCGGTCGCTTTGTCGAGAATCGCCGACCGCCGACATACCGAGCGTCTTGAGGTGATCAAGCGGCACGGACCACCGGCGCAAGGTCGAGGTCGCTTAGGGCGTCCCGAGCAAGTGGCCCGGCCGGATCTGGCGTGCATCCTCCGCGAAGGAAATGGCGTGGCGGTTCAAGACGAAGTATTTTTTTCGAGACGAACGAGTGGGAGAAATTGAGACGTGTTTTTCAAAGATCAAGCCAAGAAAAATCAAACCATGACAATTGGATAATTTGTGCCCAACATGTTTATTTTTTGTTTTTTGCTTGATTTGATTTGTTTTATCTTATGCTTTATTTAATTTGTTTAAATGTGTTTGCATGAGGGTTGCCAAATGGAAAAATCTCAACTTCAAAATTACTAAGTATGTTTTAAATAATTAATTGACAATTTTATTCCGGATAATAAAATTGAATTAATTTTGACCTCCATGATTTATTTATTTGTGAATTCTTTTTGAGAAATTCCCCTACCGATCAAAAGATAGGTTTCACATGAATGAATTCGAACGGATGATTGTGGGTTATTACTAGTGGCGGCGATGACCCTCCCCACGAGGCTCGATCAAAGGAAATAGTAATCTCAGATTTAATCATGGTTATTACTTAGGTATAAAATTGATATGCATATACTTCCCCGAAGTCCCTGTCATTTTTATATTGGTCAAGTGGGAGCCAACTATTAATCTGGATATTAAAGGTTTGTAATTGTTCTTGTTTGTAACCTGCTTGAATGTGTTTAAATAATGACCCACCCCACGTGGCTTATTTAAACTGTTTTTTGAGATGTTGGTGATGCATGTTCATATGTTTTTGAGATTTTAATATGATGCATGTGATCGAACCTTGTGATATTTTTGTGCTTATGCATATTATTGTTTATTTCAGTTCATCATGTCGCAACCTTTTAATCCACTGTTATATACACTCAAAGAACACCAATTATCTGGAGAAAACTATAATGTTTGGAAATCGAAAATATGATGCATGTCCTACCGCACAAAAAACATTATTGGATTCTTGATGTACCCAAGCCACATAAGCCCTCTTGATGAATCAACGATGCGCGCAAGACATGAGTATAATATTTGGGAGCAGGCCAATGAACCCATGAAACGTGTAATCTTGACTTCACTGTCTGATGATTTGAAACACGTTCATGAAGGTGTTGAGTCCGCTGCGGAAATTATGCAAAGTCTTGAAGAAATGTTTTCAACAAAAGACCGCATGATCAATCAGTTTAAAAACGACGACGTGGCTAGGCTGAAAATAGCTGAGGGAACACCTGTAAGGGAGCATGTTCTCAGGGTCAAAAACCATTTTCTGAAACTGGCTTATCTCGGAACTAAGTATTGTGATGAGGCCCAAATCGAATTTCTGTTGCTTACTCTGCCAAGGAGCTTCGATGAATTTTACTGTGGTTTTGTGATGAGTGATCACATGTTTACCATGGATGATCTTCAAGAAGCCTTGGAGAAAGTGGAGAAGAGAAAGACGAAGCATTGGTGACCAAAAGCCTTTTCTCGAGATCTAGGCCAGTGGAAGGCAAGTCTCAAGAAAAGGAAAGTGGTCAGAACCAAAGCAAGCTCATCATTAAGAAAAGTGAGAAAAAGACGGTTAGCTGGTTGGGTGTCAAGAAAGAACCAAAAGGAATATGTTTCAACTGCGGGGAGAAAGGACATTGGAGGTCAGCCTGTTCCAATCCCAAAAGGAAAGGAAAGAAAGGTAATCCTCACTCACTAGTTGTTGAAACTTGTTTAGCGGCGTATGCCTCCCATTTATGGGTGGTGATACGGGATCCACTGATCATGTTTGTTTCATGTTACAGGGGTTCAAAAGGACCCGACAACTAAGTGGAAGTGAGATCCTCATCACACTGGGCGATGCTACGAGAGTGGCAGTTGAAGCAGTGGGAGAGGTGCACCTGTCTTTTGAAGACATAGTTTTAATTTTAAGAGATGTTCATGACGTTCGAGTTTTTAGAAAGAATTTGATTTCAGTTTAAACTTTTTCATGATGGATATTCGGTTACTTTTAATAAAGTTGTTACCATTTCTCTTTATGATAAATTTATCTGTCATGGAACGTTGGTGAATAATCTCTATACAATTAACTGTGCACACTACTCAAGAAATGCATCCTATAACACATCAACTATTTCCGAGAAAAGAAAATGTTCATCAGACGTGAACGAGACACTTCTTTGGCATCTAAGATTGGGTCATATAAATCCAAAGAGGATCCAAAGGTTGGTGAAAGACGGTTCACTAGAACTTCTCCAAGTTGAACCGTTTCCAACCTGCGAATCATGTTTGGAGGGTAAAATGACCAAGAGGGCATTTGGAGCCAAGGGGAATAGGGCCAAAGAAGTGTTAGAGATCGTTCACACAGATGTATGTGGTCCAATGTCAACCA
Organism: Stenogyne calaminthoides; assembly: GCA_037126765.1. Classification (NCBI taxonomy): domain Eukaryota; kingdom Viridiplantae; phylum Streptophyta; class Magnoliopsida; order Lamiales; family Lamiaceae; genus Stenogyne; species Stenogyne calaminthoides. Next base: position 24,859,524 of record JBBCBC010000013.1, read on the forward strand.
AAGCAAGAGGAGGTTATGAGTATTTCGCCACTTTCATTGATGATTACTCAAGGTACGGTTATATTTTCCTTATGAAGCATAAATCTGAGACCTTTGAGAAATTCAAAGAATTTAAGGCTCAAGCAGAGAATCATAGGGAAAAATGTATCAAGTCTCTACGATCCGATCGTGGAGGCGAATACCTCAAATATGAGTTTTTGAACTACTTATCGATGAAGGATTCGTATCCCACTCACAAATCTTTAACCCCTCAACAAAACGGGGATTGCAGAGCGAAGCAACATAATTCTTTTGGAAATGGTTAGATCAATGATGAGTTATCACGGATCTTCCCGAGTCGCTAAGGGTCATGCCTTGGAAAATAGCAACTTACATTCCGAACTTGGTGCTATCCAAATCGGTTCCCCTAACCCCAAAGAATTGTGGACCCAGGCAAGTCTAGTATGAGACACATGAGAAATTTGGGGTGTCCGCCCTCGGTTGGATAAGGAAGCCCGGTAAATTGGATCCTCGATCGTAATTAAGGTTGTTTGTAGGATACCCCTAGGAACAAAAAAGGGTGTATGTTCTATGGTCCTCAAGATCAAAAGGTGGTCATAAGCACCCACTTTAGATTTTTGGAAGAAGACTATATGAACCAAAGAAAACCCGTATGAGATTACCTTAAATGAGCTTAGAGGGCAAACCTCATTGCCAATCGTCTTAGATGATATACCAAATGATACGCTTTTCTGGCACCGAGAGCCTCGTCAGAGTGGGAGGGTTGTTAGACAAACCCCGAGAGATTCATGGGAATAGGAGAGTCCTTGGACTTGATTCCCTGGACAAGACGAATCGAACCCATGGACATATGACGAGTCACTCCAAGATAAGGATGAAGATTCTTGGCAAACAAAGAATGAAAGCCGAAAATGGGTTCTATGTTTCATAATAGAGTGTGGGAGCTAGTCGAACCACTTAATGGGGTCAAACCCATTGGATGCAAGTGGGTATATAAGAGGAAAAAGAGGACCGGACGGGAAGGTTGAAACCTTCAAAGCAAGACTAGTGGTGAAAGGTTATACTCGTAAAAAGAAGGATCGATTATGAGGAAACTTTTTCGCCAAGAGCCATGCTTAAGTCCATCTATTCTCTTATCGATTCTTTTTGCGATTTCGACTTTGAAATCGGCAAATGGATGTCAAGACAGCTTTCCTTAACTAAGTCTTGACGAAGAGATCTATATGCAACAACCCCAAGGTTTCATTGAAACGAACCAAGAACATCTTGTTTGTAAGCTCAAGAAGTCCATTTACTTGACTCAAACAGCATCCGAGCTTGGAACCAATGTTTTGATCATGTTATAAAGTCTTATGGGTTTGATCAAAATGAGTTTGAAAAGTTGTGTGTATAAAAAGTGTGTTCGGAATCGCATTGGTATTCTTAGTACTATACGTAGACGACATTCGATCATCGAAACGATGTGAAGGTGTTATCGATCGTAAGGGCATGGCTTTCAAAAATGTTTGATATGAAGGACTTAGGGGAAGCGGACACGCCCTTGGGATCAAGATCACCGAGATCGCAAAGAAAAGGATGTTAGGCTTATCGCAAGCTTCATACATAGACACCGCCTTGAAACGTTTCAAGATGCAAGATTCCAAGAAAGGATTCGTACCTTTTCGGGCATGGAATCCATCTATCCAAGAAAATGTCCCCTAAGACGAAAAGAGAGATAGATGACATGAAAGGCATTCCTTATGCTTCTACCGCCGGAAGTCTTATGTATGCAATCTTTGTATGACGAGACACGATATCCGCTTTCGCGTGTAGGCATGGTGGCAAGATATCAAAGTAACCCCGGAAAGAGCATTGGACGGCGATTAAAAACATTCTCAAGTATCTGAAAAGAACTCGGGATAGAATGTTGGTTTATCGACCGAAGTCCAATCCCCCCTACGGTTACTGACTCGGTTTTCCAATCGGAACATAGACTTAGAAAAATCTACCTCCTTAGTGTGTTTTTTGCATGGGGAGGAGCCGTGACATGGAGAAGAGTCAAGCAGAAATGCGTCGCAGATTCTAACATGGAAGCCGAATATGTAGCTGCTAGCGAGGCAGCAAAAGAAGCGGTTTGGCTCAAGCACTTCCTTGTGGACTTAGATGTGGTTCCGAATTTGCCCAATAGAATCATTTATTTATTGTGACAATGCTTAGGAATTGCAAATGCAAGGGAACCAAGAGCCCACAAAGCCAACAAACACATTGAAAGGAAATACCATCTTATACGGGTCATCGTTAAGAGAGGAGATATAGATGTGGCAAAGATAGCGTCTGAGGACAACCTAGCAGCTCCATTCACAAAGAGTCTGCCTCTGAATACATTCGAGAGACATGTGGAAGGAATGGGTGTCAAGACAGTTGCCAATCTGCTCTGAGTATAAGTGGGAGAAATTATTAGGTTCGTGTAAGTGACATTAGATGTCACGGACTACTCGAGACGTGTTGTAGTATACTTAAAAATAGACTTTGAGTATAAGTGGGAGATTGTTGGGATTATACTGAAAAGTATGCTTTTACTTTGTATAATCGAAACTGAATTTTCAGACTTATTTACTGAAATAAATTGTTTATCACTGATGCTTTAAATATGATTGAATGTTATATATATTTACTGCATAACTGTTCAATAATTCGTACGTGTTACATTAAAGTTAATTTAGTGATACCAGATCACAGAAGATTAAAATTAACAGTCCCTTGTAACTAAAAGTATGTCATTCACGACCTAGATGGAAATGAACAACCATCGCGAAAGGTTGAGGTGTAAGGCTCAGATTGGTTTGTCTTGCCAAGAGATTACACTAGTGCATGACTGATGCGCTGAATAGGACCTACAGGAGGATAAATTCTTCAAAACTGAACAAGGAAGAATTACACCTCAGTGGTTCGTTGTTTCTTAACCTTCGTCCCTTAAATAGGATCACGTAGGATTGGTAACTATTGCTTTGACTTATCATGGGTAGCGAATCGGAGATTCAATACTTTTTTATCTTGGGCAATATTATTGGTCACATGTGATTGCTAAGATTTAATACTGAAGAATCGTGTGCAAGCACGCTTGCTTGATTTGCCCCCTCGGAGGTTCATAAGTTTTATCATACCAAATCTTGCAAGTGGAATTAGTTTCCTACGGATAATAATGTTGAATTGTTCCTCGACCAAGGACAAAAGATATTAATTAACGGAAAGCTATTTCAAAGGGCTTGAATTAATTAATGGGCTAGATAATCTTAAACACGGGAAATAATGACCGAGCCATATTGACTGTAATATGGGTTAAGATGGATGGTGGAATATTAATTTTGTAGTGGGATTAATTAATATTTATGGGCTTGAATTATATTGTGGCTCAATATTAGATATTCAAGATCCATTAGAATGTCCAATCTTAATTCTCCTAAAGGCCCCCTGAGTAGCCCAACATATAGTCCAATAACTGAAAAGGTGATTAAAATAAAATAAATATTGTTGCTTATATTTCCTCTAAATTTTTAGAAAATTATGGATAAAAAGAGGAGAAAGATTTTCTTTGAATTTTGTTATGGAATGAAGATATGTATTCTTGGAATACAAGATTATCTCATTAAATTCAAGAAATCTCCCACTTGGTTATTCATAGTGATATTTCAAAATTTTTGAAAATAAAGGGCAAGAAAGATTTTCTTGATTTTCTTGAAAAGATATTATGGAAGATATGTATTTCTTGAAATACAAGAATATCTCATAAATTCAAGAAGATCCAAATCTTGGATTCTTGCACACACTATATTTTTTTCGAAAATAATGCCATATTATAGAGGAGGTGGAATTTTGTGGAATATTTTAATTATGGGAAAAAGAATATAGGAGATATATTCAAGATTTCTTGGTGACCAAGAAAAGTCTTTTCCCACATTGATTTTGGACCCAAAATTTCGACCACCTCCTATCTATAAATAGGGGATGATTAGTTCATTCCCAAGTACAATTCCATGTGCTGGAAATATTAGCAAATCCACATAAGTGGTGCAACAAAGTTTATTTTTTCCTTTTGTTAATTGTTCATGAGTATCCTTCCAATTAGGATTGTCGCAAGGGCTAATGGAATACTTGGGAAGTCCTTTTTGTTAGTCCGTCCACCAAAGCCATCGCCATCCTGAGGAGAGGCGTTCCACGTAAACCCGTAGATTCCGCGCATGAGGTTTTACGTGGCTTTTTATATGCATGATATGTTGTTGCAATTATTATTTGAATTAATATAGGATTAATTCATGCTAGTAATAATTAATGAATTAAATTTGTATTTAAATATTCACCCCGAATAGATCTGTGTAACTCATTCCCCAACAAACAGATCTCTCATCACTTCATAAATCTCGAAACGAGATTCAGAATCAAAGAGATCCTTCAGATGCTTGATCATCTCGAAGGGAAGCATCTTCTCATGCTGCCTTTGCAACTCGGGAGTCATCCCGAGGAGCATAACACATTGAGCTTGGGAAGCATCATCTTGATGCTTTTTCAGAGCTTCGGCGTCAAACGCCTCGTCTTCTTCAGTACCAGCCTCCGGAGTAGCAGGGATTGGCGTGTCCAACACGTACTCAATATTTTATTGCCTGAGCACCAAACGAACGTTTGAAAGCGGTCGAAAAGTTTGGCCTCACCCGGTTTGTTCGTTTCCAAAACGCTTCTCAATGACAAGTTATTCATTTCAATAATCCTAGAGAAATAAAATAAAACGGGAATTAAACACATAATTCCTATGATCAATATTCAGCATTCAAAATAAACATGGCCTTTTAAATTTATTTAGTCTCCATTATTTTCATATACTTGACGACCTCATCGGAAAAGTACGAACTTATATTAAATATAAATTATAATGGACTAGGATCCACATTACTGCTATCATAATCCCAGCGAGGGCTGATCATTATAACAATATAACTGGTAGGTCTCCAAACCAATTACAAAAATCGTAATTCCTAGTTTGTCGAACCCAGTTCGACTGATGTCACTTACCCTTTGTTCCCCGCGAGGGCTAGCAAAACAAAGTTAATCTGGTTTACAACCATCAAGCGGTGACATTACACATCCCTATAAAAGTCCCGTTAGATGTAGATCCGAGCAAAAGACGAGGGTTTTTAAGTACTCATTGGAACGAAATCTCCGGTTTACTTTTAATTTTGATGGAAGACATCTTATCAAATTAATGAGAAAATTATATTTTAGTGAGGAACGTTTTTAAAGGCGGGGTATTAATTGCTTAATCGAGATCCAACATGTTAATCTAATCATATTTGAGCAATTATTGGGCGCCGCCTACCCAAACATGATTTACACGGACTAACATTTATATGGGCGTCGTCTACCTAAACAATTAATACGGTCCGACAATTATTGGGCGCCGCCTACCCAAACAGTTATAAAACGGACTGTAAAAATGTTAACGAATTTAAATAAATAAACAAGTCAACGAGTGAGATTAAATAAACATTTTAAAAACAAATCTTTAAAAGAAAATTTAATTTTCAATTTTATTTTAAGATTATTTAAGCCGATAATTAATCTAGTTGATTTCCAAATGAAAAATCATTAATTTTATTTTATTCAAAATAAGTTACTCATCGTTTATTGTTTAGGGGGCTCAGGTGTAAATTCTAAAATTGCACGGGAGGATCTGTCTCAAATCCAATTTGCAGAACAATCCTCCAAACATCATCACCCATTCCAAACGGATCCAATCAAGCCTCCAAACCCAAAATCCAGATTAATATGTTTCAACATCATCGAAAAATCAAAACCATAAACGAGAACAGTTTGATTCATGATGGTCAAACCCAAAATCAGTCTTGAATAGTTTAAGAAGCAAGAATTAATCGAGCATAGGTGAACGGAAAAATCAACACGGGTCCGGTCTGGAATCCGTCCCGTGAGGGACGATTCCGCCGTGTATGACCGGTAGGTTGACGGAGCCAAGGTTCGTCAAGAGCGCGTTTGGGCTGGTGCGAGTCGCCGCCGCCGCCCATCGTGTGCAGGCGACTCGCCGCCGCACCCAATATCCTCCAAGGACGCGCGAGGGACACTGCCCCTTTTAATCGGTCCTGTTCCAAACGGGTCAAAAAATTAGTACAGATCAGCGGCGTGCCGCCAACGGCTTGTATCGGTTCTGGTGGCGTGCCGCCTCGATCGGGATGAAGGAGGGGCGCCGCAGTGAAAAGGTACAACACATTCGACGGAGCAAGTGCAGCGACGCGAACGGACACACGAGGACACGCCGCGAGCCTTTGCATGCGTCGCGAGGCACGGCGCTCAGCGTCGGCCGTCAGCGACGCGGCGCGGCATCGCCGGCGGTGTGTGTGCCGCTAATTGTGCGAAGGAGCCCCAAAAGTGAAACCATAGTTAGCGTGGGGAAGACGAAGTCAGTGAAGAAAAGGGGGGTGAGTGGGTTATCTAATAACCACTTGCCCCAATTTGTTTTGACCGTGTCGTGTGACCCCAACAACAATAAACATGGTGAGATAAAAATCCAATTTTGATCTCACCGTGTGTTTTATTAAAAAAAAAATCCTTTTAAATAAAACAACAATCAATTCAATTAAGCAATTAAATAAGAGCCTAAATCTCTGATACCACTTGATCGAATATAAAGGCACGTAAACAGGTAATACATGCGCAGCGGAAATAAATAGTTCACCAACAACGAACATACAATTGCATAATTGAGTACATATAAACATAAAGAGAAATCTTACAACAGATCAAACGCAGATTTCTCAACTATGGTATCCACGTAATCCCCGTGAACAGATCTGCAAGAATTTGCCAGGGTTGAATCTGAGACGGAATTTGCTAGGAAAATTCATATCCTAGATTTTATGGAGAAACTAGGTTTTCTTGTTGTAGTAAATAATGAATCCTGGGACCTCATATATATAGGGAGAGATTAGCGCATATCTTAAGCAAATCTCTATTAGGAAGATAATTCCTAATCTTGAAAATCATATCTCAAAGATATGTTTTTCCCTACAGATAATTTCCTACAATAATATTCCATAATATTATTTTGGGATTTTTATTTAATTAAATCTAATTTAATTAAATAATAATAATAATTAATTCTAAATTAATATATCATTAATTCTCCATAAATTAAATATTAAATCTAATTTAATACTTAATCAACCAACTCTAATCCGTACACGGGAGTTACTTGTTGGGTGACCCATAGGCCCTCATATATCGAGCGATTAGTCAAACTAACGGTCTTAATTGAACCCTAGACAATAAATCAGACAATCTCAATATATGAGGTATGTTGCGAGAAACGTGCAACTACCTGTAACTGTAACATGGGCTATTGCGATTTCCTCCTTTCATTCACGAATACTCAATTAGCCTTAAACATGATGAAGTGTCTATTCAAATAGCTTAATCGATTAATCTCGAATCACTAATTGATCATTCGTGTCACCTTTGGTCACAAAGCCCAAGGTGACGTGCATTGACCAATGACTTTGATCCAATTATGACGAGAAGATGAGTATTCTATCTAAATCCACTTTGAGGAATGAATCCTTATCTTGGTTCAACTACCATGCACATGCATTTTGTGATGAACCCAATCCAATCCATATCTACCCATGGAAGGGTGTAAGCGTCGGTCATGGTCAAAGTTCATCACTCCACACATGTCGTGCGTATTGACCTCAAGTCAAAGGAGTATCGCATCGCTCCCACTAACCGAGACACCCCGTAGACACATATAGTGGAACTACATCAAACGGTTGCTCGGATGGGTATACCAATACCCTCTAACGTATTTGTGCATCCATCATGAGATACCTAGTATCTCGTAGTAAGTGAGATCTTACTACACTCTCTAAGAGTATGATGCAGATCGCACATCAATCTCCATTGCGTCATCGATATCCCATTCTCGATGACCCTTGATCGGGGCTGTTTGAGAATCATGCTTAAGTCATCTGAGTTCTCACGTACTTAATGACAGCAGTGATTCAAGGGAACACAGATAAGAACAAATGCAAACAATCACACATAATATTCTAATAATTGTAATGCCATACATTTAATATTAAATAAACAATAATATTAAACCAACACTGAATATTATCTTAGTATTATGTCCATACAAAGGATTGTCTCTAGGACACTAACACTAACATAGAAATGCATATGTTCATCGATCGATGAATATATGCATGTTTTCGTGCATATGGTGATGAATATGTTCATGTAGGAGTGATATAGGAGTGAAGAGGAGTATATGTAAATTTCTGACATTTTTTTCAAATTTTGATATGTAAATTTATGTAAATTTCATTTTTGATATGAATTTTGAGATTTTAGATGTATAATTTTTTTATTTTTTTTCATTTTAAATATGAAGAATGTAAATTGTCAATAAAATAAAATAAAATGAACATATGCATGTGTTCCTATTTTGACGAGAACAATTCAGTTGGTTAATTGAAAATTCAGACAAATTACTAACTCAAATTACCTAAAAGGTTTTTTTCTCTCGAACAATTGAGAAAGAAGTTGTAGGCAGTGTGGCAGAGAGAGAGAGAGAGAGAGAGAGGGAGGTTGAGTATAATAATTTTTAATGCATGGAGAATGATGAAAAGGCTGCAACAGAGAGAAGGGGGATGAACGTGGTTTGCATAAAGAGAAAGGGGAAGGGGTATTTTTGTCTTTCGAATAGCCATTTTAGACCTAGTAGTATTTTTTTAGAATGATTTGACCTATTAGTACTAAATGGGTCCATTTTGGACCTTAAAGTTTCAGACTCTTTATTTGAAATTAATCACCCTTAGGTCCAAAAATGTCTTTGATCTTACTCTTAGATACACATTGCTTTTAAAATTACTAGCAGGTGCACACATGGTATTAAAAAATCCACAATACCCCTCCCACAAATAAAAACCCACGATATCCATTTTTGCTTTTCTCTCTCTTCCTCTCCCTCATTTTCTTCTTCACGTTCAGAAACCAGAAACCCCACCTCCGCCACACACCCCTGTAGCCGCACCCCTTCCCCCACCTTAACCCCATCACGCACCCCACCCATCCGATCTCCTTTCCACACTCCCGACCCTTCATCGCCTCTCCCGCCATGGCCGCCACCACCTCCAACCCCTAACCCCAGCCCCACACCTCCGCTCGAGATGACGGTTAGCCATGGGCTTCCACCTCCACCGCCATAAATCAGAAAGCAGTGTTGGGGAATTGATTTGCCCGGATCTATTCGGGGTGAATATTTAAATACAAATTAATTCTAACAATTATTACTAGCATGAATTAATCCTATATTAATTCAAATAATAATTCAACAACAAATCATGCATATAAACAAGCCATATAAATCCTATGCATGCAAAATTGCAAGGAGTTTACGTGAACTAACCTCTTGGAGTGACAATCGTTGAGAAGATGGATACATGTTCACACGAACAAACCCAAAGAGCCTTCTCAAGTATTCTCTCATCCTTGTTCAATAATCCGGTGGTAGGATGCTCACGAACAATTAACAAAATGAAAAATAAAATTATGTTGCACCACCTTTGTGGATTTTTAATTTTTCCAACACATGGAATTGCATTGGGGATGAAAAATTCATCCCCTAATTATAATACAAGGGGGGACAAAAATTAGGGCTTATGGGGCTCTTGGGAAATTTTCTTGCTTCTTCCTCAAGATACAATCTTGAATATATCCAATATATTTTATTTCCCAAAATATCTCTCAACAAAATCTTCTCCTCCCCTTTTGCACTATAATTTTCAAAAATTGCACATTAATAGAGAAGAAATAAGATCTTTGACTTTTCTTGAACTTATGGGATAATCTTGTATTCCAAGAATACATATTCCATAAAATCTTTCCAAGAAAATCAAGAAAATCTTTTATTTCACTTCCTTAATATTTTCGAAAAAAATAGAAAGATAGGCAACATTAATTTATTTTATTTTAAACACATTTTTCAGTTATTGGACTTTATCTTTGGGCTACTTGAGGGGCCTTTAGGAGAATTAAGATTGGACCTTCCAATGAACCTTGAATTATCAATATTGAGTCACAATATTATTCAAGCCCATAAATATTAATTAATCCCACTACATAATTAATATTGCACTATACATCTTAACCCATATTACAGTTAATATGACTCCGGTTATTATTTTCCGTGTTTAAGATTATCCAGTCCATTAATTAATTCAAGCCACTGAAAAGCTTTATTTTAATTAATATATTTTTCCTTGGATTAGGAATGACTCAACATTATTATTCATACCGGAAACTAATTCCACTTGCAAGATTTAGTATGATAAAACTTCTGAGCCTCCCAAGGGGACAAATCACACAAGACATACTTGCACAAGATTCTCCGTATTAAATCTTAACAATCGTCATGTAACTAATAATATTGCCCAAGATATAAAGTATTGAATCACATTGATTCTCTACTCGTCATAAGTTAAAGCAATAATTATTAATTCCACACGATCCTATTTAAGGGAAAGAGATTAAGAAATAATGAACCACTGAGGTCTAATTCTTCTATATTCAGCACTGAAGAAATTATCCTCCTGTAGGTCCTTTTCAATGCATCATGATGCACTAGTGTAATCTCTTGGTCAAGACAAGTCAATCTGAGCCTTACACTTCAACCTTTCATGATGGATTGTTCATTTCCATCTGGGCTGTGAATCTTGTACTTGGTTACAAGGAACTGTTAATTTAATCTTCTGTGATCTGGTATCACTAAATTAACTACATGTAACATGTACTATTTGTTGAACATGTATGCAGTAAATATATGTAACATTCAATCATATTTAATGCAACAGTGATAAATTTCACCAAATAAGATAGAAATTCAGTTTGGTTATACAAAGTAAAAACATACTTTCCAGTATAACCCCAACAATCTCCCACTTATACTCAAAGTCTGCTTTTAAGTATACTACAACATATCTCATGTTGTTCATGACATCTAATGTCACCAACATGAACCTAATAATATTTATCCCACTTATACTCAAAGTAGATTGGCGACACACTTGATAACCATTCCTTCCACACGTCTCTCAAATGTGTTCTGAGAGGCAAACACTTTGTAAAAGGATTAACTAGGTTATTCTCCGATGTGATCTTTGCCATCTCTACATCTCCTCTCTTAACGATTTCTCGTCTAAGATTTATTTCCTTCAGCGTGCTTGTTTGACTCGTGGACTCTTGGTTCCCTTGAGTTTGCAACTGCCCCTAGCAAATATTGCTAGACAAATTTGGAACTCCATCCAAGTCCACTAAGAAGACCTAGAGTCAAATTGGTTCCTTCATTGCTTCATAAGCAGCTACTTACCCAACTTTCATGGCTGAGTCAGTGATGCATTTATGCTTCACACTTGTCCATTTCATGGCTACACTTCCCAAATGAAAACATACTAACTGAGGTAGATAGTTTCTGGAATTTATGTTTGATTGGAAATCCGAGTCCGTGTAATCGACGGGAATCAGACTGTCTGATTGATAAACAAACATTCTATCCCGAGTTCTCTTTAGATACTTCAGAATGTTTTTAACTGCAGTCCAATGTTTTTTCCCTGGGTTACTCTGATATCTTGCTACCATGTCAATGCCAAAGCAGATATCTGGTCTCGTGCGCAGCATTGCATGTATAAGGCTTTCGACAGTCGAATCATAGGGAACGTCTTTCATGTCATTTATCTCCTCTCGTGTCTTAGAGCACATTTCTTTTGATAGATGGAATCCATGTCTGAAGGGTACAAAAACCTTTCTTGGAATCTTGCATGTTTAATCGCTTCAAGATAGTATCTATGTATGAAGCTTGCGATAAGCCTATCATCATTTTCTTCCGATCTCGAGTGATCTTGATCCCAAGGATGTGACTGGCTTCCCCTAAGTCCTTCATATCAAATTGTTTTTATAGTCATGCCCTTTACATCGTCTCCAATGAGCAGAATATCGTCCACGTATACTACTAAGAATACCAAGGCAGTTCCGACACGCTTTTTATACACACAACTCTCGAATTCATTTTCATCAAACCTGTAAGACTTTATAACTTGATCAAAACATTGGTTCCAAGCATGGGATGCTTACTTCAGTCCGTAGATGGACTTCTTGAGCTTACAAACTAGATGTTCTTGTCCTTTTTCAACGAAGCCTTCGGGTTGTTGCATATAGATTTCTTCTTCAAGACTTCCGTTGAGGAAAGCCGTCCTGACATCCATTTGCCAGATCTCAAAATCGAGATGTGCAGCTATTGGCAAGAGAATATGGATGGACTTCAGCATGGCTAGAGGCGAAAAGGTTTCCTCATAATTGATCCTTTCTTTTTTAGTGTACCCTTTTGCCACAAGTCTAGCCTTGAAGGTCTCTACATTCCCGTCCGATTCCTCTTTTCCTCTTGTATACCCACTTGCATCCAATGGGTTTAACCTCATTAAGTGGTTCAACTAGCTCCCACACCTTATTGTTTGCCATAGATTATAATTTGTTTGATTTGTTCAATGTAATAGACTAGTCTAGATCTAGGTTTATTTATTTTTTGTAAATAAATTGTAATCGGATCGAGAACGAAGACGGAGACAAAGATTAAAAGATGGACATCCAAGTGCCCGGACGTACGCGAGCCAAGGCGGAGCTACGTGGGCTAGGCCGAAAACCCTAGCGACCACACACATCGCTAGCGGTCACGGCGAGGAAGCTAAACGCATGTAAAGCACGCGCGGGCGAACCTTGGAGGTCAAGGTGGTCTTTGATGGGCAGCGACGGGCGTGGCGGGAGGTGCACGACAGTCGGGTTGTCTTGGATTGCCTCATTGTATGTCCATGGGTCCAATTCATCTTCACCGAGGACCAAGTCAGATGAGTCTCCTATCCCCATGAATCTCTCGGGCTGTCTAACAACCCTCCCACTACGACGAGGTTCCGGTTGTGTAAGTGTATCACTTGGTATGTCAACTTGTACAGTTGGCATTGAGGTAAGCCCTCTTAGCTCGCCTAAGGTAATCTCATTTCTGGGCTTTCTATCATTCATATAGTCTTCTTCCAAAAATCTAAAGTGCGTACTGATTACCACCTTTTCATCTTCGGGACCATAGAACATGCACCTTTTTCGTTCCTTCCCTACCCTATAAACAACCTTAATTCGATCATGGGTCCAATTTACCGGCTTTCTTGTCCAACACGTTGTTGGGGTTATACGTAAAAGTATGCATTTACTTTGTATAACCTATGTATTAAACACTTATTTACTGAAATAAATTATTTATCACTGTTGCTTTAAATATAATTGAATGTTATATATATTTATTGCAAACCGTTCATATAATAGCACGCGTTGCATTGTAGTTAATGTGGTGATAACAGATCACAGAAGATCACGTTAACAGTCCCTTCTAAACGAGTGCATGTTTCACAATTTAGATAGATCCGAACAATCTATTGGTAGAAGTTGATATGTAAGACTCAGATTGGCTTGTCTTGACCAAGAGATTACACTAGTGCATTCGATGCGCTGAAGCGGACCTGTAGAGAGGATAAAATCATTCGCACTGGCTTATGGGATGAAGAGTTAGACCTTAGTGGTTGTTGATTTCTTAATCTCTATCACTTAATAAGGACCGTGTGTGATTAGTAGTTATTGCTTTAACTTATAAATGGGAAGAGAATCATTGCGACTTCGATACCCTATATTTTGGGCGATAATATTAATTGCACGATAGTTGCTAAATTAATATAGAGAATTGTGTGCTTGCAATGTCTTATGCGTGATTGGTCCCCTTGGGGGCTTAACCTTTATCATACCAAATCTTGCAAGTGAAATTAATTTTTTTCCCAGATGGATAATAAAATCTGGTCATCGCTTATACTCGAGGATAAAGATATTAATTAATATGAAGCATTCCAGTGGCTTAATTAATTAATCGACTAAATAATCTTAAACACGGGAAATAATAACTGGGATCCATATTACCGTAATATGGGTTAAGTTGGATAGTTCAATATTAATTATATTGTGGTATTAATTAATATTAATGAGCTGGATTATATTGTGGCTCAATATTGGAATTCAGTAGCCCATTGGAAGGTTCATCTTAATTCTCCTAAAGGCCCCTCAAGTAGCCCAATTAAAGTCCATTAAATAAAAGGTGCTTAAAATAAATTAAATATTTGTTGCATTATTTTTCCTTATTTTCGAAAATAATTAAAGAAACGAGGGAGAAGGATTTTCTTGAAAAGATTTTATGGAAAGTAGATAAGTGTTCTTGGAATACAAGATTATCCCATAAATTCAAGAAATCTCCCACTTGGCCTCTATAATGAGATTTTTCGAAAATTATAGAGCAATAATAGGAAGAAGGATTTTCTTGGAAAGATTTTTATGGAAAAATATATGTATTCTAGGAATACAAAAATATCTCATAAATTCAAGAAAGATCCCCTATTAATTTCAAAATATTAGGCTAAATAAGGGTGTGGGATTTTTGTGGAAAAATACACATGGAAAGAAGAATATATGGGATATATTCAAGATTTCTTGGAGATCAAGAAAAGATCTTTCCTAACCCTAATTTCAGCCCTATTTTTCGTCCACCTCCTCTCTATTAATAAGGGGGTGAATTCTTTTCATCTTCCACAGTTCCACGTGTTGGAAAAATTAAAAATCCACAAAGGTGGTGCAACAATTATTTATTTTTCCTTTGTTTTATAAATTGTTCATCGGAGAACCTTCCACCGGGGTTATTGAATGAGGACTTGGGAATACTTGAGAAGGACTTTTGGTGGGTATCCAGATACTTGATCATGACTGTCTCAAACCGTCTCTCCAACGGGTACGTTTACGTAAACTCCTAGAAATTCCGCCTGCTAAGATCTTTTACGTGAAATAGTATTTGCATGTCGTTGTTGGATTAATTATTATTTGAATTCACTTAGGTTAATTCATGCTAGTAAGATTTGTTAATTTAAATTTATTTTTATGAGGTCATCCCGATAGATCCTAGCATATGTTATCCCAACAACTGGTATCAGACCCCTACTTCGGGCTCTGATATTTTAAACTGTAATTTAAATTGTTGTTCATTAAAATTGAAATTAGATAGTAGAACTGTTAGATCTATTTTGCAGGTATCCAATTGTCATGGTATTTTAATGTGCTAATTTACATGTAAATAAATTGTTATTTTTTAATTCGATTCGTTCGAATTCATTTTGCCTCGTGAGAAAATCCACGAGTAGATTAAAATTTGTTTGATTTGTTCAATGTAATAGAGTAGTCTAGATCTAGGTTTATTTATTTTTCATAAATAAATTATAACTGATCGAGAACGAAGACGGAGACGAAGATTAAAAGACGGACGTCCAAGTGCTCGGACGTACACGAGCCAAAGCGGAGCTATGCGGTCATGGGCGGGGCGAACTGAACGCACGCAAAGCACGTGCGGGCGAAGCTTGGAGTTCGGGGCAGTGCCGAACGAGACACCGCGCATGGGCGCGCGAAAGGCGTACCTACGGGCTGGGCTGTCTTGGATTGCCTCATTGTATGTCAATGGGTCTGATTCAACTTCACCGAGGACCAAGTCCGATGACTCTCTTATCCCCATGAATCTCTCGGGCTGTCTAACAACCCTCCCAGTACGACGAGGTTTTGGTTGTGTAAGTGTATCGCTTGGTATGTCAACTTATACAGTTGGCATTGAGGTAAGCCCTCTTAGCTCGTCTAAGGTAATCTCACTTCTGGGCTTTCTATCGTTCATATAGTCTTCTTCCAAAAATCTAAAGTGCGTACTGATTACCACCTTTTCATCTTCGGGACCATAGAACATGCACCCTTTCGTTCCTTCGGGGTACCCTATAAACAACCTTAATTCTGATCATGGGTCCAATTTACCGGCTTTCTTGTCCAACACGTTGTTGGGGTTATACGTAAAAGTATGCATTTACTTTGTATAACCTATGTATTAAACACTTATTTACTGAAATAAATTATTTATCACTGTTGCTTTAAATATGATTGAATGTTATATATATTTATTGCAAACCGTTCATATAATAGCACGCGTTGCATTGTAGTTAATGTGGTGATAACAGATCACAGAAGATCACGTTAACAGTCCCTTCTAAACGAGTGCATGTTTCACAATTTAGATAGATCCGAACAATCTATTGGTAGAAGTTGATATGTAAGACTCAGATTGGCTTGTCTTGACCAAGAGATTACACTAGTGCATTCGATGCGCTGAAGCGGACCTGTAGAGAGGATAAAATCATTCGCACTGGCTTATGGGATGAAGAGTTAGACCTTAGTGGTTGTTGATTTCTTAATCTCTATCACTTAATAAGGACCGTGTGTGATTAGTAGTTATTGCTTTAACTTATAAATGGGAAGAGAATCATTGCGACTTCGATACCCTATATTTTGGGCGATAATATTAATTGCACGACAGTTGCTAAATTAATATAGAGAATTGTGTGCTTGCAATGTCTTGCGTGATTGGTCCCCTTGGTGGGCCCGAAACCTTTATCATACCAAATCTTGCAAGTGAAATTAATTTTTTTCCGGTATGGATAATAAAACTGGGCTGTCCTTACTCCAAGGATAAAGATATTAATTAATATGAAGCATTCCAGTGGCTTAATTAATTAATCGACTAAATAATCTTAAACACGGGAAATAATAACTGGGATCCATATTACCGTAATATGGGTTAAGTTGGATAGTTCAATATTAATTATATTGTGGTATTAATTAATATTAATGAGCTGGATTATATTGTGGCTCAATATTGGAATTCAGTAGCCCATTGGAAGGTTCATCTTAATTCTCCTAAAGGCCCCTCAAGTAGCCCAATTAAAGTCCATTAAATAAAAGGTGCTTAAAATAAATTAAATATTTGTTGCATTATTTTTCCTTATTTTCGAAAATAATTAAAGAAAAGAGGGAGAAGGATTTTCTTGAAAAGATTTTATGGAAAGGAGATAAGTATTCTTGGAATACAAGAATATCCCATAAATTCAAGAAATCTCCCACTTGGCCTCTTTTATGAGATTTTTCGAAAATTATAGAGCAATAATAGGAAGAAGGATTTTCTTGGAAAGATTTTTATGGAAAAATATATGTATTCTAGGAATACAAAAATATCTCATAAATTCAAGAAAGATCCCCTATTAATTTCAAAATATTAGGCTAAATAAGGGTGTGGGATTTTTGTGGAAAAATACACATGGAAAGAAGAATATATGGGATATATTCAAGATTTCTTGGAGATCAAGAAAAGATCTTTCCTAACCCTAATTTCAGCCCTATTTTTCGTCCACCTCCTCTCTATTAATAAGGGGGTGAATTCTTTTCATCTTCCACAGTTCCACGTGTTGGAAAAATTAAAAATCCACAAAGGTGGTGCAACAATTATTTATTTTTCCTTTGTTTTATAAATTGTTCATCGGAGAACCTTCCACCGGGGTTATTGAATGAGGACTTGGGAATACTTGAGAAGGACTTTTGGTGGGTATCCAGATACTTGATCATGACTGTCTCAAACCGTCTCTCCAACGGGTACATTTACGTAAACTCCTAGAAATTCCGCCTGCTAAGATCTTTTACGTGAAATATTATTTGCATGTCGTTGTTGGATTAATTATTATTTGAATTCACTTAGGTTAATTCATGCTAGTAAGATTTGTTAATTTAAATTTATTTTTATGAGGTCATCCCGATAGATCCTAGCATATGTTATCCCAACAACTGGTATCAGACCCCTGGTTCGGGCTCTGATCTTTTAAACTGTAATTTAAATTGTTGTTCTTTAAAATTGAAATTAGATAGTAGAACTGTTAGATCTATTTTGCAGGTATCCAATTGTCATGGTATTTTAATGTGCTAATTTACATGTAAATAAATTGTTATTTTTTAATTCGATTCGTTCGAATTCATTTTGCCTCGTGAGAAAATCCACGAGTAGATTAAAATTTGTTTGATTTGTTCAATGTAATAGAGTAGTCTAGATCTAGGTTTATTTATTTTTCATAAATAAATTATAACTGATCGAGAACGAAGACGGAGACGAAGATTAAAAGACGGACGTCCAAGTGCTCGGACGTACACGAGCCAAGGCGGAGCTATGCGGTCATGGGCGGGGCGAGCTGAACGCACGCAAAGCACGTGCGGGTGAAGCTTGGAGTTTGGGGCAGTGCCGAACGAGACACCGCGCATGGGCGCGCGAAAGGCGTACCTACGGGCTGGGCTGTCTTGGATTGCCTCATTGTATGTCAATGGGTCTGATTCAACTTCACCGAGGACCAAGTCCGATGACTCTCTTATCCCCATGAATCTCTCGGGCTGTCTAACAACCCTCCCAGTACGACGAGGTTTTGGTTGTGTAAGTGTATCGCTTGGTATGTCAACTTATACAGTTGGCATTGAGGTAAGCCCTCTTAGCTCGTCTAAGGTAATCTCACTTCTGGGCTTTCTATCGTTCATATAGTCTTCTTCCAAAAATCTAAAGTGCGTACTGATTACTACTGATTAGAGGTGAAATTGAGTGACTTATGAGCGAGTTTTAGCCATGTTTCGAGTGCTTTTAGTGATATTATTGTGTTGATTGAGCATAATCTAAATAAAGTCACTAATTTGCTTCTTTGGTGTGCATGACAGGAAAAAGGGCTAAAGATGGAGCTCGTGAAACTTTGCGGTGCACGAATGGGCTCCCGGTTGAAAAGATATGAAGGAAATACTGAAAAGTATTAGTTGGAGTGAAGAGAGGTGCTAGTAGAGAGAGGTCGAGCACCTGGCGCTCGACCAATGCGGCTCGAGCGTGCGGAAATACATGCATCAAAAAGCGCTCGACCAATGTGTGTGGTCGAGTGAAATCGCTCGACCAATGTGTGTGGTCGAGCGAAATCAAGTCCAGCGATCATGGAGCGCTCGACCAAGTTAGGTCGAGCAGAACTGCTCAACCATGAGTCGTGCTCGAGCGCCCTAGGAAGAAACATTTTTTTTCATGAAGCATATGTTGTAGCCATATTAACCGGCCAGCAGCCACGTGGCAAATGATGATGACGTGGCAAATGGTGATAACGTGGTGGCTAGAACCGAGCTCAGCTGAAGAGTACGAGATGCCGAGATCAGACCTCAAAGGGCGACCTGGCGATGAGCAATGAAGATCAGGCTCGCCTTAACGAGCGACCTCCCCCGAGGACGGTCCATAGGCAAGGTCGGAGAGAGAAGAATGAAGGTTGCCTGAGCGGGCGACCTCCCCTGAGGTCGCTCCACAAGCAAAGTCGACAAGCCCGGTACAAAGAGATAATCCGACATTACTTTCATGTTCTTAGACTAGATTGGCTTCACGAGCCCATGTTCAAAGACCCATTAAGAGGCCCATTAATGTTCATTTGTATATTGTAAACTCTATATAAAGAGGAAGAAGTCCACACAAAAAGGAGGACGAAAGATGCACGAAAAATCATAGTAAAATGACCCTGGCTTGGTATGCCCCCAAACGTAGTCCTTCCGGACGAACTGGGTCAACAAATTCGTTCGTGGTTTGTATTTTTCATTCATTATTCGTTCATAATTCATAAATTACTTGTTTGTAGCATAGATGTGAAATCTATTTTACAACAACATATATAAAGGAAGACGGGATTCTGAGAAGGAAAGACGAAAAAACAAAGAAAAAAGAGAGGAAATGAGATAGAGAAGGAGGAGAGAACACTCTAGGGATCTGAGAAGAATTGAGAGGAATTCCACCACGAGAAACACAATTCGTTTATCAAATTGACGGTTTATATTACAGTTTTCCTTATTTTACTTTGAGAATTTCTGGGTTTTCTTATTTTCTTTAAGAATTTCTTATAAGTACTCACAATTTTAGGGTTTTGTTTGTTTCTTTCATTCAATACTAATATTTCTCTTTGGAATCAATTGATTGATTATTGTTGAATTGTTTACACACTATTGCATAATAATTTCTAGTGTTAAATTGATTGTTTGTGATTTGAAAGAAAGTGCAAATAACATTGCAAGTGATAATAGTAATTTCACCCCTTAGATTGAAATAATTTGACTATGATTTTTTTATTCTCTGCTCACTTGAGTCAGTTTCCCATATACTTATCCCACCTGTCCAAAGAGCCTTCTGTTACACCCATGTACAAGTCCGTGTTGATCCGGTATGAATACTTGAACGTGATCGAAGTTGAGAGTATTTACAAATATATGGTCACTGATTTGTGTGATTGATTGTTTGAGTGTCCCTACTTATTGCGAAAACACTTATGAGGGAGTGAAACACACCGTCGAGAGCACATCCATGTTTGATTTGGTGAGTTATGTTGATTGTCCATGAGTAGGAGAAAAGAAGATGAGTTTGTGTTTGGGTGACCGATCATTGAAAGGCGAAAGCAATTGCATGCATGATTTGGTATCTTGATCTGTTTTGACAATTTCACTCTACTTATAATTTCATTGCTTGGGGATAAGCAACGTTGTAAGTTTGGGGGAGTTGATTAGAGGTGAAATTGAGTGAGTTACGAGCGAGTTTTAGCCATGTTTTGAGTGCTTTTAGTGATATTATTGCGTTGATTGAGCATAACCTATATAAAGTCACTAATTTGCTTCTTTGGTGTGCATGACAGGAAAAAGAGCTAAAAATGGAGCTCGTGAAATTTTATGTTGCACGAATCGGGCTCCCGGTTGAAAAGATATGAAGGAAATACTGAAAAGTATTAGTTGGAGTGAGAGAGGTGCTAGTAGAGAGAGGTTGAGCGCCTGGTGCTCGACCAATGCGGCTCGAGCATGCGGAAATACAGGCATCAAAAAGCGCTCTACCAATGTGTGTGGTCGAGCGAAATCGCTCGACCAATGTGTGAGGTCGAGCGAAATCAAGTACAGCGATCATGGAGCGCTCGACCAAGTTAGGTCAAGCAGAACTGCTCGACCATGAGTCGTGCTCGAGCACCCTGGGAATAAACGTTTTTTTTTTCATGAAGCATATATAAAGGAAGACGGGATTCTGAGAAGGAAAGACGAAAAACAAAGGAAAAAGAGAGAAAATTAGATAGAGAAGGAGGAGAGAACACTCTAGGGATCTGAGAAGAATTTAGAGGAATTCCACCACGAGAAACACAATTCGGTTATCAAATTGACGGTTTATATTATAGGTTTCCTTATTTTACTTTGAGAATTTCTGGGTTTTCTTATTTTCTTGAAGAATTTCTTACAAGTACTCACAATTTTAGGGTTTTGTTTGTTTCTTTCATTCAATACTAATATTTCTCTTTGGAATCAATTGATTGATTACTGTTGAATTGTTTACACACTATTGCATAATGATTTCTAGTGTTAAATTGATTGTTTGTGATTTGACTATCAAGATGGTAGGCTAAACCCTTGATTGCTTTGGATAGGATGATCACGTAGAAATAGTGAATTGGTTAGGCGATTAGGATAATTCGAGGTGTAATTTGGATAATCTTCTTAATTTGCTAATATGAATAACCAATCCAATAAAAACCATTGAATTGAGTACGAAAGTTGATTGAGAGAGGACGACCGAATCACTCTTTTCCAACAAATAGGCTTGAGGAGAGGGTCTGTGACGGGGTTGGTAATATACCGGTTCATTTAGGGAGGACGACCGAATCACCCAACTTGAATTAGAGCTATAGTAATTAAGCACAACCTTAATAATTTGGTTATTTGGTCAGTGAGGGAAAGAAGGTATTAGTTGGGTAATCGGGGATAAAAACCGAGCGTTTGTTGTACCTTACTTAGTGCGGGATTAGGGAAGTAGATTTCCTAGTTTTAAGCACACTTAGGATTACTCTATTTGTACACCACGATAGTCCTATTTGCCAAACCAATTCCGATAGTAAACGCAGGGATTCATGTCCAAAGCAATCATTCTCCAATATTTGCACTTCATCTGAAGTTAGTTTAATAGTTTGTTATTTGTTTGCTTTGGTTGATTCAGTAGCATTAATATAGAAATCTCAAATCGCATCCATATTAGTTACGAAGCATACATTTCCAGGGATTTACACGCATACAAAACTTCCGGGTTCGATACTACTTGGTCCAAATACTTACCCTTGCTACAGTGATCCCATACTCTTGTGGGGTAACTGCTAGTTGAGAACTTAACATTTTACGACCAAGTCAACCACCTTTTGATCTTCGGGACCATAGAACATGCACCCTTTCGTTCCTTCGGGGTACCCTATAAATAACCTTAATTTTGATTGTGGGTCCAATTTACCGGCTTTCTTGTCCAACACGTTGTTGGGGTTATACGTGAAAGTATGTTTTTACTTTGTATAACCTATGTATTAAACACTTATTTACTGAAATAAATTATTTATCACTGTTGCTTTAAATATGATTGAATGTTATATATATTTATTATAAATCGTTCAAATAATAGCACACGTTACATTGTAGTTAATGTGGTGATACCAGATCACAGAAGATCACGTTAACAGTCCCTTCTAAACGAGTGCATGTTTCACAACTTAGATAGATCAGAACAATCTATTGGTAGAAGTTGATGTGTAAGGCTCAGATTGTCTTGTCTTGACCAAGAGATTACACTAGTGCATTCAATGTGCTGAAGCGGACCTGCAAAGAGGATAAACTCATTCACACTGACTTATGGCATGAAGAGTTAGACCTCAGTGGTTGTTGATTTCTTAATCTCTGTCACTTAATAAGGACCGTGTGTGATTAGTAGTTATTGCTTTGACTTATAAATGGGAAGAGAATCATTGCGACTTCGATGCCCTATATCTTGGGAATTAATATTAATTGCACGACAGTTGCTAAATTAATACAGAGAATTGTGTGCTCGCAATGTCTTGCGTGATTGGTCCCCTTGGTGGGCCCGGAACCTTTATCATACCAAATCTTGCAAGTGGAATTAATTTTTTTCCGGTATGATTAATAAAACTGGGTTGTCCTTACTCCAACAATAAAGATATTAATTAATATGAAGCTTTTTAGTGGCTTAATTAATTAATTGACTAAATAATCTTAAACACGGGAAATAATAATCGGGAACTATATTACCGTAATATGGGTTAAGTTGGATAGTGCAATATTAATTATATAGTGGTATTAATTAATATTAATGGGCTGAATTATATTGTGGCTCAATATTGAAATTCAGTAGCCCATTGGAAGGTCCATCTTAATTCTCCTAAAGGCCCTTCAAGTAGCCCAATTAAATTCCATTAAATAAAAGGTGCTTAAAATAAATTAAATATTTGTTGCATTATTTTTCCTTATTTTCGAAAATAATTAAAGAAAAGAGGGAGAAGGATTTTCTTGAAAAGATTTTATGGAAAGGAGATAAGTATTCTTGGAATACAAGAATATCCCATAAATTCAAGAAATCTCCCACTTGGCCTCTTTAATGAGATTTTTTCGAAAATTATAGAGCAATAATAGGAAGAAGGATTTTCTTGGAAAGATTTTTATGGAAAAAGATATGCATTCTAGGAATACAAAAATATCTCATAAATTCAAGAAAGATTCAATCTTGAAAGATCCCCTATTAATTTCGAAATATTAGGCTAAATAAGGGTGTGGGATTTTTGTGGAAAAATACACATGGAAAGAAGAATATATGAGATATATTCAAGATTTCTTGGAGATCAAGAAAAGATCTTCCATAACCCTAATTTCAGCTCTATTTTTCGTCCACCCCCTCTCTATTAATAAGGGGATGAATTCTTTTCATCCTCTACAGTTCCATGTGTTGGAAAAATAGAAATCCACAAAGGTGGTGCAACAATTATTTATTTTTCCTTTGTTTTATAAATTATACATCGGAGAACCTTTCACCGGGGTTATTGAACGAGGACTTGGGAATACTTGAGAAGAACTTTTGGTGTTCATATACTTGATCCTGTCTGTCTCAGACCGTCTCTCCAACGGGTACGTTTACGTAAACTCCTAGAAATTCCGCATGCTAGGATCTGTTACGTGAAATATTATTTGCATGTCGTTGTTGGTTTAATTATTATTTGAATTCACTTAGGGTTAATTGTTAATTTAAATTTATGTTTATGAGGTCATCCTGATAGATCATGGCATATGTTTTCCCAACAACTGGTATTAGAGCCCTGGTTCGGGCTCTGATATTTTAAACTGTAATTTAAATTGTTTTTCATTAAAATTGAAATTAGATAGTAGAACTGTTAGATCTGTTTTGCAGGTATCCAATTGTCATGGTATTTTAATGTGATAATTTACATGCAAATAAATTGTTATTTGTTAATTCGATTTGTTCGAATTCGTTTTGCCTCGTGAGAAAATCCAAGAGTAGATTAGAATTTGTTTGATTTATTCAATGTAATAGACTAGTCTAGATCTAGGTTTATTTATTTTTCTTAAATAAATTATAATTGGATCGAGAACGAAGACGGAGACGAAGATTAAAAGACGGACGTCCAGTGCCTTTAAGCACGCGAGGAGGGAGAGTTACGCTGCCAGGCCGGCGGCCCAGCCACCGCCGCATCATTATTATTAGTCGGCGGGCGAGTAACGCACGCAGCGCCGCTGCCCGGCTTGGAGGTCGGGGCGGTGCCGAACGCGACCTTTTGCATGGGCGCGCGGAAGTCGCACATACGAGCTGGGCTTTCTTGGATGCGCCCCTAGACGTGGACACATCCTGGCGATGCTCCGCGCGCATGTGCCGTGGGCGGCGGGGGCGACCTGCACCGAGGCATGCGCCTAGGTGCACGCGGACTCGGGATCCGAGTCGTGAGCTACTCATTTTCCAAACGTCGTCCTAACCCAAAACGGAGGATATTTTTGAATAATTGTTGCGGATTAAGTGGGAGCTTTTCAAGACGAACGATGAAGGTAAAAGAAGAGACGATTTCTCAAGATCAAGATTTGGAATTTAAATCATGACAGTTGGATATATGTGCCCAACTTGATTTATTTTGTCTTGATGCTTGTTTTAAATTCGTGCAATTTTATTTGATAAATGTGTTTGTCTGATTTAGAATTGTCTAAAGAAAATCTCACTTTCGAAAATTACTAAGTGTGTTTAATTGATATATTTTATTCCGGATAATAAAATTACGTCAAATTTGACCTCCATAATTTATTTATTTGTGAATTCTTTTGGAGAAATTTCCAACTAATCCAATTTAAAAGATGGATTTCACATGAATAAATTCCCAAAAGGATGATTGTGAATTATTATTAGTGGCTACGATGACCCTCCCAACGAGGCTCGTACAAAGCGAAGTAATAATTCTGTATTTAATCATGGTTATTACTTAGGTATAAAATTGATATGCATATACTTCTCCGAAGTCCCTGTCAATTTTATATTGGTCAAGTGGGAGCCGACTATTAATTTTAAATTAAAGGTTTGTAACTGTTCTTGTTTGTAACATGCTTGAATGTGTTTAAATAGACAGTTCACCCAACGTGACCTATTTAAACTGACTATCAAAGAAGGATTGTCCTTCTATTGAAGCTGATATCAAGCACATGGAAGATGTCTCATATGCATATGTAATTGGGTCAATCATGTACGCCATGACTTGCACTAGGCCAAACGTGGCCTACGCTATCAGCATCATTGGTAAATACCATCCAGAATATGGGTGAGTCTCACTGGATTGTTGTCAAGACCATTCTGAAGTATCTTAGACGAACTAAAGAATGTTTCCTTGTCTATGATGGACAATCAGACTAGTAATGACTAGTTATGCTGACGCAAGTTTCCAATCCGACTGTGATGATTACAAATCACAATCAAGTTATGTTTCACTCTCAATGATGAGGCGGTTAGTTGGAATAGTTCCAAGCAAGTCGACCGCAGATTCAACAACCGAAGCTGAATACATTGTTGTATCAGCAACCTCAAGGAGGTTGTTTGAATTTTATAGTTCTTAAGAGAACTAGGGGTAGTTCCGAGTGCCAGTTGTCTAATAAAGTTGTTGTATTGAGACAACGCTGGTGCGATTGCTCAAGCAGAGGAATCGAGATCAACAAATAGAAATAAGCATATACCCAAACTTATCATTTGATCCGAGAGATCATAACGATAGGAGAAATAGAATTAAAATGTATTTCCACATATTTAATTTGACAGATCCTTTCACCAAAACACTGAGTGTTCATGTACACACTAGACATTTGATGGTCTAGGGGTTAGACATGTAGGTGATTGACTCTAGTTCAAGTGGGAGATTGTTAGTGTTAGTGTCCTAGAGACAATCTATTGTAAGGACATAATACTCGATGATATTCATTTTTATTTAATATTATAGTTCATTTAATATTAATGTATGGCAATACACTTGTTTGAATATTATGTTTGATTGTTTGCATTTATGCATGCAAGTGTTCCCATGAGTCATTGTTGTCATTGAGGTTGTGAGAACTCAGATGACTTAAGCATGATTCTCAAATGGCCCCGATCAAGGATCATCAAGAATGGGATATTGATGATGAAATTGAGATTGGTGTGCGATCTGCATTATACTCTTAGAGAGTGTAGTAAGATCTCACTTACTACGAGATACTAGGTATCTCATGTTGGATGCACAGATACCTTAGAGGGTATGGGTATACCCATCCGAGAAACTGTTTGATGTAAGTCCACAATATATGTCTACGGGTGTCTCGGTTAGTGGGAGCGATGCGCTACTCCTTTGACTTGAGGTCAATACGCACGACATGTGTGGAGTGATGAACTTTGACCATGATGGACGTTTGCACCTTTCCATGGGTAGATATGACTTGGATTGGATTCATCACGAAGTGCATGTGCGTGGTAGTTGAGCTAAGAATAGGATTCATTTCCTCAATGTGGATTTAGAGAGAATACTCATCTTCTCATCATAATTGGATCAAAGTCATCGGCCGATGCACGTCAACTTAGACTTTGTGGCTAAGTGTGACATACATGATCAATTAGTGATTAGAGATAATATGATTAAGTTATTTGAATAGACACTTCATCATGTTCAAGACTTAATCGAGTATTCGTGAATGAAAGGAGAAAATCGTAATAGTCCATGTTTAAGTTACAGGTAGTTGCACGTTTCTCGCAACGTACCTCATATATTGAGAATGTCTTATTTATTGTCTAGGGTTCAATTAAAACTGTTAGTTTGACTAATCGCTCGATATATGAGGGCCTATGGGTCACACAACAAGTAGTTCCCTTTTACGGATTATAGTTGGTTGATTAAATGTTAAATTGAATTTAATATTTAATTTATGGAGAATTAATTAATAATAGATTAATTTGAAATTAATTATTAATAATGTTTAATTAAATTGGATTTAATTAAATAGGATTCCCAATAATAATATATGGAATATTATTATAGGATTTAATATATATATATATGGAATCAAATCCGTAGAGATTTGATATATATGAGAATTAAATCCGTAGAGATTTTATATATGGGAAATAAATCTGAGAGATTTATTTTATAAGATTAGAGATTTTATTTCCTAATCGGGTTAGCTTAAGATTTAAGATGAGTCTCCCCTATATATATGAGCTCTTGGGAATTCATAATACAAGGGTTCATATTTTCTCCATAAAATGTAGAATATGAATTTTCTTAGCAAATTCCGTCTCAGATTCATCGTTGGCAAATCTGTGCAAGTCCGTGAACGGGGATTACGTAAATACCATAGTAGAGAAATATGTGTACAATTTACTGTAAGGTTTCTCTTTATGTTTATATGTATTCAATTATACAATTATGTATTCGTTGTTGGTGAACTGTTTATTTCCGCTGCGTATGAATTACATGTTTACGTGCCTCTACATTCCAATATACATATTAACTAAGTCTTAGATTATCTCTCAAGCAAAGGAAAAATACAGAAAAATCAATGCATTTGCAGCATATAAAAAATTAATGCATGTCGCACTCCTCCTTCCTTATCTATTAGCGGTACAACTATAATTTGAGTCACATTTGTGTGCACCAATTGCATTGCACCATGCAATTGGTGCAAATTTTTACTCAATTATAAATCAATTTTGACCTAATTTGCAAATGGGCCATAGCGCGGACGGTAATACTAAACCGTGAAAAGAATGTGTCAATTACAGCTGCTGCTTAATGGTTAGTGTGTGCTATTTTTACTGTACAGTGCACGAGTTCGAACCTGCATCTCAACAATTTTTGCTTCTTTACGTTTTTTTTCCTTTTATTTTTTTTTCCAGCTTGTTTAATTTTATCTTTTAAATACATATTTTTTACTAGCAACATAATTTGTACAACATATTAGCATATGTTTAATTTTATCTTTTAATACATATTTTTTACTAGCAACATAATTTGTACAACATATTAGTATATGTTTAATTTTATCTTTTAATACATATTTTTTTACTAGCAACATTGTTTGTACAACATATTAGCATATTTATCCATTTTCTAAATGGATCATATTCAGTCAAAAATTGGGTGACAATATTAAAGTTTAAAATTAAATTTAAGCATCTGATTTACAATCTACCTATTAAATTACTAATTTAAATTTGTATTCATAAATAATAATCACCAACAAGAAACAATCATTAATACCACAATAATTAATCGATAATACCATAAGAAATAATTAACAATATCATAAGCAATAATTAGCAGTACCACAAAGAATAATAAGCAATATCATAAGCATTAATCAATAATACCATAAATAATAATTATCAATACCACAAGGAATAATAAGCAATAATCAACAATACCACAACCAATAATCATCAATATCATAAGCATTAATCAATAATACCACAAATAATAATAAGTAATAACACAAACAATAATCAACAATACCGTAAACAATAGTCAACAATACCACAACTAATTATCAACAATACCATAAACAATAATCAACAAAAATAAAGAGAAAATGCATCTAAACTGTACAAAGAAACAAGAGTGAACAAAAATTCCTCTAAATTGCATTTCATCTAAGTTAATATTCAATCTCGTACTGCAACGTGTTACGAAAACAACAGGACAGATAAACAGATATTGAAACCAAGTCAAGGAAAATCCTTTTCCCGCAAGACAAAATACGCCCTGGATAGTGCTCACAGAATCGTGCGTATATGCCCCCAAAGGTAAAATGGTTTCACAGTTTTGTTCCAGTAGCACCACTGAAATAAAATTATCGACAAACTAAACTGGAATTACGAGCTGAACGTACGAAATATATTGGAAATGAAAGGCTACATGGAGAGCGACAGATTTTCGGTAGCAAGTAAGTCACGAAGAATGTCTGAGAGGCTCAATATATAGACGAAACGCACTCCAGAAGGTTGAGAGAAACGTGGAAGGCCCACGAACTTAGTGGGCAGTTTTGACTGCTTGAGACGTCTAGGTTCATTTAAACTTTGATTCGAATTCAAAATTCAAATTCTAGATAAGCACGGACCGAGTCTGACTTGCACACGGATATTTTCACGTCTCCTGGGCCGACCCAAATTCAGATGGACCACCCAAACAATAGTCCAAAAAATAATTGGGTCTTTTTAGAGTCTTTGGGTCTCCAAAAAGATAGATGGCCCCCAAAGCCCACCCAAAGTCCAATTGCCACAAACCACGAACCCGGGTCCGAGCCCAGGCGTGTGCGGCCGAGTGTGATTCATGGGTAAGGGTCTCCATGCACCTATTTTGAAGAATATGAACACATGCGTATCTTTATAGAAGAAAATTTCCTTCCTTGTTTCCTATGTGAGATGAGTGGGAAAGACTACACTTGGTCTCCATCAAACCCACCAAAAACCCCTCACTAGAGGTTCAATGTTCCAACTTCTCGTATTAATTTCTCACTCACTGAAATTCGGTTTTGAGATATTTAATATAACACGATCATCTACTCTGCGAGTAGATCGATCCTATCACATTTAATTTCCCAAAAATTAACGTTTAATCCCTACACAATATGGTCAAACATGGGTGTTTGAGCACCCTAAAATCATAATTTCCAACAATTCCCCACATAAGTGAAAATTGCGTCTATACAAATTCAGACTCATCGTTAAGCTCATTTGAGACTTCATTGCATCTAGAAAAGTAGCTTATGACTTTGAACTTTCCGTAGTCGAACACCATCAGGTACACTGGGGCTTAGTGGATACAGTGCCTTGAACTAATCCTCCATCGTGTATACCTTACCAACAATGCAGACTTGTCAGCCTCGATTCCGATTCGCTCTCACGTTTTTGTCCGTATGGACGCCCTTTGTTTCATAAATGTTTGGCGAAGCGTGTTAGTGTTAGTGTCCTAGAGACAATCTATTGTAAGGACATAATACTAGATAATATTCAGTTTGATTTAATATTATAATTCATTTAATATTAATGTATGACAATACACTTGTTTGAATATTATGTTTGATTGTTTGCATTTATTCATGCAAGTGTTCCCATGAATCATTGTTGTCGTTGAGGTTGTGAGAACTCAGATGACTTAAGCATGATTCTCAAATAGCCCCAATCAAGGATCATCAAGTATGGGATATTGATGATGCAATGGAGATTGGTATGCGATCTGCATCATACTCTTAGAGAGTGTAGTAAGATCTCACTTACTACGAGATACTAGGTATCTCATGATGGATGCACAAATACCTTAGAGGGTATTGGTATACCCATCTGAGAAATCGTTTGATGTATTTCCACTATATGTGTCTACGGGTGTCTCGGTTAGTGGGAGCGATGTGATACTCCTTTGACTTGAGGTCAATACGCACGACATGTGTGGGATAATGAACTTTGACCATGACCGACGCTTGCACCCGTCTGTGGGTAGATATGGCTTGGATTGGGTTCATCACGAAGCGCATGTGCGTGGTAGTTGAGCCAAGAATAGGATTCATTCCTCAATGTGGATTTAGAGAGAATACTCATCTTCTCATCATAATTGGATCAAAGTCATCGGCCGATGCACGTCAACTTAGACTTTGTGGCTAAGTGTGATATACATGATCAATTAGTGATTAGAGATAAATTGATTAAGTTATTTGAATAGACACTTCATCATGTTCAAGACTTAATCGAGTATTCGTGAATGAAAGGAGGAAATCGTGATAGTCCATGTTTCAGTTACAGGTAGTTGCACATTTTCTCGCAACGTACCTCATATATTGAGAATGTTTGATTTATTGTCTAGGGTTCAATTAAGACCGTTAGTTTGACTAATCGCTCGATATATGAGGGCCTATGGGTCACACAACAAGTAACGGTTGTTTACTAATTATAATTGGTTGATTAAATGTTAAATTAGATTTAATATTTAATTTATGGAGAAGTAATTAATAATAGATTAATTTGGAATTAATTATTATTAATATTTAATTAAATTGGATTTAATTAAATAAGAATTTCCAATAATAATATTTGGAATATTATTGTAGAATTTAATATATATGAAAACAAATCGTAGAGATTTATCATATATGAAATTTAAATCCGTAGAGATTATATGTGGGAAATAAATCTAAGAGATTTAAAAACTAGAAAATAAATTGATATATTAATATATGATATTTTCTCCTCCTAATCTTTAATCCCTATCCTTTCCCCCCAGAATCCTAATATGAAATTTAATTAAAACGAAGAACAGGTTTGAGAAGAAAATTACTGAAAACTGAGAACAGATGGAGGCGAGTGGATGAATGAAAATAATAAGAGAGGAATTGAGAGCTAGATATCAATACAAAAGAACAGACACAAAAAGAATCACAGAGAGAGAGCGAAAAGCGTGAAAACATAAATACGGATCCACATCTTTTTATTTGCTCAAATTGAATTCAATTGCACGAAATGTTAAATTCGTGCAAGTGATGCACAAGTATTTACCTAATTTTATTTATCTTTCCTAATATATTTAAAACTACAATTTTTTTTATTTGTCTCTAAAATCACGTAAAACTCTCAGTATGGATAAAGTATTTTAGGATAATTCTAAAAACTTTTTAAAATATGTAAAAAATTATATAGGTTTCTAGATGATTTTTTTTAATCATTGGATCAAGAATATTCTCATCACCAAGTGAGGGAATGAGTGAATATAACTCGAAGAAGTAGTGTCGATATGAATACAAAATTTGTAAATAAATATTTATTCTCTAAATTTAAAAAAAAAAAAAAATTCCACATCTTAAATTATATAATATTGGGTTGAAAATTAATTCACTAAATTATTTGCATTAATTTTACTATTAAATATGTAAGTGTCATGTACAACACACACTAGTATATATATAAAATAACATTTATTATCCGATTACAAAAACTTAATAGTTTTCCCAACAAAATCTTCCAAGGAAAAAATTATTTCAAAAGCTAAAATCATATATAATATTGTATGTATATAATAATAGTAGATCTAGAAGAGAGCTCCATCGTAAGTGAATAAGAAATCAAGAATTTATCATCCTTAAGTGAGAAATCAAGGAATTGTGAATGAGAAATCGAGTAATTGATGTTGGTGCATAAATGTTTTAATTACATGCAAAATAGATAACAAATGTTTATCGCATGTCTATAATCAGCATAAATGGCGAACAACATGTTTTATCTCAACAGGAGGCAACCAATCGATAAAAAAATAAAAATTTGAGATGTCTTTGATATAAACAAATTAACCTTGATATATTTTAATCAAGTTGCACGTTGTCCTGGTAGACCCCGATTTTGATCAAAGAAAATTCCCAACAAATTGCATCTTTAGTTATTGAGGCATATACTGCTTTTAGAATGAGAGATGAAAGGTAACAGGCACTTTCGAAGGAAAGGCAATGGAATTTAGCCGCTCAAGATTAAGGCTAAAAGAATTGATCCCATTGAAAAAGGCAATGGAATTTAGACGCTCAAAATTAAGGCTAAAGAATTAATCCCATTGAAAATAGTCGAAAAATTGGAAGGAAGTTGCTAAATTTATTCCTCAATCTTTATGATACTCTACACCTATTATTGTACCAAAGAAAAGAAAGCACTTGTTACTTTCTCTATGTTCTATTGTTTTTAGAATGGCATTTTAGGATATATCTTTGACAAGAGTTGTTACTTTCTCTATGTTTTTTTTTTTTTTTTGGGAATACGATATTTTTAGGATATATCTTTAATAAAGAAGTAAAGATCTCAACCAGAGATTGGGATTTAGTTGAGCCTAACCAAGTCAAATACCATCAAATTCGGGGATCACTTTGTTTAAAGATATTTAGGCTTGTGAACATTTGTAGAATGAATGATAGGCTTGTGAACATTTGTAGAATGAATGTTATCGATTGTATAATGAGTTGTGCCTTGTGAACATTTATAGAATGAATGTTATCAGCTCCGCATAGCTTGAGTTCTTATAGTTTTCGTTTTTTACATGTTGTGCCTTATGAACATTTGCAGAATAAATGTTACCAGTTTTGCATGGTTTGAGTTGTTATAGTTTTCAATTTTTTACTAATCCATGGGTTGTGCAGGTGAACTTTTTTTAAATGCATAATATTATTGTGAACCTGAAATTTTTCAACACCTGCAAATAAATATCTTTATTCCTCTCTCTAAAGATATATCATATCTTGATTCCTCTCTCCAAAGATATGATACCTAGAAATAAATATCTTGATTTCTCTCTTCAAATATATATCTTGATTCCTCTCTCCAAAAATATGATACCGGGGTCTCAACGACTTATCCCCGAGTTTCTCCCCGCTCCCCTTCAATCCACCAATTGTCCATCGTCGCCCCCTCAACCCCTCACGAGTTGTTCATATTGCAACCCACCTTCTTAAACTAAATTTGGGATGTGTTTGTTGGGATTCTATCAATTTTATGAGATGGTAAAAAAAATATTTGCAATTTGAGATTGATTTTAATTTAATTGTTGTTTATTTGGTGTGTAGTTCTGCAAATTTGAGGGTGGGACTTTTTTTTTTTGCAAATCTGAACCAAATTCGCGTATGCGATTTTTGGTGGGGGTTTATTTTTGGGATTTTGGGATTTTTGTGCAAAATCTAGTTTTGGAGATTTACATAACTCGATTTTGGGGATGAGGGTATGTAGTTTTGCGATTATGAGGGTTTTGAGTTTTGCAGAACTAATCGACTTTTTGGTGAAGATTCGACGATGAATGGTGAAGACAAAGGGATGATGAAGATGAATTGTTTGATTTATTTATTTATTTATTTATTTATTTATTTACATTTTAATTGATTTGTTTGTTTTAGATTTTACTTCTTTTAATTTATTTTTTGTATTTTAATTTTGTTGGGAAATTTAGAGTTTTGATGAAAGTTCTAAAACACATGTAATAGGACCAGTCAGACCTGTTAGCTGACTGATACTTTTATTACCAGTTATAAGATTACCAGTTGATAATTATTGTATAGAACAACTTATGTAGAAGATAGGTCACATATTGAGGGGGAACCTCAATATGTATAGGTCAGATCTAAAGATCAAAAGATCAGCTGATATCCGACAGGCCAGAAGGCAAAGGAAGGATAGAAGATCAGATCGATCTGATAAAGTCAGATATCTCAGCTGAAGTCATGAAGTTCAAATTCAGAAGACTTGAAGATCAGATGACTTCCAGAAGATCAGACCAGAAGACCGACATCAGTCAAGTCTGCTAGTTGAAGCTAAGACAACTGGCACCAGAAGACTCTATCAGTAGATCGATCAACAGATCGATCGTCACCACACCGTGTGAAAACTGATGTTTCACCTAATCATACGTCGATGATCTGAACAAGAAGAATGTCAACCCGAGTTGGTAGAACAAAACACTGAAAAGTGCTTCTATTAACCAATAAGAACAAGACACGTATGATTGGAGCCGGCAATTACGGGATTTGGTGCTGCTTTCTCAAACGGCTATAAAAGACACTATTCACGCTTTCGGCCATGCCGTTCCTGAAGCACGTCACATCAATCCTGCAAGTCTACCAAATATAGCCGGAAATTCAAATTGCTCTCCAATGGCTCTTTGATTTCGAGGTCTATAAATATGGGATTACTCTTCAGAGTGAAGACACGGAAACTATCAAGAAGCTCAAGCTATAATCAAATTTCCGCACGAAGAACACAAACTTGAAGATTATTTTCTAAGTGTTCATCCCATAGTTCTTAGCACAGAAATCTTTTCATCTAGCTGATAGACTACTTAAAAACTAGGAAAGATTTCAAAGTTTGAACAAAAACAATCTTACCCAAAACCCAAAGTTAGGTTAAGTTGTTTAGCAAGATTTCGCATCAGGGTTTCTAGTTAAAGATTTAGGATCGGTTGAGTGAGAACTCTTTAAATATCTCATGGTGTACCGTGTTGACTAACACAATAATCTAAGTCCATTGGTTTAGTTGGTGCCCTTTGTGATAGGGAAAGAGTGGACGTGGGGAACCGGTTGTCCAACCACTATAAATCTTGTGTGCATTTACCGCTTTGATTAGTGCTTTTACACAATCGCACACAACTTAATTCAAGCCGCATACATATTCTAAGTTAAGATCACCTAGCAACAAGCTTCGATCCGATCGGTTTTGACACTTTAGTCAACCGATTGAAAGACCGACTTTGGAATCGATTAATTAAAACCGGGTTTTTCACACGGGTAAAAATTAGCTTCCGCACAACCGCTTAAACCGATAGATACCAAACCGACCGCCTTCAGCGATTAGTAAGTTGGATATCGATCAAACCGATTCATTTACACTCGATCAAAGCTAACCGCGTTCACACCGACCGCGACGAAAAAGTTTTCAAGTCTATTCACCCTCCCTCTAGACTTACGCCCTCACAAAACCCGCTTAAGGACCTACAAGTGGTATCGAGCGGTGGTTCTACTGACCCGGCGGCTTTTGAGTATCATCGATTCTTGAGGAAGAATCTTTGTGGTCATTTGAACAGATCTTGAAAACCGCTTTTTAAAACTCATTCGTTTTTCCAAAATCACTAAGCATGGATAATACCTCTGTATGTATCATGATTTGTCAAGTTCTCAATTGATGAGTATGCAGATTGGGCCATATATATGTGCAAACCATCTAGGATCGATAAGCGGCGAGAATGATGGAAGTCATTGAACGAGGACCCATCATCATATATCACGACAACCCAAAGAATTGGAGGAGATCCAGACTTTGCCACGGGGGAAGTCTTGTGCGAAAAAGTCCAAATTGATGGATGCAAGAGGAAAGAAAGTTGTATACTCTAGATACAATCGCCAGCATATAATCATGAAGATTTATGGATAAAGTCACCAAGGAGAAGATAAAATATCTCAAAATCATGCGAAAGCAATGTGATACTCTTTGCGAGATATCTCGAAAACAATCGAGATCAAAGACAAATTACTACAAGCCGAACCGGTGAAGTTCAAAAACTAAAGATGTTGCTTTTCAACGAGACCATCAACGAGCTCGATGGAAGGATCACAATGTCGAAGAAATAAGCTACGAGAACTTGGTAGAGATGTCGACAAAGATATCAACTATAAGATCTTAAGATCTCTCACCAAGAAATGGGACATGAAAGTCACGGTAATCAAGGATTGCTAAGACATCTCAAAGATGAAGCCGAGTAGCTTGTTCCTAAGCCTTAAAGCTCACGAGTTTGACTTAATCGAAAGAGGACAAGCAGATGAAGACGAGACGCCTGCTGAAGCCTCAACATCTAAATCAGTTGAGTTTAAAGCAACCAGCAGCAGATCGAAGGCCACTGAACGTGTTGGAAACATAATAAGTCAAGCAGAATAGATCGCTTCCGCTTACCGAAAAACTTGAAAAATCAAACATTCAACTTGGTAAGTATCGCAGATTCTACAATGATTATCAACACAGCAGTGGTAGAGATAGGAGACCAGCTGACAGATCTCCAGAAAGAACCAGATCTGATGATCGAAGAGATCACTGAGAAGAAAAGAAAATAGATAACAGATCCGGATGGAAGGAGTTGATTATTATCGAAAAAGGAAGTCACCCGATAGATTCTATGAGGCGGAATGACTCACCGAAGAAAAAGTTCTCAGGATCGTGGGCGTGCTTCAATCGGTGGAGAAACCAGTCACTACAAAAGCATTGCCCGACCGACACCAAAAGAAAGAGAAGAGAAGCGGAACGAAGAGAGCAACGATATAGAGACAGAAAGCCCCGGTCACGACAATATCCGAATTGATGATTCCTATCCGCCCTCGAGGATTCTAGATACTATCTCAGAGAAGACTTCATTCGATAAAGATCTTTGCTGACTTCCATGAGAATGAAGATCTGATATTCTCTTCGATGATGACGATGAAATCGCCTCGATGGCCAAGAGGACCAACTGAGGTAACCTCCAAACCTTCGCTGGTTCCGCTTCCACACCCTTATTATTAGCACACCGGAGAGATCGACTCAGCAAAATCTACTCCTGAGCAATTGTTTGATGATCTCTAATGCAAGAGACACTTATACTATAGTGGAAGCCGAGAATGATAAGCTAAGGATCGTAAATAATCGCCTTGTTAAAGAGAACGCCTCAAGAAAGCTACCGAATCGAAATCTGCTGAAACCGCTTTCGGTAACTGAGGAACTTAACATTCGAAAGTTAAATCTTCGATCGGAGAAGGCGATCAAAGATCGACTAGCAATCAACAAAAACAAGAAGATGATTTCAAAATCCTTCAAGCTAAATTTGATGAGCTATTCCACTACATGAGAGTCTAAAATCTTCCGAGGATAGTTTATGCAAAGAAAATAGAGGTTTTCACGAAGTCATCTAAAACCGCTCAAGAAATGAACACCTATTTTCGAACACTGACTAACAAGAAGGGAATTGGGTATGAGAACCCTTCTACATCCTCAAAATCCCCGTTTGATTCACTTCAAAAAGGTGTTGATGGTCCCGGTGGGAAAACCCATTTTTGCGCGTGCGGAAGCAAAACATTTTAAGGCGATGCATATAAAAAACGAAATTGGGCAAGAGTGATTCCGCATTTTTTCTTTTAAGAACGATGTGTGTGTTTTGCTTATAATCAAATGCATATGGCAAGTAAGAACATAAAGCAGTAAAGAACACACTATTTTATAGTGGTTCGGAGTCCAACTCCTACATCCACTCTTCCCTATCACAAGGGGCACCTACTTAACCAACTGGACTTAGTTTAATGTGTTAGTCCAACACCCAACAGATGTTTACCGAGTTCTCACTCAAACGAGACTTATCACCCTCACGGGATTGCCTACCCTCCCTTTCGGGATTGCTAGATGTTTACCGAGTTCACACTCACCTACAAACTTAACCGACTGATTTGGGTAAGGTTTGTTTGGTTTCCAACTAGGTTGAGATTTTCCCTTACATTTGTTTAGCTTCAATGCTAAGGATGGGAAAATCTCTCTAAGCTTAGGATATGACATTTATGCTTAGATTGGGTTCTAGAACACTCTTGAATATATGCGTGTATATCTACAGACTTGTGTTCTAGGGTGGGAATGCTAGATGATTTGGCTTGATGGATGTTTCACGCATTTTCCACACTTGATAATGAGGGAAGAACTTGTATTTATAGTGTGGATTTGAATGTTACCGTTGGAAGGAGTCACATTCAAATCCATACTTGCTTCAGAGTTTTTTCGAACTTTTCCGTGTGGTTGTCTTCCTCTCATTGGTCCACGTCGGTTTGAATCTAACTTTTATATTCTTGAGTTGTCTCGATCCTCGAACCTTCTTCAAACTCAAGCTTCCTTGGACTCGGATTCTTGATTCAAATGGACTTCTCTTCAATGGACCTTGTCCGATCGTGCATCTTGACACTCGGGCTAACCGAGTTCGATTCTTCGACTTCGTGACATCCCCGACCCTCGGTCACTAAGATTTCGAGCTAACTGATCATCGATGGCGTTCGATTCTCGATGAATATGACTTCGATGAGTTCTCTTACGATGACTTCTTTCCCGTCCCGGTATCAGAATTCGGTTTTTCGATATCCGATTTCTTCTGCTTTGATCCGATCGGCTCACATGATCGGTCGATATATCGTCAATCGGCGTATATCGGTTTATACGCATCAGTTAAAATACATCGAGTTAGCATATTAAGTTAGCATATCGGTTTAGTTTTGTCGATCTCAATCACGTCGATCTTGATCATCTGCTCATCTTCATATCGATCTCGATCACGTCCCCGATCTCGATAAGTCTCATCCTCCCTCTTACGATCTGCAACCTTCTTACGATCGGTCATCCGTCATCCCGATCGGTTGGCTTAGCTTTCTTATTTTCGATTTTGCTCGGCTCATCGGTTAACTCTGGAACTCATCTTACTCATCGATCTCGTCGGTCTAAATGCGACCTACTTCGTCGATCTCGATCATCTACGATTCGATTTCGTGAGTTCCCCCCTCAACTTGTTCTCTCGTTCCCCTCAACTTGTTATCGTAGATTAGCTTCAAAAACACAAGTTGATAATGTTTTGGCATAATATATCAAAACTAAAATATCCCAACAGTGTAATCAAACGAGTTTCGACAAAGATACACTAAAAGCTAAACTTGTATCCGATAAGGGAAAAATACACATTGAGCAAGTAAGGCAGTGCCTAATCGGAAAAGGAAACATAAATGAACCCCTAATCGGTAAAGCATCACCGAGGAATCAACCGAAGAACCCAGTTCTTCAAGAGACCTCAACTCGATCAACATATTAGGTATCGTAAAAAAACCCGACAAAGGGAAATCTAATCTGAGACCCAATCAAGGTCGTCACCGCCTAATAAGCAAGCTATAGGTAAACCGCAAAAAACCACCTATGCCAAAAAGATATGAATCTTTTGATGGTAGCGAAATTACCTACCCTTATAATCGAAACCTAGGGTCGCTTTTTTGAGCCCCAATCGGGTTAAAAAGAAGACAAAATATAAAGAAAAATCCTAAGTCTTCTAAGTTACCCAAGGCTCCACGAATAATCATACTAATCGAAAAGCATATAAAGAGACGATGATTATGTTGATATGTATGGGAGACAAATCAGCCTTCGATCCTAACTGACACAATAGAAGTGCCTGTTTGTTTGGATCCCTAAAACCAATCCTAACCCCTCGGGACCCAATCCAAAAGGGGTACCTAAAGCCCGATTTGGTTGCGGGTTCGCGTGGGTCCGCCAACAAAGAGAGGTGTACAAGCAACTATCCGGTACATCGATAGTGGATGCTCAAGGCACATGATCGAAAGCAAACATCTCCTTAGCTCTTACATAGAACAAAAGGCCCGCGTGTACTCTTTCGGTGATGATAACTTTGGTTTTACTAGAGGATTCAGAACCTTAGAGAATGATGATGTACAGGTTACTGGAGTCTAGTATGTCGGAAGGTTTAAAAGATAACTCAAGTATCGGTTTCACAATTCTGCGATAACGGATTCAATGTTGAGTTCTCGATCGATCAATGCACTATCAAAAATTGAGCCACTCAACAGATCTTGCTAACGGGTTCAAGGAAAGGGACGATCTACCATGGCCAGATTGGAACAGTTGCCCAAGAAATGCATGCCTGATTGTTAAGAGTTCCAAAAGTAGCAGTTGGCTCTGGCACAAAAGAATGAGTCGTCTGAACTTTAAAACTCTTAACAAGATAGCAAGGATGTCTTTAGTGGAAGGACTTCCGAATGAGGTATTCTCTAAGGATCGGACATGTGTCGATGTCGGGAAGGAAAAACAGTTAAAGCCTCATTCAAGGAAATCCTCGACCGCATCCAAGCAGAGTATCGCAACTTCCTATATGGACTTATTTGGACCAATTACACCGGTCGGGTCTCGTGGACGACGAAATATACTACTCTGTGTCGTGGATGATTATTCCAAGTTTACTCCGGGTTGTATTCTTACATAAGAAGAATGAGACAACAACAAAGATACCCGAAACGCTCAAGAAATTACAAAATGAAAAGTGGTGTCGGGCAGTAGTGAAAATCGACGATAAAGGTACGTAATTTCAACTTTTTATTACCGATTTTTGCACTAAGTTTGGTATACAACATGAGACATCACCGCAAGAACGCCACAAATGAATGGAGTAGCAGAATCGGAGAAACGTAACACTCAAAGAAGTTCGCCGACTATGTTAGCTAAACATGCAATACCAAGCCGCTTTCGGGCGTATATCAATACTACATGCCACACTCGTAACGTATATCTTCTAACTAAGGCTCACTACAAAACACCCTATGAACTGTGGAAGGGCGTAAAACCCTGCGTTTTTTACTTCCATGTTTTTGGGTGTAAGTGTTTCATACACAACAATGGGAAGAGTCGGGCTGAAGACTTTTGAGGCCAAGTCGATGAGGGTATATTCTTAGGATATTCCTCATCTAGCAAAGGCTTTCGTGGTTTACAACAAAGTAACCCTAGTTGTGGAAGAAACACCCCATGTAATCTTTGATGAAACATCTTCCTAACAAGAGAAATCACCTTTAACAAGAAGTACCGTGATCAACCAAGACTGATGCACGTAAAATGGATCGCTTAATGATCAAGGAAAAAGGATCGTAACTCGTAATAAAGATACATTCCAGATCTAGCCGATTCACCAGTCAATCGATCCTAAGGTACGAACAACTCGTCGATGAAGAAGTTCGCATACAATGAGATAATATCAATCGAACCATCCGGTTCGGGGAACACCGAAGTTCCCAATGAACGTACATCAAAGACATGATGAGTCCAACATCACCGAGACATGTTCTTATCAAGTGGATCATAACTCTGCACCACTCCCAATCTCTAGTAATGAACTATTATCAGAAATGGATGATGTTCTCCAAACAGACGCAAATCAGAACAGAAGGACCTGGATAACCAGTCATCTAACTGATCTGATCATCGGAGACCCATCTGATAGAGTTAAAACTAGACATCAGATTGGTGAAAGTGTCATGTATTGTTGTTATCTGTCTATGAAGGAACCAACAACAAAGAGAGGAAGCTCTACAAGACGCAAAAGTCGGATTCTAGCCATGCAGAGGAGAGCGAAATTCGAGAGAAATCAAGTTTGGGAATTGGTGGACAAACCAACTCATCAAGACGTAATTGGCACAAAGTGGGTATTCGAGAACAAGAGAGATGAGAAAAATGTCATAACCAGGAATAAGGCAAGACTTGTTGCTAAGGGGTATTCATAATCAAAAGGAATTTATTATGATGTGACCTTTGCACCGCCGCCGCTTTAGAAGCCATTCGCTATTTCTCGCATATGCTTCCCACGCAGGTTCATCGCGGTATCGATGGACGTAAAAGAGTGCATTCTTAAACGGGGTACTAGCAGAGGAAGTTTATGTCAACAACCTCCGTGCTTTGAAAAGGGCAACCAAGTGTACCGCTTTAAGAAAAGCTCTTTATGGTTCAAACAAGCTCCTCGAGCTTGGTATGATACACTCTCTCGCCTTGATGATGCAGATTGGTTTCACTAAATGAATAGTGGATAGAACCTTATTCGTAATAGAAGATGGAGAAGATATTCTCGATGGTTCGATTTATGTGGGCGACATCATCTTCTGGATCTCCCAACAAGAGTCTATGTGAAAGATTCAAAGCAAAGTCGATGCAAGGGAAGTTCGAGATGTCCATGATGGGTCGATGAGTTACTTTACGGGTCTACAAAGTAAGCAAAGTACGTAAGGGATATTCATCTCCCAGTAAAAAGTACACTAGGAGTTTATTGGCTAAGTTTGAGTTCAAAACCGTAAGGAAGCCAAAATTCTGTGATGACCGGATTCAAGATGGATCCAGATGGGATGGTCGAAAAACCAATCGAAGAAAGAATATAGGGCTCTCATTGGATCTCTACTATACCTGACTGCCAACAGACCAGATATCACTTTTGCAGTAGGTGTATGTGCCAGATTTTAGGCAAATCCAATGCAAAGTCACCTAGAAGCAGCTAAGCGGATTCTTAAGTATCTGAAGGGGACAAGAACCTTGGTTTATTTTACCCATCGATGATAATCTAGAGCTTAGTGGGTATTCGATTACGATTATGGAGGTTGCAAAATTGACAGAAGTCAACCTCGAACATGTCGGTTTTTAGGAAGTAAACCGATCTCGTGGTTTTCAAAAAAGCGACATCGGGCCAGACATCTACTACAAGGTAATATACGGTCGCGGAAAGTCGCTGCTTCCCAACCGCCTCGCTTAGTCGGCCACCGAGGGATTATAACATTGTAGCTAAGAATATACCTATATTCTGTGCGATGTTAATAAGCAATTAAAATCACTCAAAAATCTGTTCTACATACAAGATGCAAGCATGTGGATGTCGAGACACCATTTTATAAGAGATCATGTTGAAAAGAAGAATATCGAATGGAAAAGATTCATACTTGATATACGTAAAAGTCGATATTCTAAATCCAAGCCACCGGCCGAGATCGATTCAGAGAATTATGCAATGAGCTAGGGCTTCGGATCTTGGAGAAAAAGCACCTAAAATGTTTGATGGATCGATCTCGAACCAAATTGGTTAAGAGACTAACTGAGTTAAGAGG
The DNA here is from genome assembly GCA_037126765.1 of Stenogyne calaminthoides. Taxonomy (NCBI): domain Eukaryota; kingdom Viridiplantae; phylum Streptophyta; class Magnoliopsida; order Lamiales; family Lamiaceae; genus Stenogyne; species Stenogyne calaminthoides. The sequence goes on from JBBCBC010000013.1 coordinate 24,903,108, forward strand.
AATCAGTTGAGTTTGGTATCTCAATCGATCGTAAGATCACCAAGGAACCGATATGGTAAAAGCGATCGATTAAAGGATTATCAGATTAAAGGAACTGATCAGATTAAAGAATTATATGATTAAATCAGTTTGGTTATTTCACACTTTGTAAGCCGATTAAGCTGATATTCAACAAGCAAGGTTCACAAGATTAAAGCTTACATCGCATAAGAAAACAGAAAATTTACACAACAATGGAATAATAGAAATTTTCATTGATAAAGACCCGAATGTCAGATTTACATTACAAGTTACAAGTACAAAAGGACCCGGAGGTCAGTACATAAGCCATAAATCGAAAACCCTAAACCAAAAACCCTAAACCCTAAGCCTAACCCTAGAAGGGGGGAGAGAGAGATTTTAAAAACTGATGCTCCCATTTTCCCCCACTTAACAGGTGTGTGAAGGCTTTGAAATAATCCTAAAGCCACCCTCAGAGCTTCGGAGTTAGGAGCGAGAGCGGCGTTGAAAGGATTTCTAAGTCAGGAGCCCTTAGAGCTGAAATCAATGGGCTCTCCAGCTGTTAAATGGGACACAAGTGCCAAGAAAGTGATCCAAAGATCATATGGCCACATGTGTCGCATGAAAAAATTGAGTTGATATATGAAGATCAGTTGTTGTCTGATCAAGATCGTATATCAAACTCATGTTTTATATCAGACTGAGTCTGTTGATGCTAATTCTGTCATCTCGATAGACACACAAGGTGCATACGGTTAGGAGAAGTTTCTTCTCAGTTGCGATAGCAGATCCGCCGCCTCGGTGGTAGAGAAGCTTTGCAATAATTGTATGTGTAATCTTTGATGACGACAAAAGCAGCAATAAGTGACACACAGGGTTGATTTGAGAAGCTGAAATCATTGAAAAGGGGTAAAGGTTTTTGCCGGAAGTTTCACTGGAAATAAGGGTTCACCAGAATACATGATTTACAAAGAAGATAAGTATGGTGAATGGGTTATGTTGTGTAAATCATTGGTCCAATTTATAGAGGCCAAGCAAGGGTGCAAATGCAAATTTGATTTCTCAAAGCCTTTTAGAGAAATTTGCACCACAAGGACAACGTGTAGGAAACACGCGACTGATAATTGGATAAATTTACGGCGATTTGACATTCCTTTAGTATCCAGACTATTATTACAAATGTCAAATCGTGCCAACTTAGGGAATCGAGACAACTATTCATTTCTTCAAGACTAAGTTTTGGCGGTAACACTTATCCCAAGAATTGACTTGGTCTAAGTAGAATCAGATTAGGTCAACTGAAATCTGATTAGATAAGAGACTGATCAGATGAGGAAAATCAGTTGAGTATGATGCCTCAACAAATCAGATATATCAGTCAATAAGAAATCAGAAATAACAGTTGAAGGGGGAACTTCAACTGACCGAGGAGGATCAGAAAAGGAAAAATCAGACGCAAAGTGAAGCGGATCAGTTGAAAATGACAGTTGGGAAATTATAAGGATTAGGCAGAAAACTAAGATCAACAAGTGGAATCAAGATCAACAAGTGGTATTGACTGATTACAATATCAGTCAACCAGATACGCATTTCTATTTCTTTGTTTACTGCTTACTTATCTGAAATTATCTGATAATATTTGCCTTTACTGTACACACTACTTTTGTGACGTATATCCTGCAAAATATTTAATGCGGACGTGGGGTATATGTATTAAATGCCACAAAATGTGTTTTAAATCCAAAAGGCAATCGTACGTGCATTTCCTGACCACACGATCAAAATTGCTCAATCTGGATCGTTTAACCTTTTCAAACGGTTGATCTTCTAATCTCGATTTTCCCTCCATCTTATAAGTTTCATCAAAACCCTACCAGAGCATTCTTCTTCTCAAATCTTGCGATTTATTCTCTAAAAACTCACAATTACCTTTCTGCGATTCAAAGTGTTTTCTTGCGATTCAAACTTATTTTCCAAAAAACAGAATCTGGTAATTTTTGGTTATTTGATGAATTTCTTTTCTAAAATCCATTGATCACATAGATTATGTCTATATATGTTATCCTGTGATATGCCTTATCATTTCTTAGTATCCGTATGTATTTATCGATTACTAGGCCTGAGAATAGGTCTGATAATCAATACATGATATCTTTATGATTATGCACAATTTTAATCGAGTCTATCTTGTTGTAGATGGCCACTCACGGAATGGGAAAAATTATGTGCAACTATGCGGATCTGGCAACAAAAATTGTCGATGACAAATTTGTAAAGTTTGGTGTTACGCGGGATCCGGAATCAATGGAGGTTGAACAAATTCTGAAGAAGGAAGGTCTTGAAAAATAATGTCTTTGCTCAATTTGCAAATCGAAAGAATCTGATGAGGCAATTCAAATTCTTGAGAAATTTGAAGGTGGATACGGACAATCCGGGAGACGAACTGATTTCTTCAGTTAATGGAGAGGAGATCAGACTTTCAAATCTTTGATATCACTGACCGCTCACTTTGCCCCAAAGGAAAAATCTCTCTTCGCTACTCTGAGAAATGAAGATGAAATCGATCGAAATGAACTCTTCACAGAGGCTGATAAACACCAGACCGCAGGTTTTGTCAGGCCTATGTTGAAAAGGAAATACCGACTGTTGTTTGACATTCTGTCAAAAACAATCATGGGTATTTCGTTCAGCCCAGATGCATTAACATCCGTAAAAATGTATAGCATGGCTGCTATAATCGATGAAGCCAAAAATATTAATTGGCATGGCTTCCTGAAGGCTATTCTGCTCCAAGAACATGAAAAATTTGGAGTTAATGATCGTAGGCAAGTCTATCTGAAGAAGAGAATCAGCAATCTCAACAAGGTTGCAGTCATTCTGAAGGATAAAATGTCAAATGCTGAATGGGATCAGAACGGACTGAAGTCCTACAAGGCCTTCCTCACAACCACATCTGCCATATATGGGTCATCAGATGATGATATGAGGCCCACTCCTCCAAAGGTTGAGAAAGGAAAGAACAAGGAGGCAGCTACGTCTACACCAGATGCTCCCCAAAAGAAGAAGAGAAAACTGGTAAAGGCTCAGGAGAAGAAGGCAAAACAGGCCACCATGACCCTGTTTTTGGAAGACGAGTCAGATGAAGAAGGAGTGCCAGAGCAACCTGATGCGCCACAAAAAATCACCAAAAATCGACAGCAAAGCTTCTCAAGTTGAGAGCTCGCGCCGAACATTCTCGAGGGAAGAGCAAGAGACGAACGATCTCCTTCTCCTCAATCTCGAGCTGATTCACCACTCAGACTTCTAGCTGCTGTGCATATTTCTCCTTCACCTGCTCGCAAACCTGAAAGTTCATCAGTTCGTGAACCAGTAAGATCACCTGCTGCAGAGCCAGACGTATTTGCTTCCACAACAGAAGCTCTGCAGGTTCAGCCAATCAGTCAACATCCACCTACTCAGACACCACTAGAACCCTCTACATCTCATCAATCTAACCGGGTCGATCAGAGCGGATAATTCGAGTCCAGATCATCCAAGACCATCAACGGAAAATGGTCGAATCTTTGAATTGAACGAGATATTGATGAGTTGTATCCAGAGTTGGTAGCCCATCCTGTTATTCGAGAGGAAGTAATGGAGATCCTCACCTGGAAAGATTTCCGTTTGAAGAGCTTCTCAGATTTCATGATCATTATAGAACAGATGGGAGGTGCTGATGAATTCGCAGACGTTGATTTTGACATGAAGAAATTGCCAGTAGATCACCACCGAGCTGATAATCGCTGAATCGATCAAAGCTCGATCCACGTAAAAGTTTTATTATCGAACAAGTTGAACCGAGGTCAGCCAAGAAACTCCTAAAGAAGATGATCCTATGAAGGATGTGGGAGTTGTCGATGATAGTGGAACTGGTGCTGCAGTTCATGACCAGCCACTGGAGGCGCAAACAACTGACAATGATCAGGTGACGCAAAATATTCCTACAACTCACATCATCACGATCAACTTCGGAGATCGGATCATGTTTTAAAGATCTCTCGAAAAGAAGAGGTTGAGGAGTGTTGGCTAATCAACTTAGCAACACAATAGGCGATCGAGAGGCGATTGGCCTCAAAGAAATAACGGATCAACGGAATTGGCTATTTCCCCGACGAGGCAATCAAAGATCGATTCTCTCAAATCGCGACCAACCCGATCATTGAATTTAAGAAGACAAATTGATGACAAGCTAGTCCAAAGTTGATCAACAACAAGTTTCTCTTCTAATGGTCACCAAAAGCTTGAAATGATGAAGAAAAACTTGATAAACTAATTCTTACCCTCTCTATGCTGTGGAATCATCAAGATCGAAATGATTTCAAGATTCAAAGTCTATCCGCTTCAAGCTCAAGGTTTATCTGTTGAAGATCTTAACAAGGCCATATCGATCGACTTTGATCTCTCGACTTCCCACCTCAAAGCTCTTTTTGATCAAACCAAAAAAAGGGAAGGACAGATTGAGAAACCAACTGACCTATCGAACAATAGAAGACCGATTCGATTCGATAATGTTGAATCTATGGCCGAGACTAGACCATCCTCGGATCTTTTTTAACTAAATCTCCGAGAAGATGGAAAAGTCAAAGGCAAGAAAGTTAATCATGGGTTTGGGACATCACAACTTTTCACGATCCACTCGCACTAAGAAAGTCCACAAGAAAATGCGCCAAAATACGCATCGATAAGAAACTGGCCGAGAAATCGCCCAAAGAGCATTGTCAAGAAGCCCAAATAAGTGAAGAAGAAAAGAAGGGCGTAAAAATTGGCAGAGGCGTAAGATCTGAAAAAAGAAATACGATCGAGGGCAAAGAAAGGCAAAGCCGGAAAATCTGACGTAACCTCAAATTCCAAGAAGTTTGATGAGATCATTCAAAACCGCCGCATTACGCCGATAGGTTTGAGGAATGGAATAAGATCAAGTGAATGACTTCCGGATGCTTTTTGTTCTAGATCTTGTTCCACAAGAAGAATCTCCGGATCTGAGAATTCCTCAACCGGTTGGAAAACAAATACCCGTTTTTTCCGGTATCTGGAAAATGAGGCCAAAATAATCAATGTAAAAATATCTCGCCAAGAGTATGACGTGATGGACTACTCGAAGAAGGCAGATGGCTCATTTGACAGACTGGCATTTCAAAGGTTCTATTTTGACATCCTGAGCAAAGCGGCAAGATAATCGATCCTCGGCCAGATCAATGATGAATGGAAGCTATATCAGATTTTCAACATCCCTCAAGATCAAAGAGAAATGCCAGAAGGATACAAGCCAAGAGACTCAAGAATCGAAGACCACTTAGGATCAGCTGAATTTAAACTCAAACTTTTCTGATGTAATATGTAATCGATAAATCTAATGAAAGAAAAGTCTATTTTCTGATCCTAAGACAAAATCTCATTGTCTTCTTATTATATGCTCTTTATTGTTCTATATTTATCAATTGTGCTTGGTTTCTCAAAGTGTTTTGGTTTCATCAAAAAGGGGGAAATTGTTGGGAAATTTAGAGTTTTGATGAAAGTTCTAAAACACATGTAATAGGACCAAATCCCGACACTATTAGGTATTGATGCTTTTATTACCAAGCTATAAGATTACCAACATAATTATTATGCAAGAACAACCGATGTAGAAGATAGGTCACATATTGAGGGGGAACCTCAATATGTATAGGTCAGATCTAAAGATCAAAAGATCAGCTGATATCCGACAGGCCTGAAGGCAAAGGAAGGATAGAAGATCAGATCGATCTGATAAAGTCAGATATCTCAGCTGAAGTCATGAAGTTCAAATTCAGAAGACTTGAAGATCAGATGACTTCCAGAAGATCAGACCAGAAGACCGACATCAGTCGAGTCTGCTAGTTGAAGCTAAGACAACTGGCACTAGAAGACTCTATCGGTAGACCGATCGGGCCAGATCGACAAAGTCGGCCACACCAATGAAAACTGATGTTTCACCTAATCATACGTCGATGATCTGAACAAGAAGAATGTCAACCCTAGTTGGTAGAACAAAACACCGGGTGTGCTACATTACCAATAAGAACAAGACACGTATGATCGGAGCCGGCAATTACGGGATTTGGTCTTTGCTTTCTCAAACGGCTATAAAAGACATTATTCACGCTTTCGGCCATGCCGTTCCTGAAGCACGTCACATCAATCCTGCAAGTCTACCAAATATAGCCAGAAATTCAAATTGCTCTCCAACGGCTCTTTGATTTCGAGGTCTATAAATATGGGATTACTCTTTCGAGTGAAGACACGGAAACTATCAAGAAGCTCAAGCTATAATCAAATTTCCGCATCGAAGAACACAAACTTGAAGATTATTTTCTAAGTGTTCATCCCATAGTTCTTAGCACGTAAATCTTTTCATCTAGGCGATGAAGGCTACTTAAAAACTAGGAAAGATTTCAAAGTTGGAACAAAAACAATCTTACCCAAAACCCAAAGTTAGGTTAAGTTGTTTAGCAAGATTTCAGACTAGGGTTTCTAGTTACGATTTTACGGATCGATTAAGTGAGAACTCTTTAAATATCTGTTGGTGCCTTTGTGTTGGACTAACACAATAATCTAAGTCCATTGGTTTTAGTTGGTGCCCTTGTGATAGGGAAGAGTGGACGTGGGATCGGTTGTCCGAACCACTATAAATCTTGTGTGCATTTACTGCTTTTTATTAAGCTTTTTTACACAATCGCACAACTTAATTCAAAGCCGCATACATATTATAAGTTAAGATCATTTAGCAACAAGCTTCGATCGATCGGTTTGACACTTTAGTCAACTCGATTGAAAGACCGACTTTGGAATCGATTTATTAAACCGGTTTTTTCACACGGTAAATTAGCTTCCGCACAATTAGTTAAACTGATAGATATCGAACTGATCTGCCTTCAGGCGATTAGTAAGTTGGATATCAGTCCAAACTGATTCACTTGCACTCTGATTAGGCTAACTGCTTTCACACCTGATCTGCACGAAAAAGTTTTCAGAAGTCTATTCACCCCTCCCCTCTAGACTTCTGCCCTCACAAAACCCGTTCGGGACCTACAAATTTATTTCAAAAATGTTAATGATAGAGGATGTATAATATGATGTGGAATAATTTAAAAAAATATTAATATGTGTCATCCTAACGAGCAAGTATACACATGCTCTGGTGAGTCATGTCATCTCTTCCAACCCAAAAAAATAAAACGTGTATCGATTTGCAACAATGTCAAATGTTAGGCTTTAATACAATAATCTTGAAGGTCATGATTAAATTAATATTTAGTCAAAGATCGTGTATTTATTTAGAATTAACCCTATTAAAAAATATTGATAAAATAGGAAAACATAATACTACGGTAATATATTAATTTGTAGATTGTTGATAGATGTAACAATAAATTTCGTGGATTGAATATAAAAACACGAAAATATTTTACAAGTTGATTTTCTTGAATTGAAATGTGGGAAATTTGTTGGTACTGTCTATAATTAATTATCCTCTAATTCTTCTCTTCGAACATTTACTTTTACTCGGATGGCTTTGTAGAGAAAATTTCGTCTTGATCTTGTTTGGAGTTGAATCTAGGGGTTTGTAACGTTAATCTAAGGACTGCATGTTTTGTTTTGGATCAAACGTTATTTCTGGAGACTTTCTGGGAAGAAGGCCTTCGAATTTGATGAAGAACATATTTAAATCTTCAGAGTTCGCCTTTGAATATTCAAGAACACCTTCAAAGAGAGTCGATCGAAGGGGTTTGTAGCCTTAATGTCGGATCGAACGTTGTTTATGGAAGATTTGCATGACAAACGCCTTTGAAGCTTCTTCGAATCTTAAAGAATCCCTTTGAATATTCAACAGTTGAACGAAGAACGCCTTCACACAGATTTCGTATTGGAGGGGTTTTGAGCTTTCAACTCAGATTTGGTGGTTTTTTGGACAATTTCCACGAAGAACGCTTGGAGGTTGCAAAGAATGCCTTTGATTATTCAAGAACACTTCGAGATTGTTGGAATCGTCTTAGCTCTCCTCGTCTTCGCTCAAACTTGTTGTTGTTGTCATCGTCTGGAATACCGTTGTGAATGTTTTGAATGTGTTGGACCCCCATTTAGGGTGCTAACTTTCCCACTTAGTGTTGTCACATGGAGGCTCATGATTGGTGAGCCATTTTTAATTGTTTATGTAAAAAAATTAAAAGTGCACCCAATTAAATGACAACAAATGAAAATTACATGTCAATTAAATTTATTATTTAATGAGAATTTAAATAAAATTAAGTCCTAAAATAAATTAATAAATAATTAATAGCGTCATCAAGCTAATAACTTAATTAGGCCCAAGTCAAGTTATACGGTCTAATAAATCATATTGGGCAGCTAAAGTCCGATAAATTATATTGGGCCTCTAAAGTTCGACAAATTAAGTTGGGCCTTTAAAATATAATAAATCATATTGAGTCTCTAACGTCTGATAAATTATAAAGCTCGACAAATCAAGTTGGATCTCTAAAATCCAATGTTGGACCTCTAAATTTCAATAAATTAAATTGGGCCTATAAAGTCTAATAAATTAAGTCAAGTTCAGCCCAGATCTTGAAGCCCATCAAATCTTTCTAGAAAATTCTAAATGTCTTGGTTATTAGCACCCCTCAACTTTAGTAAATACACCCTTTAAAATTTTAACAAAATCATTACACATAAAAAAGACTATATTACCCTTTAAAATTAAAATCTTAATTTCTACCCATTCTCTCCCCATCAGATTGTTGTTGTCGCCACTGTACATGGTTGTCATTGTCGAGACTGGAACTGTGACTACCGAACTAACCAAATCAAGAAAGTCATACTCCATTGAATAAAATTATACAAATGTTTGGTACAAAAATTCGAAAATAAACTAAAATTTCATAAAGAAAAAATAGAAGAAAAGACAATATTTTGTTAAAAAAGATCTGGACAAATTTTTGGAAAATGCTTTCGAAAAAAATGACGAATTTCAACGAAAATATTCGAAAAGATACCAAATTTTCGGAAAGAAACTAGATTTCAACAAAAAAAAGTTCGAAAATAGACAAAAATTTTGAAAAATAATTTCAGCAAATCAGATCCGAAAAGAAAAAGAAGGCCCGAATCAAGAATAAATCAAAATATATTTAGAAAGTAACATTTTTGTAAATTTTTTCGAAAAAATAATAAAAAAAAAATAGAACAAATCTGAGATGATCTGTTGAAAGAGAATAGAAAAAAAAGGAGGGAGAAAGAGTATACAAAAAAACTGAATCCCGTTATGTGGAGGGCGATCTCAAGGATGGGCAACCGGCGTCGAGGTGGGGGCTGGGGATGGTGGCCGACGTAGAGGGTGAAGGCTGAAAAAGAGGAAAGGGGTGGGGGCGAGGATGAGGGAAAGCGGAGATGAGGAGAAAAAGAAATGATTTTTTTTTGTGGGGAGGTGTACTAATCTTTGGGGTGGTGTTGTAATCCGGGTGGTGTATTTTCAAATACAAGGGGTGCTAATAACCTGCGCAATTTTTTCGGGCCGCCAGACGAAGCCCATTAAGCCTAGGGCAAGCCATTTTCCACGATTATAAATAAGGGTCCTTCTTATACATTTCCCACACATCATAAGAGTAAGACTTCATAAATCTCTATTGAGATTCAAGAAAAAGACTTCACAACTCTCTGCAGAGATTGAAGGTGTTCTTGAGGATTTGAAGCTCTGTATGAAGGCGTTCTAGGTGTTTCTTCAATTTTCTTCAAAGGCGTTCTTCAGGATTCGACCTTTGGCGTTCTTCAGGATTCCGAGTTTTCTTCAAAGGCGCTCTTCATGCTAGTCACCCGACTTTCGATTCGAGATCAAGGTGCCAAACTCCCTTCGATCAGATGTTTCTACTCGAGTTCTTTAAGATTCGAAGATCTTCTTCGCAGACTACTCTTGAAGATTCGAAGACGCTCATCACCAAATTCGAAGGTGCTCATCCACAAAATCTCCAAGAATAACGTTTAATCCAAAACAAAGCATTAGACGAGGATTTATCCAATGAGTCATTCATGAAATTTGTCGTAATTAGTGCAAATCATTTAATTTGATTGATTTGTCATTAGCTCTCTTCCATTTTTGCAAAATATCAACTTGATTCACCATATATGAGTATCTGGGCGCCGTAAAATTTAATTTGGCTGGTTTGCACAGTGTGTATTAAATATATCAATTGTGCAACTATTTAATTTTGAGAATTTATTTATTTATCCCCAAGTTGATTTGATATTAATATATAATTTATACATGTGTCGTCATTTAATTGGGTGCAAATTTAATTTGCTTACAAATGTCATTTATTTAAATAGTTGATTTTATTTGATATTAATATATAAATTGTACATGTGTCTTCATTTAATTGAGTGCAAATTTAATTTACTTACAAATGCCCACTCGTGCTTTATTTATGGCCATATCTAGACTTGGAGAGAATGGAGCACAAATTTTTCAATTCATTTCTTCGTTTGCATTTTTTTTTTAGCGCAATCATGCTTAGCTCATATTATTGAAAGCACAAGACGAACAAATAGAATCGAGAAGGTCATCCACAAATTCAGGAGGCTCGACCCAAACATGGGGACTCAAATAAAATTTCGAGGCCCAAGCGACTAAGGGGGTGTTTGGCACAGCTTATAAGTTGTTTTGCAGCTTATAAGTTCATTAATTTTGTTTGGTAAAATAAGATGTCTAACATCTTATAAGATCTAAAAAATAAGCTCTTTAGAGCTTATAAGCTCCAAAAAAATAAGTTGAGATATCACAACTCATAAGATGTTAGATGTTTAAAACACAATATTGGCGTTAGGAGGAACTAAACAACTTTGAAACGTCTTCATAATTGCCTTAACCACCTTTTGAGCATCCATGTTCCCAGATTACTAGTCCATTTGAGTGCCTATGGTCCCGAAAACCAAATGGATCTACAACTTATAAAGTGACTCATATCATCCCTCAGTACCATGCCCATTGCCCACCCCAGTTGCTGCTATGTCAATGTCATCCACATTAAGTTTTGTAAAACCCGAACACGGTGATCTTGTTCCCCGCCTCAGATCCCATCAAGCCATTCGCACAACATATTGTTTGCTTCAAAGATCGCCCTCGTATTCCTGGTTCGTTGAAACCCGTCCCCTCATCGTCTTCACGCAAACCTCATCATCTTTGCCGTTCTCAGATCCGACACCGTCATCGCCGTTCTCAGATCGAAAACGAAGGCGTTAATGCGTCCAGATCCGTCGCCCCTTCACCCCAAACCGTCAAACCTCCGCCTACGCAAAACCGCCCCCTCGCTAAACCACCGCGAACCACAAAAACACCGCGTCGCCAAACCCTCACCCCCCTCGCTAAAAACAGATCCGTCTCGGGCCACGCCGCTGAAAACCTATTTCTCCCTCTTCCTTTTTCTCCCTCCTCCGTCTCGAGGCAACACCCCCACAAAAATACCTCTCAACACAGACGGCGGAATTTTGCAGAGAAATGAAGAAATGAATTTTGGGTTTTAGTTGGTGAGAGAGAAAATTGAGAGGGTTGGAGAGAGAGTGTAAAAGTTGAGAGTGGGGACTTGGGGCTCGGTCAAATGGGGGGAGAGAAATAATATGTCAGATTTAGATGGGAGGGAGTTATTTATTGGGACCCGGTCCTATAGTGTAAATTTGAAACAAATTAGGGGTAAAAAGGGTATATTTTGTGCGGCTTTTCATTACTTTCAACATTTTTGTCTGTCATAAAGACTTTTATTTTTTTTGTCTCTGAAAGCCATTATCTCTATATTTATTTCATTTATACTGCACATAATTACCATAATTTTCCGCGAATTGCGTAATTTTTTTTGAATAACTTTGTGATCCGGCCAAAAGACCCACTAATTATTTAGACTAACCCACCGCCCACACTCAATGATAACATAACACGATTTTTTGCTCTACACACCTATTACTTTATACACTCGTCTTGTTTTTTACATATTACTCAACTCACATGTTGTGAATGGTCTATTTCACATATAGCAGGGATTGACGTGTCCAACACGTACTCAATATTTTATTGCCTGAGCACCAAACGAACGTTTTCATTGCGGTCGAGAAAAGTTTGGCCTCGCTAATTTGTTCGTTTCAAAACGCTTCTCAATGATGAGTTATTCATTTCAATAATCCTAGATAAATAAAATAAAACGGGAATTAAACACATAATTCCTATGATCAATATTCAGCATTCAAAATAAACATGACCTTTTAAATTTATTTAGTCTCCATTATTTTCATATACTTGACGACCTCATCGGAAAAGTACGAACTTATATTAAATATAAATTATAATGGACTAGGATCCACATTCTCATTATCATAATCCAATCGGTACGATCATTATAACAATATAACCGGTAGGTCTCCAAACCAATTGCAAAAATCGTAATTCTAGTTTGTCGAACCCGGTTCGATGTCACTTACCCTTTGTTCATGGGGCTAGCAAAACAAAGTTAATCTGGTTTACAACCATCAAGCGGTGACATTACACGTCCCTATAAAAGTCCCGTTAGATGTAGATCCGAGCAAAAGACGAGGGTTTTTAAGTACTCATTGGAACGAAATATCCGGTTTACTTTTAATTTTGATGGAAGACATCTTATCAAATTAATGAAAAATTATATTTTTAGTGAGAACGTTTTTTAAAAAGCGGGTATTAATTGCTTAATCGAGATCCAACATGTTAATCTAATCATATTTGAGCAATTATTGGGCGCCACCTACCCAAACATGATTTACACGGACTAACATTTATATGGGCGTCGTCTACCCAAACAATTAATACGGTCCGACAATTATTGGTATACCCTACCCAAACAGCTTATAAAACGCGATCAGAAAAGTGTTAACAATTTAAATAAATAAGCAAAGTCAACGAGTGAGATTAAATAAACATTTTAAAAACAAATCTTTAAAAGAAAATCTAATTTTCAATTTTATTTTAAGATTATTTAAGCCGATAATTAATCTAGTTGATTTCCAAATGAAAAATCATTAATTTTATTTTATTCAAAATAAGTTACTCATCGTTTATTGTTTAGGGGGCTCAGGTGTAAATTCTAAAATTGCACGGGAGGACCTGTCTCAAATCCAATTTGCAGAACAATCCTCCAAACATCATCACCCATTCCAAACGGATCCAATCAAGCCTCCAAACCCAAAATCCAGATTAATATGTTTCAACATCATCGAAAAATCAAAACCATAAACGAGAACAGTTTGATTCATCATGGTCAAACCCAAAATCAGTCTAGAATAGTTTAAGAAGCAAGAATTAATCGAGCATAGGTGAACGGAAAAAATCAACACGGTCCTGGCCCGAATCCAACCCGTGAGGGACGATTCCGCCAGCATGGCCGATAGGGTCGACGAGCGAGGTTAAATCAAGAAGCGTATAAATTTGAATACTTGATCGCCCATACTTGCCGTCGTGTCGGCGACTTCGCCGCCTTGCTGAAATATCCTCGAGGGCGAAAACCTTGCCCGCTTTTAATGATCTGTTCGAGCGGGTCAAAAAATTAGTCGAATCGTGATGATGAAACTATGTCGATTACGGTATTGGTATGTATGCCAGTCGAGATGAAGGAGGGCGCTTGTAGTGAAAGTCTGACTTACATTAAATGAACAAGTCTTGTGTATGACAGACCTACGGAGACCTGGCCCAAAACCTTTGCATCTTGTCGCGAGGCCAGCTGTTGTCGGCCATCGTGACAATGTGTCTCGGTGTGTCTGCATTAGTGTCTTGAAGGAGCCCCAAAAGAGTAGAACCATAGTTAAGCGTGGGGAAGCGAAGTCGATCAGCGAAAAAAAGGATAGATGGGCTATCTAATAACCCACTTGCCCCAATTTATTTTAATAGTGTCGTGTGATTTAACAACAATAAACTTGGTGAGATAAAAATCGATTTTGATCTCACCGTGTTTTTTTATTAAAAAAAATCCTTTTAAATAAAAACAACAATCAATTCAATTAAGCAATTAAATAAGAGCACGAATCTACGATACCACTTGATCGAATATAAAGGCACGTAAATGTGTAATACATGCATGCGCGAAATAAATAGTTCACCAACAACGAACATACAATTGCATAATTGAGTACATATAAACATAAAGAGAAATCTTACAACAGATCAAACGCAGATTTCTCAACTATGGTATCCACGTAATCCCCGTGAACAGATCTGCAAGAATTTGCCAGGGTTGAATCTGAGACGGAATTTGCTAGGAAAATTCATATCCTAGATTTTATGGAGAAACTAGGTTTTCTTGTTGTAGTAAATAATGAATCCCGGGACCTCATATATATAGGGAGAGATTAACAAGATATCTTAAGCAAATCTCTATTAGGAAAGATAATTCCCTAATCTTGAAAATCATATCTCAAATATATGTTTTTCACTACAGATATTTTCCTACAATAATATTCCATAATATTATTTTGGGATTTTTATTTAATTAAATCTAATTTAATTAAATAATAATAATAATTAATTCTAAATTAATATATCATTAATTCTCCATAAATTAAATATTAAATCTAATTTAATACTTAATCAACTAACTATAATCCGTACACCTGGAGTTACTTGTTGGGTGACCCATGTGCCCTCATATATCGAAATGATTAGTCAAACTAACGGTCTTAATTGAACCCTGAACAATAAATCGAGACAATCTCAATATATGAGGTATGTTGCGAGAAACGCGTGCAACTACCTATAATCGTAACATGGGCTATTGCGATTTCCTCCTTTCATTCAACGAATACTCAATTAGCCTTGAACATGATGAAGTTATCTATTCAAATAGCTTAATCGATTTATCTCGAATCACTAATTGATCATTAGCGTGTCACCTTTGGTCACAAAGCCCAGGTGACGATGCATTGGCCAATGACTTTTGATCCAATTATGACGAGAAGATGAAAGTATTCTATCTAAATCCACTTTGAGGAATGAATCCTTTATCTTGGTTCAACTACCATGCACACATGCATTTTGTGATGAACTCAATCCAATCCATATCTACCCATGGAAGGGTGTAAGCGTCGGTCATGGTCAAAGTTCATCACTCCACACATGTCGCATGCGATTGACCTCAAGTCAAAGGAGTATCGCATCGCTCCCACTAACCGAGACACCCGTGAACACATATAGTGGAACTACATCAAATCGGTTGCTCGGATGGGTATACCAATACCCTCTAACGATTTTGTGCATCCATCATGAGATACCTAGTATCTCGTAGTAAGTGAGATCTTACTACACTCTAAGAGTATGATCTGAGATCGCACATCAATCTCTATCAAATCCATCGATATCCCATTCTCGGCGACCCTTGATCGGGGCATTTGAGAATCATGCTTAAGTCATCCGAAGTTCTCACGTACTCAATGACAATGATGATTCAAGGGAACACGAGATAAGAACAAATGCAAACAATCACACATAATATTCTAATAATTGTAATGCCATACATTTAATATTAAATAAACAATAATATTAAACCAACATTTGAATATTATCTTAGTATTATGTCCATACAAAGGATTGTCTCTAGGACACTAACACTAACATAGAAATGCATATGTTCATCGATCGATGAATATATGCATGTTTTCGTGCATATGGTGATGAATATGTTCATGTAGGAGTGATATAGGAGTGAAGAGGAGTATATGTAAATTTCTGACATTTTTTTCAAATTTTGATATGTAAATTTATGTAAATTTCATTTTTGATATGAATTTTGAGATTTTAGATGTATAATTTTTTTATTTTTTTTCATTTTAAATATGAAGAATGTAAATTGTCAATAAAATAAAATAAAATGAACATATGCATGTGTTCCTATTTTGACGAGAACAATTCAGTTGGTTAATTGAAAATTCAGACAAATTACTAACTCAAATTACCTAAAAGGTTTTTTTCTCTCGAACAATTGAGAAAGAAGTTGTAGGCAGTGTGGCAGAGAGAGAGAGAGAGAGAGAGGGAAGAGAGAGAGAGAGAAAGGGAGGTTGAGTATAATAATTTTTAATGCATGGAGAATGATGAAAAGGCTGCAACAGAGAGAAGGGGGATGAACGTGGTTTGCATAAAGAGAAAGGGGAAGGGGTATTTTTGTCTTTCGAATAGCCATTTTAGACCTAGTAGTATTTTTTTTTAAATGATTTGACCTATTAGTACTAAATGGGTCCATTTTGACCTTAAAGTTTCGGACTTTTATTTGAAATTAATCACCCTTAGGTCCAAAATGTCTTTGATCTTACTCTTAGATACACATTGCTTTTAAAATTACTAAAGGCGGTGCACACATGGTATTAAAAATCCACAATACCCCTCCCACAAATAAAAACCCACGATATCCATTTTCGCTTTTCTCTTCCTCTCCCCTCATTTTTTTCTTCACGTTCGAAAACTGTGAAACCCCACCTCTCGCCACACCCGTCGCCGCAGCGGCACCCCTTCCCCCACCCAGAACCCCATCACGCACCCACCCATCTGATCTCCCTCTTCCACACTCCCGACCCTTCATCGCCCCTCTCCCGCCATGGCCGCCACCACCTCCAACCCCTAACCCCAGCCCCACACCCTCCGGTTCGAGATGAGCCAAGCCTTTCATGCTTCCACCTCCACCGCCATAAATCGAAGCAAAGTGTTGGGGAATTGATTTGCCCCATCTATTCTGGTGAATATTTAAATACAAATTAATTCTAACAATTATTACTAGCATGAATTAATCCTATATTAATTCAAATAATAATTCAACAACAAATCATGCATATAAACAAGCCATATAAATCCTAGGCATGCAAAATTGCAAGGAGTTTACGTGAACTAACCTCTTGGAGTGACAATCGTTGAGAAGATGGATACATGTTCACACGAACAAACCCAAAGAGCCTTCTCAAGTATTCTCTCATCCTTGTTCAATAATCCGGTGGTAGGATGCTCACGAACAATTAACAAAAGGAAAAATAAAATTATGTTGCACCACCTTTGTGGATTTTTAATTTCTCCAACACACGGAATTGCATTGGGGATGAAAAATTCATCCCCTAATTATAATACAAGGGGGGACAAAAATTAGGGCTTATGGGGCTCTTGGGAAATTTTCTTCTTCCTCAAAGATACAATCTTGAATATATCCAATATATTTTATTTCCCAAAATATCTCTCAACAAAATCTTCTCTCCCTTTTGCACTATAATTTTCAAAAATTGCACATTAATAGAGAAGAAATAAGATCTTTGATTTTTCTTGAACTTATGGGATAATCTTGTATTCCAAGAATACATATTCCATAAAATCTTTCCAAGAAAATCAAGAAAATCTTTTATTTCTCTTCCTTAATATTTTCGAAAAAAATAGAAAGATAGGCAACATTAATTTATTTTATTTTAAACACATTTTTCGCTTATTGGACTTTATCTTTGGGCTACTTGAGGGCCTTTAGGAGAATTAAGATTGGACCTTCCAATGAACCTTGAATTATCAATATTGAGTCACAATATTATTCAAGCCCATAAATATTAATTAATCCCACTACATAATTAATATTGCACTATCCATCTTAACCCATATTACAGTTAATATGGCTCCGGTTATTATTTTCCGTGTTTAAGATTATCCAGTCCATTAATTAATTCAAGCCACTGAAAAGCTTTATTTTAATTAATATATTTTTCCTTGATTAGAAATCGACTCAACATTATTATTCATACCGAAACTAATTCCACTTGCAAGATTTAGTATGATAAAACTTCTCGGAGCCTCCCAAGGGGACAAATCACACAAGACATACTTGCACAAGATTCTCCTAGATAATCTTAACAATCGTCATGTAACTAATAATATTGCCCAAGATATAAAGTATTGAATCACATTGATTCTCTACTCGTCATAAGTTAAAGCAATAATTATTAATTCCACACGATCCTATTTAAGGGAAAGAGATTAAGAAATAATGAACCACTGAGGTCTAATTCTTCTATATTCAAAGATCAAGAAATTATCCTCCTCAGGGTCCTTTTCAATGCATCATGATGCACTAGTGTAATCTCTTGGTCAAGA
Organism: Stenogyne calaminthoides; assembly: GCA_037126765.1. Classification (NCBI taxonomy): domain Eukaryota; kingdom Viridiplantae; phylum Streptophyta; class Magnoliopsida; order Lamiales; family Lamiaceae; genus Stenogyne; species Stenogyne calaminthoides. Next base: position 24,921,271 of record JBBCBC010000013.1, read on the forward strand.
CAAGTCAATCCCGAGCCTTACACTTCAACCTTTCATGATGGATTGTTCATTTCCATCCGGCACGAATCTTGTACTTGGTTACAAGGAACTGTTAATTTAATCTTCTGTGATCTGGTATCACTAAATTAACTACATGTAACATGTACTATTTGTTGAACATGTATGCAGTAAATATATGTAACATTCAATCATATTTAATGCAACAGTGATAAATTTCACCAAATAAGATAGAAATTCAGTTTGGTTATACAAAGTAAAAACATACTTTCCAGTATAACCCCAACAATCTCCCACTTATACTCAAAGTCTGCTTTTAAGTATACTACAACATATCTCATGTTGTTCATGACATCTAATGTCACCAACATGAACCTAATAATATTTATCCCACTTATACTCAAAGTAGATTGGCGACACACTTGATAACCATTCCTTCCACACGTCTCTCAAATGTGTTCTGAGAGGCAAACACTTTGTAAAAGGATTAACTAGGTTATTCTCCGATGTGATCTTTGCCATCTCTACATCTCCTCTCTTAACGATTTCTCGTCTAAGATTTATTTCCTTCAGCGTGCTTGTTTGACTCGTGGACTCTTGGTTCCCTTGAGTTTGCAACTGCCCCTAGCAAATATTGCTAGACAAATTTGGAACTCCATCCAAGTCCACTAAGAAGACCTAGAGTCAAATTGGTTCCTTCATTTTTTCATGTTGTTACTTACCCAACTTTCACGGCCGAAAGTCGTTGATGCATTTATCTTTCACACTTGTCCATTTCATGGCTACACTTCCCAAATGAAAACATACTAACTGAGGTAGATAGTTTCTGGAATTTATGTTTGATTGGAAATCTGAGTCCGTGTAATCGACGGGAATCAGACTGTCTGATTGATAAACCAACATTCTATCCCGAGTTCTCTTTAGATACTTGGAATTTTTTTAATCTGCAAATTCAATGTTCTTTCCCGGGTTACTCGATATCTTGCTACCATGTCAATGCCAAAGCGAGATATCCGGTCTCTCGTCTTGTGATTGCATGTATAAGGCTTTCGACAAACGTAGGAAGCATAGGAAACGTCTTTCATGTCATTTATCTCCTCTCGCGGTCTTAGAGCACATTTCTTTTGATAGATGGAATCCATGGTCAAAGGGTACAAAAACCTTTCTTGAATCTTGCATGTTGAATCGCTTCAAGATAGTATCTATGTATGAAGCTTGGCGATAAAGCCTATCATCATTTTCTTCCGATCTCGAGTGATCTTGATCCCAGGATGTGACCGGCTTCCCTAAGTCCTTCATATCAAATTGTTTTATAGTCATGCCCTTTACATCGCTCCAATGAGCGAATATCGCCCACGATACTACTAAGAATACCAAGGCGCTTCCGACACGCTTTTTATACACACAACTCTCAATTCATTTTCATCAAACCCGTAAGACTTTATAACTTGATCAAAACATTGGTTCCAAGCATGGGATGCTTACTTCAGTCCGTAGATGGACTTCTTGAGCTTACAAACTAGATGTTCTTGTCCTTTTTCAACGAAGCCTTCGGGTTGTTGCATATAGATTTCTTCTTCAAGACTTCCGCTGAGGAAAAGCGCCCCGACATCCATTTGCGGATCTCAAAATCGAGATGTCTGCAATATTATCAAGAGAATATGGATGGACTTCAAAGATGGTTAGGCTAAAAGGTTTCCTCCATAATTGATCCTTTCTTTTTAGTGTACCCTTTTGCCACAAGTCTAGCCTTGAAGGTCTCTACATTCCCGTCCGATTCCTCTTTTCCTCTTGTATACCCACTTGCATCCAATGAGTTTAACCTCATTAAGTGGTTCAACTAGCTCCCACACCTTATTGTTTGCCATAGATTATAATTTGTTTGATTTGTTCAATGTAATAAACTAGTTCAGATCTAGGTTTATTTATTTTTGTAAATAAATTGTAACCGGGATCGAGAACGAAGACGGAGACAAAGATTAAAAAAGATGGACATCCATGCCCGGACGTCGCTGGAGCATGGCTAACTCGTGCTGGCTAAGCCGAATCAATCAATGACGCGGATCGCTAAGCCGGTCATGGAAGGGCGAGCTAAACGCATGTAAAAGCACGCTACGCTAACCTTGAGGTCGAGGTGGTGTTGAGCGGGCCGCACGGGCGCCGGAAGGTCTTACGACAGGGCCGGGTTATCTTGATTGCCTCATCAGATGTCCATGGGTCCATTCATCTTCACCGAGGACCAAGTCGATGAGTCTCCTATCCCCATGAATCTCTGGGCCGCCTAACAACCCTCCCACTACTTACGAGGTTCCTGGTTGTGTAAGTGTATCACTTGGTATGTCAACTTGTACAGTTGGCATTGAGGTAAGCCCTCTTAGCTAGCCTAAGGTAATCTCATTTCTGGGCTTTCTATCATTCATATAGTCTTCTTCCAAAAATCTAAAGTGCGTACTGATTACCACCTTTTCATCTTCGGGACCATAGAACATGCACCCTTTCGTTCCTTTGGGGTACCCTATAAACAACCTTAATTCTAATCGTGGGTCCAATTTACCTGCTTTCTTGTCCAACACGTTGTTGGGGTTATACGTAAAAGTATGCATTTACTTTGTATAACCTATGTATTAAACACTTATTTACTGAAATAAATTATTTATCACTGTTGCTTTAAATATGATTGAATGTTATATATATTTATTGCAAACCGTTCATATAATAGCACGCGTTGCATTGTAGTTAATGTGGTGATAATGGATCACGAAGATCACGCTAATGATCCCTTCTAAACGAAAGTGCTTGTTTCACAATTTAGATAGATCCAACAATCTATTGGTAGAAGTTGATATGTAAGGCCTGAGATTGACTTGTCTTGACCAAGAGATTACACTAAGCAGATTCGATCTTGTTGAAGCGGACCTGTAGAGAGGATAAAATCATTCGCACTGGCTTATGGGATGAAGAGTTAGACCTTAGTGGTTGTTGATTTCTTAATCTCTATCACTTAATAAGGACCGTGTGTGATTAGTAGTTATTGCTTTGACTTATAAATGGGAAGAGAATCATTGCGACTTCGATAATATATTTTTGAAGGCGATAATATTAATTGCAACGAACGATTTGCTAAATTAATATAGAGAATTGTGTGCTTGCAATGTCTTGCGATTGGTCCCCTTTGGTGGGCTTAAACCTTTATCATACCAAATCTTGCAAGTGAAATTAATTTTTTTTCCTGTATGGATAATAAAACTGGGCTGTCCTTACTCCAAGGATAAAGATATTAATTAATATGAAGCATTCCAGTGGCTTAATTAATTAATCGACTAAATAATCTTAAACACGGGAAATAATAACTGGGATCCATATTACCGTAATATGGGTTAAGTTGGATAGTTCAATATTAATTATATTGTGGTATTAATTAATATTAATGAGCTGGATTATATTGTGGCTCAATATTGGAATTCAGTAGCCCATTGGAAGGTTCATCTTAATTCTCCTAAAGGCCCCTCAAGTAGCCCAATTAAAGTCCATTAAATAAAAGGTGCTTAAAATAAATTAAATATTTGTTGCATTATTTTTCCTTATTTTCGAAAATAATTAAAGAAAAGAGGGAGAAGGATTTTCTTGAAAAGATTTTATGGAAAGGAGATAAGTATTCTTGGAATACAAGAATATCCCATAAATTCAAGAAATCTCCCACTTGGCCTCTTTTATGAGATTTTTCGAAAATTATAGAGCAATAATAGGAAGAAGGATTTTCTTGGAAAGATTTTTATGGAAAAATATATGTATTCTAGGAATACAAAAATATCTCATAAATTCAAGAAAGATCCCATATTAATTTCAAAATATTAGGCTAAATAAGGGTGTGGGATTTTTGTGGAAAAATACACATGGAAAGAAGAATATATGGGATATATTCAAGATTTCTTGGAGATCAAGAAAAGATCTTTCCTAACCCTAATTTCAAATTTATTTTTTCATCCACCTCTCTCTATTAATAAGGGGTGAATTCTTTTCATCTTCCACAGCTTCCACGTGTTGGAAAAATTAAAAAATCCACAAAGGTGGTGCAACAATTATTTATTTTTCCTTTGTTTTATAAATTGTTCATCTGGAGAACCTTCCACCTTTTTATTGAATGAGGACTTGGGAATACTTGAGAAGGACTTTTGGTGGGTATCCGAATACTTGATCATGACCGCCTCAAACCGCCTCTCTCCAATCTGCACGTTTAACGTAAACTCCTAGAAATTCCTTTTGCTAAGATCTTTTACGTGAAATAGTATTTGCATGTCGTTGTTGGATTAATTATTATTTGAATTCACTTAGGTTAATTCATGCTAGTAAGATTTGTTAATTTAAATTTATTTTTATGAGGTCATCCCGATAGATCCTAGCATATGTTATCCCAACAACTCGCATCGCACCCTACTTGAGCTCGATATTTTAAACTGTAATTTAAATTGTTGTTCATTAAAATTGAAATTAGATAGTAGAAATCGTTAGATCTATTTTGGCGTATCCAATTGTCATGGTATTTTAATGTTAATTTACATGTAAATAAATTGTTATTTTTTAATTCATTCGCTTCAATTCATTTTGCCTCGTGAGAAAATCCACGCAGTAGATTAAAATTTGTTTGATTTGTTCAATGTAATAGAGTAGTCTAGATCTAGGTTTATTTATTTTTCATAAATAAATTATAACTGATCGAGAACGAAGACGGAGACGAAGATTAAAAGACGGACGTCCAAGTGCTCGGACGTACACGAGCCAAAGCGAACTATCGCGGTCATAAAAGGGCGAATCAACGCACGCAGCTAAGCACGTATGGGCGGCTTGGAGTTCGGCAAAGCTTGACGAACGAGACATTGCCGCCCGGACTCTGAAATTTGTGCCCTCGACGTCTTGGATTGCCTCATTGTATGTCAATGGGTCTGATTCAACTTCACCGAGGACCAAGTCCGATGACTCTCTTATCCCCATGAATCTCTCGGGCTGTCTAACAACCCTCCCGGTACGACGAGGTTTTGGTTGTGTAAGTGTATCGCTTGGTATGTCAACTTATACAACCAGCATTGAGGTAAACCCTCTTAGCTGTCTAAGGTAATCTCATACCGGGCTTTCTGTCGTTCATATAGTCTTCTTCCAAAAATCTAAAGTGCGTACTGATTACCATTGATTAGAGGTGAAATTGAGTGAGTTATGAGCGAGTTTTAGCCATGTTTCGAAAGTGCTTTTAGTGATATTATTGTGTTGATTGAGCATAATCTAAATAAAGTCACTAATTTGCTTCTTTGGTGTGCATGACGGAAAAAGGGCTAAAGATGGAGCTCGTGGAAACTTTTGGTGCACCTAATGGGCTCCCTATTGAAAAGATATGAAGGAAATAGCGAAAAAGTATTAGTTGGAGTGGAAGAGAGGCGCTTTAGTAGAGAGGTCGAAGACCGCACTTTCGACAAACGCGGCTCGAGCGTGTGGGAAATACATGCATCAAAAAGCGCCGACCAATATGTGTGGTCGAGTGAAATCGCCGACCAACGCGGCGTGGTCGGCGAAATCAAGTCAGCGTCACGTAGCCGACAGTGGGTCGAGCGAAATCGCTCAACCATGAAGTCGTGCTCGGCGCCTAGGAAGAAACATTTTTCATAAGGCATATGTTGTAGCCATATTACGCAGAGCGGTGACCCGCATTGCAAATGATGATGAAGGGCAAATGGTGATAACATTAATTGGCTAGAACCCGGCTCACCAAGAGAGTACGAGATGCCGAGAATCCCGGACCTCAAAGGGCGACACAGCGATGAGCAATATGAAGATCGCTCGCTTAACGAGTACCTCCTCGGCGACCTCCCATAAAGGCCGGTCCATAGGCAAAGTCGGAGAGAAGAATGAAGGTTGCCCCCCAGGTCGCCCCACAAGCAAAGTCGACAAAGCCCGTCAAAGAGATAATCCGGCATTACTTCCATGTTCTTAGACTAGATTGGCTTCACGAGCCCATGTTCAAAGGCCCATTAAGAGGCCCATTAATGTTCATTTGTATATTGTAAACTCTATATAAAGAGGAAGAAGTCCACACAAAAAGGAGGACCGAAAGATGCACGAAAAAATCATAGTAAAAATGACCACGGCTTGGTATGCCCCCAAACGTAGTCCTTCCTTTGGATTTAACCGGGTCAACAAATTAGCTTAAGGGTTTGTATTTTTCATTCATTATTCGTTCATAATTCATAAATTACTTGTTTGTAGCATAGATGTGAAATCTATTTTACAACAACATATATAAAGGAAGACGGATTCTCGAAAGGAAAGACGAAAAAACAATGAAAAAGAGAGGAAATGAGATAGAGAAGGAGGAGAGAACACTCTAGGATCCGAGAAGAATTGAGAGGAATTCCACCACGAAAACACAATTCGCTTATCAAATTGACGGTTTATATTATTGATTTATTTTACTTTGAGAATTTCTGGGTTTTCTTATTTTCTTTAAGAATTTCTTATAAGTACTCACAATTTTAGGGTTTTGTTTGTTTCTTTCATTCAATACTAATATTGCTCTTTGGAATCAATTGATTGATTATTGTTGAATTGTTTACACACTATTGCATAATAATTTCTAGTGTTAAATTGATTGTTTGTGATTTGACTATCAAGATGGTAGGCTAAACCCTTGATTGCTTTGGATAGGATGATCGCGTAGAAATAGTGAATTGGTTAGGCGATTAGGATAATTCGAGGTATAATTTGGATAATCTTCTTAATTTGCTAATATGAATAACCAATCCAATAAAAACCATTGAATTGAGTACGAAAGTTGATTGAGAGAGGACGATTGAATCACTCTTTTCCGACGAATAGGCTTGAGGAGAGGGTCTGTGACGGGGTTGGTAATATACCGGTTCATTTAGGGAGGACGGCCGAATCACCCAACTTGAATTAGAGCTATAGTAATTAAGCACAACCTTAATAATTTGTTTATTTGGTCAGTGAGGGAAAGAAGGTATTAGTTGGGTAATCGGGGATAAAAACCGAGCGTTTGATGTACCTTACTTAGTGCGGGATTAGTGAAGTAGATTGCCTAGTTTTAAACACACCTAGGATTACTCTATTTGTATACCACGATTGTCCTATTTGCCAAACCAATTCCGATAGTAAACGCAGGGATTCCTGTCCAAAGCAATCATTCTCCAATATTTGCACTTCATCTGAAGTTAGTTTAATAGTTTGTTATTTGCTTGCTTTCGTTGATTCAATAACATTAAATAGAAATCTCAAATCGCATCCATATTAGTTCGAAGCATACATTTTCGTGGATTTACACGATACAAAACTTCCTTCGTTCGATACTAATTGGTCCAAATACTTACCCTTGCTACGGATCCCATACTCTTGTGGGGGTAAATCGCTAGTTGAGAACTTATAGATTAGTAGCTAGTAGTGGGTGTTTTTCTTTTTACTTTTTACGATATTCTTGTGCTAGTTGTATTTGATTTCTTTGTTCGAAGTTTTCGGAGTTTTATGAGAACACGCTCAAAAGGAGAAACGAGCGTGATTGAACTGACTAGACCCCCCACACTATAGAAAGAAGGAATCAAGCTTTCCGAGAAGAATGGTCATGGTAGGTATTGACGGGTTGAATGTTTATGGAAATGGAGGAAAGGGAGAATCAACCATGCCACTAGACGGGATTAATAACCCGAATCCACAAAACCCAAACCAAAACCAACAACAACATCCAAACCAACCATATCCCCAAAAACCAACCATAGTATCCCAACCCGCATACCAAAACCAACCAATAACCAATACCCAAACCCAAACCAACACTATAATCCACAATACAACCCTCTACCAAAAAACCACAACCAACCAAACCTACAAAGGGGAGGGAATCCCGAGATGGCTATCCTGAGGGATGTTTGAGGGTTTCAACCTCAAAGACACTACGATGGAGTGTCTTTGCCAAGGGTGGAAACTAACAACTTCTCAATTTCTCCCGGGATCCTAAGATGCCTTGATTCTCGCCCGAGGGAGAGGTCCAATGCAGACAATCCAAACATGCATCTCTCGAATTTTTTTGATGATTGCTTCGACATTTGACTACAATGGGATGTCGAGGAGGATGCAAAGAAGTCCATTGTTTCCGCTTCTCAACGACCGGATAGCTAAGGATTGGTTCGATAATACAATGCCCCGAGGTAGCATCACCACACTGGGCTCAAATGGAGCGAAAGCATTTTTGGAGCGCTTTTTATCCTCCATCCGAACAATGAAGGCAAGAATCGAGATATCTACATTCCGCAAAAACCGAATGAGGGTCTCGACCAAGCATGGGAGCGATACTTAATTTGTTGATTGAGTGTCTCGGCATGGTTTCAAAGAGCAAGATACAAAGGCTACTTTTACTACGTGGAATCCATTATAATGAGCAAAAAACCTGATGCTTGTCAGCAGTGGTGGTTTCTAAATAAGAGTGCCCGGGAGTGCGAGAGACATTGTGGAAGGAGTTAAAAAATGTTTGGAAATGGAATCTTTGATCAATCACGCCGAGAGTGTGAATCGATGGAAGACAAATTGGAACTTCGTTGTTGATGGCTATGATGGAGAAAAATCAAGAATATTCGTGTTAGCCAACAATTTGGTGGAGGAAGAAACGAGGCTAATGAATTTATGGACCAATGGTATTTCAACAAGAAGAGGCCAACTATATGGGATGCCAATTACAACCAAATAGGGTACCAACAGAGAAATTATCAACAGGGCTTACCTACCGGGTCAACCTTTTTTGTGCCTTATGGTCCATCACCTTCACAAACCAATGGAGAAATAATTCAAATTATCAAGGGGTTCTTCATCTTACCCAAATCAGTGGAGAAAGAACGATAACTTCTCCTATGGAAATCCAAGAAATTTGAAATCACCGGGGGATTGGGCGAAAGGTACACGCCACAAAAAGCCAAAGTTTTTCATCCGCAATCCGTGAATCCGGTATGTGGAGAGAATTTTGGGAAACACAATCTTCGCCGCTCACGGGGAATACAATGATATGACGGGCAAGCTCTACGCCTTATGGTGCCTCCTCTACACGAAGCCCTTTGATTTTGGTGTAGCATTCCTCACCATCGGTAGACACCTCGTCATTACCTCGGGAAGATCGACAAGGATAATAAGCGGAGGTCGATAACCATAGTGATGCGTCACTTGGGTGTGATCACCACCACTAACTGAGCCCGATAGGAAACGATCTCAATTTTGAGCATCTAGCCAAATCTCTAATGCTCGATCGTAAATTGGGAAGCTTCGCTTTGAGGTTCAATGATGGGACCTTATTTTCTTTGCCCAATCATGATCTAGCCACAATTAAAGGGAAGAAGCACCCCAATTGGGGGATGGCTACACCAGCATGCATTCTCGTTAGTGAGAAATTCGAAGAAGTTTTGGAGAGTAAGGGTGTTTGGGTGAATCGACGAGCAAGAGAGGCGGAGGGTGTAGAACCCAGAGGAAGGTGAAGAGGAAGATGAAGAGGAGGATGAAGAGGAAGAGGAGATGGAGGAAGATGCGCAAGAGGCACCGGTGGAGAGCCCTGTTTATCATGGAGGATGGATGCCCTCACAGTAGGAGTGGACGGGAATGGTCCATCAAATGGACGTCATGGATGGAAATTTGCAAGGAATGCGGAATGACATGATTGCAATGCAGAATGACATCCGAACGATCCGTGAGGGGAACGAGGATATGAGACGGTGGTTCCAGGAGCTTTTTATATCTCAAAGAGGAGAGGATTACCCGATGTATCACCCTCCACCACCTCTAGAGCAATGACAGTAGATGGGGAACTCCCCAATTTCTAACTCTTTTCTTTTTCGTTTCTTCTATTTGGGCATGTACTTAATTGGCTATCTCGTGGTACTCATGAAAGTGGGTGTGATTTTGCTTAATTTCATTGATGATTGATTTCCTACTTGCTTATATGTTGCTTTACGTTGAGTGTGAATGCATAGTTGAGTAATTGTGGAATGGTTGAGTGCTTGAGAATGCTTGTAGTTGTAAGTAAGATGGATTTGAAAGGGAAATCGTGCACTTGCGATTTTTGTTTTTGAATATTTGTGTGGCATGAGGCATAAGTTGCTAGGTCTAGGCATGGATGTGAATAACCGCGAGATTTAAGCCTTAAATGAGATTGAAATTCATTACGTTCATCTCATTCATTGTGTGTGAATCATCACCATTCAGGTGCTAGAACTTGTGGATATTCTCTCTTCTTGATTGTGTCTTGTATTGCATGCCGGAAGTGATCATAGGCCATGTTTTGATTTGTTAAGTCACTTTAGCCTAAATTTCCCTACAGATGACATTTTTCCCTTGCTAGCTCGTTTGAGCCTGAGGCCTAATCGTTTGTTAGCAGATTTAAGCCCGATCCGTTTTAAAACTCTTTTGTCCAAAATTGAGTGGAGAATAGGAAAAGTCTTAAATAAGGGGGTGAAATTGGTTGATGTAAATAATTGATGGGTTGAGTGTATTCATGAACAGGGGAATTGGAAGCTTGTGGAAGGATGGGAAAGAAGAAAAAGTGTGAATGAGCAAAAGAAAAGAAACATTCTAGCTCGAATAAGGAAAAGAATAAAAAACAAAAGGAAAAATAAAGGAAAGGTTAAAGTGTTTTAGTTTGGGGGAGGGAGAATTGAAAGAAAGTGCAAATAACATTGCAAGTGATAATAGTAATTTCACCCCTTAGATTGAAATAATTTGACTACGATTTTTTTATTCTCTGCTCACTTGAGTCAGTTTCCCATATACTTATCCCACCTGTCCAAAGAGCCTTCTGTTACACCCATGTACAAGTCTGTGTTGATCCGGTATGAATACTTGAACGTGATCGAAGTTGAGAGTATTTACAAATATATGGTCACTGATTTGTGTGATTGATTGTTTGAGTGTCCCTACTTATTACGAAAACACTTATGAGGGAGTGAAACACACCGTCGAGAGCACATCCATGTTTGATTTGGTGAGTTATGTTGATTGTCCATGAGTAGGAGAAAAGAAGATGAGTTTGTGTTTGGGTGACCGGTCATTGAAAGGTGAAAGCAATTGCCTGCATGATTTGGTATCTTGATCTGTTTTGACAATTTCACTCTATTTATAATTTCATTGCTTGGGGACAAGCAACGTTGTAAGTTTGGGGGAGTTGATTAGAGGTGAAATTGAGTGAGTTACGAGCGAGTTTTAGCCATGTTTTGAGTGCTTTTAGTGATATTATTGCTTTGATTGAGCATAACCTATATAAAGTCACTAATTTGCTTCTTTGGTGTGCATGACAGGAAAAAGAGCTAAAAATGGAGCTCGTGAAATTTTACGGTGCACGAATCGGGCTCCTGGTTGAAAAGATATGAAGGAAATACTGAAAAGTATTAGTTGGAGTGAGAGAGGTGCTAGTAGAGAGGTTGAGAAGCACGCGCCGAACCAATCTTGCTCGAGCATGCGGAAATACAGAGTAAAAAAAGCGCTCTACCAATGTGTGTGTGTTCGAAGGTAAATCGCCGACCAATGTGTGAGGTCGAAAATCAAGTACAATGATCATGGAGCCTCGACCAAGATTAGGGTCGAGCAGAATCGCCGACCATAGTCGTGCTCGAGCACCCCGAATAAACGTTTTTTTTTTCATGAAGCATATATAAAGGAAGACGATTCGAGAAGGAAAGATGAAAAACAAAGAAAAAGAGAGAAAATTAGATAGAGAAGGAGGAGAACACTCTAGGGATCTCGAGAAGAATTTAGAGGAATTCACACACGAGAAACACAATTCGGTTATCAAATTGATGGTTTATATTACGTGTTCCTTATTTTACTTTGAGAATTTCGGTTTTCTTATTTTCTTGAAGAATTTCTTACAAGTACTCACAATTTTAGGGTTTTGTTTGTTTAACAAATTCAATACTAATATTTCTCTTTGGAATCAATTGATTGATTACCTGTTGAATTTGTTTACACTATTGCATAATGATTTCTAGTGTTAAATTGATTGTTTGTGATTTGACTATCAAGATGATAAAGCTAAACCCTTGATTGCTTTGGATAAGATGATCACGTAGAAATAGTGAATTGGTTAGGCGATTAGATAATTCGAGGTGTAATTTGGATAATCTTCTTAATTTGCTAATATGAATAACCAATCCAATAAAAACCATTGAATTGAGTCTGAAAGTTGATTGAGAGAGGACGACCAATCACTTTTTTTCCAACAAATAGGCTTGAGGAGAGGGTCTGTGACGGGGTTAGTAATATACCGTTCATTTAGGGAGGACGACCTAATCACCCAACTTGAATTAGAGCTATAGTAATTAACAACCTTAATAATTTGGTTATTTGGTCGCTGAGGGAAAAAAGGTATTAGTTAGGGTAATCGGGGATAAAAACCGAGTGTTTGTTGTACCTTACTTAGTGCGGGATTAGGGAAGTAGATTTCCTAGTTTTAAGCACACTTAGGATTACTCTATTTGTACACCACGATAGTCCTATTTGCCAAACCAATTCCGATAGTAAACGCAGGGATTCATGTCCAAAGCAATCATTCTCAATATTTGCACTTCATCCGAAGTTAGTTTAATAGTTTGTTATTTGTTTGCTTTGGTTGATTCAATAGCATTAAAATAGAAATCTCAAATCGCATCCATACTAGTTACGAAGCATACATTTCCAGGGATTTACACGCATACAAAACTTCCTTCGGGTTCGATACTACTTGGTCCAAATACTTACCCTTGCTACAGTGATCCCATACTCTTGTGGGGTAACTGCTAGTTGAGAACTTAGCATTTTACCACCAAGTCAACCACCTTTTGATCTTTCGACCATAGAACATGCACCACTTTCGTTCCTTCGGGTACCTATAAATAACCTTAATTTTGATTGTGGGTCCAATTTACCGGCTTTTCTTGTCCAACCGTTGTTGGGGTTATAATGAAAGTATGTTTTTACTTTGTATAACCTATGTATTAAACACTTATTTACTTTGAAATAAATTATTTATCACTGTTGCTTTAAATATGATTGAATGTTATATATATTTATTATAAATCGTTCAAATAATAGCACACGTTACATTGTAGTTAATGTGGTGATACCAGATCACAGAAGATCACGTTAACAGTCCCTTCTAAACGAGTGCATGTTTCACAACTTAAATAGATCAAAACAATCTATTGGTAGAAGTTGATGTGTAAGGCTCAGATTGTCTTGTCTTGACCAAGAGATTACACTAGTGCATTCAATGCTACCAAGCGGACCTGAAAGAGGATAAACTCATTCAAATCGACTTATGGGATGAAGAGTTAGACCTCTCGGTGGTTGTTGATTTCTTAATCTCGCCACTTAATAAGGACCGTGTGTGATTAGTAGTTATTGCTTTGACTTATAAATGGGAAGAGAATCATTATGACTTGATACCTATATCTTGGGAATTAATATTAATTGCAACGGCACGTTGCTAAATTAATACGAAATGTGCTCGCAATGTTCTTGCGTGATTGGTCCACTTGGTAGGGCCGGAACCTTTATCATACCAAATCTTTACAGTTGGAATTAATTTTTTTCGGTATGATTAATAAAAAAGCTGGGTTGTCCTTATCCAACAATAAAGATATTAATTAATATGAAGCTTTTTAGTGGCTTAATTAATTAATTGACTAAATAATCTTAAACACGGAAATAATAATAGGAACTATATTACCGTAATATGGGTTAAGTTGGATAGTGCAATATTAATTATATAGTGGTATTAATTAATATTAATGGGTTTCGAATTATATTGTGGCTCAATATTGAAATTGATGAGCCCATTGGAAGGTCCATCTTAATTCTCCTAAAGGCCCCTCAAGTAGCCCAATTAAATTCCATTAAATAAAAGGTGCTTAAAATAAATTAAATATTTGTTGCATTATTTTTCCTTATTTTTAAAAAATAATTAAAGAAAAGAGGAGAAGGATTTTCTTGAAAAGATTTTATGGAAAGGAGATAAGTATTCGGAATACAAGAATATCCCATAAATTCAAGAAATCTCCCCACTTGGCCTCTTTTTAATGAGATTTTTTCAAAAATTATGAAGCATAATAGGAAGAAGGATTTTCTTGGAAAGATTTTTATGGAAAAAGATATATGTATTCTAGAATACAAAAATATCTCATAAATTCAAGAAAGATTCAATCTTGAAAGATCCCCATTAATTTCGAAATATTAGGCAAATAAAAGTTGTGGGATTTTTTGTGGAAAAATACACATGGAAAGAAGAATATATGAGATATATTCAAGATTTCTTGAGATCAAGAAAAGATCTTCCATAACCCTAATTTCAACTCTATTTTTCGTCCACCCTCTCTATTATTAAAAGGGATGAATTCTTTTCATCCTCTACGTTCCATGTGTTGGAAAAATAGAAATCCACAAAGGTGGTGCAACAATTATTTATTTTTCCTTTGTTTTATAAATTATACATCGGAGAACCTTCCAAGGGGTTATTGAATCGAGGACTTGGGAATACTTGAGAAGAACTTTTGGTGTTCATATACTTGATCCTCGTGCATCTCACCGCCTCTCCAACGGGTACGTTCGCGTAAAACTCCTAGAAATTTCGCATGCTTGGGATGCATTACGTGAAATATTATTTAAATATGTCGTTGTTGGTTTAATTATTATTTGAATTCACTTAGGGTTAATTGTTAATTTAAATTTATGTTTATGAGGTCATCCCGATAGATCATGGCATATGTTATCCCAACAATCGTATTAGAGCCACGTTCTAAGCTCGATATTTTAAACTCTAATTTAAATTGTTTTTCATTAAAATTGAAATTAGATAGTAGAATCTATTAGATCTGCTTTTGCGAATATCCAATTGTCATGGTATTTTAATGTCTTGACTTACATACAAATAAATTGTTATTTGTTAATTGATTTGTTGAATTCGTTTTTGCCTAAATGAGAAAATCAAGAGTAGATTAGAATTTGTTTGATTTATTCAATGTAATAGACTGAGTTCAGATCTAGGTTTATTTATTTTCTTAAATAAATTATAATTGGATCGAGAATGAAAGACGGAGACAAAGATTAAAAAGATCGGACGTCGAGTGACGGCGTCTGGAAGCCAACGAGCTACGCTGGCTAAAGCCTGGCGCCCGTCTTATCACAGAGCAGCGGTCGGCGTGGCGAAGCTGAACGCACGCAAAGCGTGTGGGCTTAAGCTGGAAGTTCCGGCGGTGCCGCCAATCGGCCGTGCATGGGCGGAAGCCGCTTTATATAAGTCGGGCTTTCTTGGATCGCCCTAGGCGGGGCGCATCTGGCGATGCTCACAAGGTATGCGCCGTGGGCGGCGAAGCGATTCGCACCGGGCATGCGCTGGAGTGCCGCACGGACTCGGATCCGAGTCGAGCTACTCATTTTCCAAACGTCGTCCCTAACCCAAAAAACGGAGGATATTTTGAATAATTGTTGCGGATTCGATGGGGGAGCTTTTCAAGACGAACGATGAAGGTAAAAAGAAGAGATTTATTTCTCAAGATCAAGATTTGAATTTAAATCATGATTAGTTGGATATATGTGCCCAACTTGATTTATTTTGTCTTGATGCTTGTTTTAAATTGTCAGGCAATTTTATTTGATAAATGTGTTTGTCCGATTTAGAATTGTCTAAAGAAAATCTCACTTTCGAAAATTACTAAGTGTGTTTAATTGATATATTTTATTCCGGATAATAAAATTACGTCAAATTTGACCTCCATAATTTATTTATTTGTGAATTCTTTTGGAGAAATTTCCCCAACGGAACGGCTAAAAGATGGATTTCACATGAATAAATTCCCAAAAGGATGATTGTGAATTATTATTAGTGGCTACGATGACCCTCCCAACGAGGCTGCCTGCATAAAGCGGGTAATAATTTCAGATTTAATCATGGTTATTACTTAGGTATAAAATTGATATGCATATACTTCTCCAAAATCCTCATCAATTTTATATTGGCCGTTAGAACCCCATTATTAATTTTAAATTAAAGGTTTGTAACTGTTCTTGTTTGTAACATGCTTGAATGTGTTTAAATAGACAGTTCACCCAACGTGACCTATTTAAACTGACTATCAAAGAAGGATTGTCCTTCTATTGAAGCTGATATCAAGCACATGGAAGATGTCTCATATGCATATGTAATTGGGTCAATCATGTACGCCATGACTTGCACTAGGCCAAACGTGGCCTACGCTATCAGCATCATTGGTAAATACCATCAGAATATGGGTGAGTCTCACTGGATTGTTGTCAAGACCATTCTGAAGTATCTTAGATGAACTAAAGAATGTTTCCTTGTCTATGATGGACAATCGCATCTAGTAATGACTAGTTATCTTTGACGCGAGTTTCAATCCGAATCGTGATGATTACAAATCACAATCAAGTTATGTTTCACTCTCAATGATGAGGCGGTTAGTTGGAATAGTTCCAAGCAAAGTCGACGCATTCAACAACAACCGTCAATACATTGTTGTAGTATCGGCAACCTCAAGGAGGTTGTTTGAATTTTATAGTTCTTAAGAGAACTAGGGGGTAGTTTCGGAAAGTGCACTGTCTAATAAAGTTGTTGTATTGAGACAATAACGCCGCGCGATTGCTCAAGCAGAGGAATCGAGATCAACAAATAGAAATAAGCATATACCCAAACTTATCATTTGATCCGAGAGATCATAACGATAGGAGAAATAGAATTAAAACGATTTTCCACATATTTAATTTGACAGATCCTTTCACCAAAACACCGAGTTTCATGTACACACCTGTATATTTGATGGTCTAGGGTTAGACATGTAGGTGATTGACTCTAGTTCAAGTGGGAGATTGTTAGTGTTAGTGTCCTAGAGACAATCTATTGTAAGGACATAATACTCGATGATATTCATTTTTATTTAATATTATAGTTCATTTAATATTAATGTATGTCAATACACTTGTTTGAATATTATGTTTGATTGTTTGCATTTATTCATGCAAGTGTTCTCATGAGTCATTGTTGTCATTGAGGTTGTGAGAACTCGAGATGACTTAAGCATGATTCTCAAATGGCCCCGATCAAGGATCATCAAGAATGGGATATTGATGATGAAATTGAGATTGGTGTCGCGATCTGCATTATACTCTTAGAGAGTGTAGTAAGATCTCACTTACTCGCAGATACTAGGTATCTCATGTTGGATGCATGACATACCTTAGAGGGTATGGGTATACCCATCCGAAAACCGCTTTGATGTAAGTCCACAATATATGTCCTACGTGTCTCGGTTGGTAGGAGCGATGCGATACTCCTTTCGACTTGAGGTCAATACGCACGCATGTGTGGAGTGATGAACTTTGACCATGATGGACGTTTGCACCTTTCCATGGGTAGATATGACTTGATTGATTCATCACGGCGCATAAAAAGGGTAGTTGAGCCAAGAATAAGATTCATTTCCTCAATGTGGATTTAGAGAGAATACTCATCTTCTCATCATAATTGGATCAAAGTCATCGGCCGATGCACGTCAACTTAGACTTTGTGGCTAAGTGTGACATACATGATCAATTAGTGATTAGAGATAATATGATTAAGTTATTTGAATAGACACTTCATCATGTTCAAGACTTAATCGAGTATTCGTGAATGAAAGGAGAAAAATCGTAATAGTCCATGTTTAAGTTACGTAGTTGCATCGCCTGCAACGCACCTCATATATTGAGAATGTCTTATTTATTGTCTAGGGTTCAATTAAGACCGTTAGTTTGACTAATCGCTCGATATATGAGGGCCTATGGGTCACACAACAAGTAGTTCCCTTTTACGGATTATAGTTGGTTGATTAAATGTTAAATTGAATTTAATATTTAATTTATGGAGAATTAATTAATAATAGATTAATTTGAAATTAATTATTAATAATGTTTAATTAAATTGGATTTAATTAAATAGGATTCCCAATAATAATATATGGAATATTATTATAGGATTTAATATATATATATATGGAATCAAATCCGTAGAGATTTGATATATATGAGAATTAAATCCGTAGAGATTTTATATGAGAAATAAATCGGAGAGATTTATTTTATAAGATTAGATTTTATTTCCTAATCGGGTTAGCTTAAGATTTAAGATGAGTCTCCCTATATATATGAGCTCTTGAATTCATAATACAAGGGTTCATATTTTCTCCATAAAATGTAGAATATGAATTTTCTTAGTAAATTCCGTCTCGAGATTCATCGTTTGGCGAAATCTGTCTGGTCAAAGTGAACGGGATTACGTAAATACCATAGTAGAAATATGTGTATAATTTATTTTAAGGTTTTTCTCTTTATGTTTATATGTATTCAATTATACAATTATGTATTCGCCATTGGTGGTATTTATTTTTAAATTGCGTATGAATTACGTGTTTACGCGTCTTTCTACATTCCAATATACATATTAACTAAGTCTTAGATTATCTCTCAAGCAAAGGAAAAATACAGAAAAAATCAATGCATTTGCAGCATATAAAAAATTAATGCATGTCGCACTCCTCCTTCCTTATCCTTTCTTGTTATTAGCGGTACAACTATAATTTGAGTCACATTTGTATTGCACCAATTGCACTTCACCATGCAATTGGTGCAAATTTTTACTCAATTATAAATCAATTTTGACCTAATTTGCAAATGGGCCATAGCGCGGACGGTAATACTAAACCGTGAAAAGAATGTGTCAATTACAGCTGCTGCTAAATGGTTAGTGTGTGCTATTTTTACTGTACAGTGCACGAGTTCAAACCTGCATCTCAACAATTTTTGCTTCTTTACGTTTTTTTCCTTTTATTTTTTTTCCAGCTTGTTTAATTTTATCTTTTAAATACATATTTTTTACTAGCAACATAATTTGTACAACATATTAGCATATGTTTAATTTTTATCTTTTAATACATATTTTTACTAGCAACATAATTTGTACAACATATTAGTATATGTTTAATTTTATCATTTAATACATATTTTTTTACTAGCAACATAGTTTGTACAACATATTAGCATATTTATCCATTTTCTAAATGGATTATATTCAGTCAAAAATTGGGTGACAATATTAAAGTTTAAAATTAAATTTAAGCATCTGATTTACAATCTACCTATTAAATTACTAATTTAAATTTGTATTCATAAATAATAATCACCAACAAGAAACAATCATTAATACCACAATAATTAATCAATAATACCATAAGAAATAATTAACAATATCATAAGCAATAATTAGCAGTACCACAAAGAATAATAAGCAATATCATAAGCATTAATCAATAATACCATAAATAATAATTATCAATACCACAAGGAATAATAAGCAATAATCAACAATACCACAACCAATAATCATCAATATCATAAGCATTAATCAATAATACCACAAATAATAATAAGTAATAACACAAACAATAATCAACAATACCGTAAACAATAGTCAACAATACCACAACTAATTATCAACAATACCATAAACAATAATCAACAAAAATAAAGAGAAAATGCATCTAAACCGTATGTAAAGAAGCAAGAGTGAACAAAAATTCCTCTAAATTGCATTTCATCTAAGTTAATATTCAATCTCGTCTTTAACGTGTTTACGAAAAAACAACAGACGATAAAATGTATATTGAAACCAAGTCAAGGAAAATCCTTTTCCGCAAGAAGACAAAATCATACTGGATAGTGCTCATGAGAATCGCAAATATATATGCCCCAAAAGGTAAAATGGTTTCACAGCTTTTGTTCCAAAAAAGAGCCACCAAATAAAATTATCGACAAACTAAACTGGAATTACGAGCTGAACGTACGAAATATATTGGAAATGAAAGGCTACATGGAGAGCGACAGATTTTCGGTAGCAAGTAAGTCACGAAGAATGTCTGAGAGGCTCAATATATAGACGAAACGCACTCCGGGAGGTTGAGAGAAACGTGGAAGGCCTACGAACTTATTGGGCGCTTTGATCACAGAGGCCTAGATTCATTTAAACTTTGATTCGAATTCAAAATTCAAATTCTAGATAAGCAATTTTAATTTCTAGTCCCACTTGCACATGGATATTTTCACGTCTCCTGGGCCGACCCAAATTCAGATGGACCACCCAAACAATAGTCCAAAAAATAATTGGGTCTTTTTAGAGTCTTTGGGTCTCCAAAAAGATAGATGGCCCCCAAAGCCCACCCAAAGTCCAATTGCCACAAACCACGAACCCGGGCCCGAGCCCAGGCGTGTGCGGCCGAGTGTGATTCATGGGTAAGGGTCTCCATGCACCTATTTTGAAGAATATGAACACATGCGTTATCTTTATGAAGAAAATTTCCTTCCTTGTTTTCTATGTGAGATGAGTGGGAAAAGACTACACTTAGTCTCCATCAAACCCACCAAAAACCTCCTTTAGAGGTTCAATGTTCCAACTTCTCGTATTAATTTCTCACTCACTGAAATTCGGTTTTGAGATATTTAATATAACACGATCATCTACTCTGCGAGTAGATCGATCCTATCACATTTAATTTCCCAAAAATTAACGTTTAATCCCTACACAATATGGTCAAACATGGGTGTTTGAGCACCCTAAAATCATAATTTCCAACAATTCCCCACATAAGTGAAAATTGCGTATACAAATTCGGACTCATCGTTCAAATCATTTGAGACTTCATTGCATCTAGAAAAAGTAGCTTATGACTTTGAACTTTCCGTGAGTCGAACACCATCGTGCTTTGGGGCTTAGTGGATCTGATGCCTTGAACTAATCCTCCATCGTGTATACCTTACCAACAATGCAAGACTTGTCGTTTCGATTCCGATTAAACGCTCTCGTTTTTTTGTCCGTATGGACGCCCTTTGTTTCATAAATGTTTGGCGAAGCGTGTTAGTGTTAGTGTCCTAGAGACAATCTATTGTAAGGACATAATACTAGATAATATTCGATTTGATTTAATATTATAATTCATTTAATATTAATGTATGACAATACACTTGTTTGAATATTATGTTTGATTGTTTGCATTTATTCATGCAAGTGTTCCCATGAATCATTGTTGTGCGTTGAGGTTGTGAGAACTTCCGGATGACTTAAGCATGATTCTCAAATAGCCCCAATCAAGGATCATCAAGTATGGGATATTGATGATGATGGAGATTGGTATGCGATCTGTGCATCATACTCTTGTAGAGTGTAGTAAGATCTCACTTACTACGAGATACTAGGTATCTCATGATGGATGCACAAATACCTTAGAGGGTATTGGTATACCCATCCGGTAGAAATCGTTTGATGTATTTCCACTATATGTGTCTCCACGGTGTCTCGGTTAGTGGGGCGATGTGATACTCCTTTCGACTTGAGGTCAATCACATACGACATGTGTGGGATAATGAACTTTGACCATGACCGACGCGCTTGCACTAGATATGGCTTGGATTGGGTTCATCCGAAGCGCATGTCATGTGGTGGTAGTTGAGAATAGGATTCATTCCTCAATGTGGATTTAGAGAGAATACTCATCTTCTCATCATAATTGGATCAAAGTCATCGGCCGATGCCGTCAACTTAGACTTTGTGGCTAAGTGTGATATACATGATCAATTAGTGATTAGAGATAAATTGATTAAGTTATTTGAATAGACACTTCATCATGTTCAAGACTTAATCGGTATTCGTGAATGAAAGGAGAAATCGTGATAGTCCATGTTTGATTCTGAGTAGTTGCACATTTTCTGCAACGTATTTCATATATTGAGAATGTTTGATTTATTGTCTAGGGTTCAATTAAGACCGTTAGTTTTTACTAATCGCTTTATATATGAGGGCCATGGGTCACACAACAAGTAACAGTTGTTTACTAATTATAATTGGTTGATTAAATGTTAAATTAGATTTAATATTTAATTTATGGAGAAGTAATTAATAATAGATTAATTTGGAATTAATTATTATTAATATTTAATTAAATTGGATTTAATTAAATAAGAATTTCCAATAATAATATTTGGAATATTATTGTAGAATTTAATATATATGAAAACAAATCAGAGATTTATCATATATGAAATTTAAATCAAAGAGAGATTATATGTGGGAAATAAATCTAAGAGATTTAAAAACTAGAAAAATAAATTGATATATTAATATATGATATTTTCTCCTCCTAATCTTTAATCCCTATCCTTTCCCCCCAGAATCCTAATATGAAATTTAATTAAAACGAAGAACAGGTTTGAGAAGAAAATTACTGAAAACTGAGAACAGATGGAGGCGAGTGGATGAATGAAAATAATAAGAGAGGAATTGAGAGCTAGATATCAATACAAAAGAACAGACACAAAAAGAATCACGAAGAGAGAGAGCGAAAAGCGTGAAAACATAAATACGGATCCACATCTTTTTATTTGCTCAAATTGAATTCAATTGCACGAAATGTTAAATTAAATGCAAGTGATCAAGTATTTCACCTAATTTTATTTATCTTTCATAATATATTTAAAACTACAATTTTTTTTATTTGTCTCTAAAATCACGTAAAACTCTCAGTATGGATAAAGTGTTTTAGGATAATTCTAAAAACTTTTTAAAATATGTAAAAAATTATATAGGTTTCTAGATGATTTTTTTTAATCATTGGATCAAGAATATTCTCATCACCAAGTGAGGGAATGAGTGAATATAACTCGAAGAAGTAGTGTCGATATGAATACAAAATTTGTAAATAAATATTTATTCTCTAAATTTAAAAAAAATAAAAAATTCCACATCTTAAATTATATAATATTGGGTTGAAAATTAATTCACTAAATTATTTGCATTAATTTTACTATTAAATATGTAAGTGTCATGTACAACACACACTAGTATATATATAAAATAACATTTATTATCCGATTACAAAAACTTAATAGTTTTCCCAACAAAATCTTCCAAGGAAAAAATTATTTCAAAAGCTAAAATCATATATAATATTGTATGTATATAATAATAGTAGATCTAGAAGAGAGCTCCATCGTAGGTGAATAAGAAATCAAGAATTTATCATCCTTAAGTGAGAAATCAAGGAATTGTGAATGAGAAATCGAGTAATTGATGTTGGTGCATAAATGTTTTAATTACATGCAAAATAGATAACAAATGTTTATCGCATGTCTATAATCAGCATAAATGGCGAACAACATGTTTCGATCTCAACAGGGAGGCAACCAATCGATAAAAAAATAAAAATTTGAGATGTGTGCTGATATAAACAAATTAACCTTTGATATATTTTAATCAAGTTACACGTTGTCCGGTAGACCTCGATTTTGATCAATAAAATTCCTAACAAATTGCATCTTTAGTTATTGAGGCATATACTCTGTTTAGAATGAGAGATGAAAGGTAATAGGCACTTTCGAAGGAAAGGCAATGGAATTTAGCCGTTCAAGATTAAGGCTAAAGAATTGATCCCATTGAAAAAGGCAATGGAATTTAGACGCTCAAAATTAAGGCTAAAGAATTAATCCCATTGAAAATAGTCAGAAAATTGGAAGGAAGTTGCTAAATTTATTCCTCAATCTTTATGATACTCTACACCTATTATTGTACCAGTAAAAGAAAAGCACTTGTTACTTTCTCTATGTTCTATTGTTTTTAGAATCTCATTTTTAGGATATATCTTTTGACAAAAGAGTTGTTACTTTCTCTATGTTTTTTTTTTTTGGGAATACGATATTTTAGGATATATCTTTAATAAGAAGTAAAGATCTCAACGAGAGATTGGGATTTAGTTGAGCCTAACCAAGTCAAATACCATCAAATTAAAGTCAACTTGTTTAAAGATATTTAGGCTTGTGAACATTTGTAGAATGAATGATGAGCTTGTGAACATTTGTAGAATGAATGTTATCGATTGTATAATGAGTTGTGCCTTGTGAACATTTATAGAATGAATGTTGCTCGATTCAGATAGCTTGAGTTCTTATAGTTTTAGTTTTTTTACATGTTGTGCCTTATGAACATTTGCGTAATAAATGTTACCAGTTTTTGCATGGTTTGAGTTGTTATAGTTTTTCAATTTTTACTAATCCATGGGTTGTGCAGGTGAACTTTTTTAAATGCATAATATTATTGTGAACCGAAATTTTTCAACACCGCAAATAAATATCTTTATTCCTCTCTAAAGATATATCATATCTTGATTCCTCTCTCCAAAGATATGATACCTACAAATAAATATCTTGATTTCTCTCTTCAAATATATATCTTGATTCCTCTCTCCAAAAATATGATGATCACAGGGGTCTCAACGACTTATCCCCCAGTTTCTCCCGCCCCTTCAATCCACCAATTGTCCATCGTCGCCCCTCAACCCCTCCACGAAGTTGTTCATATTAAACCCACCCTCTTAAACTAAATTTGGGATGTGTTTGTTGGGGATTCTATCAATTTTATGAGATGGTAAAAAATATTTGCAATTTGAGATTGATTTTAATTTAATTGTTGTTTATTTGGTGTGTAGTTACGCAAATTTGAGGGGGGACTTTTTTTTTGCCGTCTGAACCAAATTCGCGTATCGTTTTTGGTGGGGGGGTTTATTTTGGGGATTTGGGATTTTGTTGCAAAATCTAGTTTTGGAGATTTACATAACTCGATTTTGGGGATGAGGGTATGTAGTTTTGCGATTATGAGGGTTTTGAGTTTTTAATCGACTTTTTAGTGAAGATTCAAGCATGAATGGTGAAGACAAAGGGATGGATGATGAAGATGAATTGTTTGATTTATTTATTTATTTATTTATTTACATTTTAATTGATTTGTTTGTTTTAGATTTTTACTTCTTTTAATTTATTTTTGTATTTTAAATTTTGTTGGGAAATTTAGAGTTTTGATGAAAGTTCTAAAACACATGTAATAGGACCGGTCGGAACACATTAATGATCGATAATGTTTATTACCGCTTATAAGATTACCGTTGATAATTATTGTATAGAACAACTTATGTAGAAGATAGGTCACATATTGAACCTCAATATGTATATAGTCGATCTAAAGATCAAAAGATCACCGATATCCCAGAGGCCGAAGGCAAAGGGAAGGATAGAAGATCGATCGATCTCGATAAAGTCGATATCTCAATTTGAAGTCATGAAGTTCAAATTCGAGGAAGACTTGAAGATCGATGACTTCCGGATCGCACTGTAAGATCGACATCACCAAGTTCGCTAGTTGAAGTTAAGACAATCGGCATCAAAAGATTCTATCGGGTAGACTAATCGTGTCACCACACGGTGAAAAATCGATGTTTCACCCAATCATACGTCGATGATCCCGAACAAGAAGAATGTCAACCCGAGGTTGGTAGACAAAAACACTTTGGCCTATTAACCAATAAAGAACAAGAACCATTATCGGAGCCGGATTACGGATTCTGGGATTTGGTGTTGCTTTCTCAAACGGCTATAAAAGACCTTACTATTCACGCTTTTAGGCCGTCTGCCGATTCTCGAAGACGCCACATCAATCTGCAAGTTCACTAACTACCAGGAAATTCAAATTGCTTCTCCAATGGCTCTTTTGATTTTCGATTACATAAATATGGGATTACTCTTCAGAGGAAGACGGAAAACTATCAAAAGTTTCAAGCTATAATCAAATTTCCGCAGAAACACAAACTTGAAGATTATTTTTCTAAGTGTTCATCCCATAAGCCTTAAGCACGTAAATCTTTTCATCTAAATTGACAGCTCTTAAAACCTAGGAAAGATTTCAAAGTTTGAACAAAACAATCTTACCCAAAACCCAAAGTTAAGTTAAGTTGTTTAGCAAAGATTTCGAGACTAGGGTTTCTAGTTAGGTTTAAGGGATCGGTTTAGTGGAACTCTTTAAATGCTCTGTTGGTGTCTTGTGTTGGACTAACCTAGCGATAATCTAAGTCCGTTGGTTTTAGTTGGTGCCGCTTGTGATAGGGAAGAGTGGGCCGTGGGGAATAGTTGTCCGAACCTTTATAAATCTTGTGTGCATTTACACTTTTTGATTAAGCTACATTTTACCGCAATCCTTTACAACAATTCAAAAGGCACATACATATTCTAAGTTAAGATCGACTAGCAACAAGCTTACGTCGTCGGTTTATTTCTTTAGTGTTGATTGAAAAATGACTTTGGAATACGATTTATTAAAAGCGGTTTTCCACGGGTAAAAATTAGCTTCGCTGTCCGTTAAAGCGATAGATACCGAGGCCCGTCTCCTTGTGACGATTAGTAAGTTAAGATATCTCGATCAATGAATCCAACTACTACTCGATCAGTACTTGCTTTCACACACGGTCTGCTTGTGAAAAAGTTTTCGTCACCCGCCACCTCCTCTAGACTTCTGCCCTCACAAAAACTCGTTAAGGACCTACAAGTGGTATCGGAAAGCGAAGGTTCTACGGACCAATCGGCTTTTGAGTATCATCGGTTCTTGAGGAAGAATCTTTGTGGTCATTTGAAGGCATCTTGAAAACCGTTTTTTAAAAACTCATTAGTTTTTCCAAAAATCACTAGCATGGATAATACATCTGGTATGTATCATGATTTCCGTCAAGTTCTCAATTGATGAGTATGCGATTGGGCCATATATATGTGCAACCATCTAGGATCGATAAATGGCGAATGATGGAAGTCATTGAGCGGACCCATCATCATATATCACGACAACCCCGGCGGTTGGAGGAGATCCGTACTTTTGCCACGGAAGTCTTTGTGCGAAAAATCCAAATTGATGGATCGCGGAGGAAAGAAAGTTGTATACTCTGAATCTGATCGCCAGCATATAATCATGAAGACGATGGATAAAGTCACCAAGGAAGATAAAAATATCTCAAATACTTGAAAGCAATGTGGGATACTCTTATTTGAGATATCGCGGTGAACGATCGGGGATCAAAGATGAGCGACTACAAGCGAACCGGTGAAGTTAAACTAAAGATGTTGCCCTTTAAATCTAAACCATCAACGAGCTCGATGGAAGGATCACAAATCTGTTAAATAAGCTACAGCGAGAACTTGGTAGAGATGTCGACAAAAGATATCAACCACAAGATCTAAGATCTCTGCAAGAAATGGGACATGAAAGTCACGGTAATCAAGGATTAAGCAAGACATCTCGAAAGATGAGCCCAGGTAGCTTGTTCTAAGCCTTAAAGCTCCGCGAGGTTCGACTTAATCAAAAAAGGACAAGCGATTGAAGGCGAGACGCTCTTTGAAGCCTCAACGATCTCCAAATTCGCGTTTAAAAGCGACCCGGTGAGACGAGCCACTAAACGTGTTGGAAACATAATAAGTCAGAACGAGCGAGCTCGCTTACTTTGCGAAACTTGAAAATCAAACATTCAACTTGGTAAGTATCGCAGCATTCTCTGATGATTATCAACACGCGGCGTGTAGAGATAGGAGACCAGTGGCGGATCTCGAAAGAACCCGGATCGGGTCCTATCAGAGAAAGAAAAGAAAGAGATAACAGATCCGGCGAAGGAGTTGATTGCTATCGAAAAAGAGGAAGTCACCGACAGATTCTCTTGATTTTAATGACTCACCGAAGAAAGTTCCGCTGAGTGGATGGAAATGGAGGCGTCTTCAAGGTGAAACTGTGTCACTCAAATGGTGATTGCCTGCACGACACCAAAAGAAAGAGAAGAGAAAGCGGAATAAGAAGAGCAACGATAGAGACAGAAAGTTTCGGTGTTGACCAATATCCTAATTGATGATTCCTATCGCCCCTCTGAGGATTCTTCCGGATACTCATCCGTAGAAGACTTCGTCGATAAAAGATCTTAAGGTCAAGTGACTTCATGAGAATGGTCGATATTCTCTTCGGATGACGATGAAATCGGCCACGTGTGAGGAGGACCAATCGGAGGTAACCTCCAAACCTTCGCTTTGTATGCTTCCACTTGCTATTATTAGCACCTCTTTGGAGAAAGTTGACTTCGGCTTTACTACGAGCAATTGTTTGATGATCTAACGCAAAGGGACACTTATACTATAGTGGAAGCCGAGAATGACAAGCTAAGGATCAGAAATAATCCACTTTGTTAAAGAGAACGCTCTCGATAAAAGCTAATGAATCGAAATCGCTTTAACCGCTCGGAAAAATCGGAGGAACTTAACATTCGAAGCTAAATCTTTCGATCGGGGAGAAGCGGATCAAAGATCAGCTAGCGAATCAACAAGCAATGAAAGTGATGATTTCAAAATCCTTCAAGCTAAATTTGATGAGCTATTCCGACTACACGAGTCTAAAATCTTCCGAGGATAGAATAGAGGTTTTCACTTAAGTCATCTAAAACCGCTTCAAGAAATGAACACCTATTTTTCGAACAATCGCTAACAAAGGCGGAATTGGGTATGAGAACCCTTCTACGTCGCCGAAAGCCTAGCTTGATTTAAAAGCTTCAAAAAGGTGTCGAACCAAGTTTAAACGAAAAGACCTTTAAAAGCTAAACTTGTATCCGATAAGGAAAAAAAGACACATTGAGCAAGTAAAGGCGGTGCCTAATCGGAAAGGAACATAAACAACGGTAATGAAAGCATCGGTAGAATCACCGAAGAACCCGGGTTCTTAAGAAGAGACCTCAACTTTGATCAATGATTAGGTATCGAAAAAGACAACCCCGTCGAAAGGAAATCTAATCAGGACCCAATCAAGGTCACCGCCCTAATAAGCAAGTTATAGGTAAACCGCAAAACCACCTATGCCAAAAAGATATGAATCTTTTGATGGTAGAATCGTTCTTCTGCTTATAATCCCGAAACCTAGAATTTCCACTTTTAGGCCCCCCTTTAGGTTAAGAAGACAAAATATAAAAAGAAAAATCCTAAGTCTTCTAAGTTGCCCAAGACTCACACGAATAATCATACTAATCAAAAGATATAAAAGGACGTATGATTATGTTGATATGTATGGAGACAAATCGGGCCTTCGATCTAACTGACACAATAGAAGTGCCTCGTTTGTATGGATCCACTAAACTAATCCTAACCCTCGGGACCCAATCGAAAAGGGGTACTAAAAGCTGATTTGGTTCGTGTCCGTTAAGGTCCTGGCCAACAAAGAGGGGTGTACAAGAACTATCCGGTACATCGATAAAGGGATGCTCAAGGCATACATATTTGAAGCAAACATCTCCTTAGCTCTTTACATAGAACAAAAAGGCCCAGCTGCATTCTTCGGTGATGATAACTTTGGTTTTACTAGAGGATTGAACCTTAGAGAATGATGATGTGCGAGTTCTTGAGTCTCAGATGCGGAAGGTTTAAAGCATAACTTTTATTGGGTTTCACAATTCTGCGATAACGGATTCGATGTTGAGTTCTCGGCTGATCAATGACTATCAAAAATTGAGCCACTCAACAGATCTTTGCTAATCGTTCGAGGAAAGGGACGATCTACCAATTGATTGGAGCGATTTGCCCAAAAATGTATGCACGATTGTTAAGAGTTCCAAAAGTAGCGGTTGGCACAAAACGAAAGAATGAGTCATCCGGATTTTAAAACTCTTAACAAGATATGAAGGATGTCTTTAGTGGAAGGACTTAGAATGAGGTATTCTCTAAGGATCCGGACATGTGTCGCATGTCGGAAAATGGAAAGCGAGTTAAAAATTCATTCGACCCAAATCCACGACCGCATCAATGATGTATCTTTCATATGGACTTATTTGGACCGGTTACACCAGTCGATCTCGTGGACACAAATATACTCTCGTAATGGATGATTATTTCAAGTTTACAGGTTGTATTCTTACATAAGAAGAATGAGACAACAACAAAGATATGCGAGTCAAGCTCGAAATTACAAAATGAAAAGTGGTGTCGATTAGTGAAAATCGAGTCGGATAAAGATGCAATTTACGAACTCTTTTATTCTTGATTTTTTGCACTAAGTTTGGTATCTGACATGAGACGCCGGTACCAGAAGCGCCCTAGCGGAATGATAGATGGCGAGCGAGAAGGAGAACACTCAAAGAAGCTCATATGTTAGCTAAACATGCAAAACCAGCCGTTTAAAGGCGGAAGCTATCATCTTTGGATGCCACACTCCCGAGCAGGTCTTACTAAAGGCTGTTTCACAAAACACCTATGAAGCTGGGAAGGGCAAAAAACCGTGTTTCTTACTTCCGTGTTTTGGGTGTAAAGTGTTCATCACAACAATAGGAAGAGTGATTTAGAAAGACTTTTGAGGCGGAAGTCGGATGAGGGTATCTTAGGATATTCCTCGTCCCAAGGTTTTCGAGGGCTTCTAGCGAGGCCGACCCTAGTTAATGGAAAAACACCCATGTAGTCTTTGATGAAACATCTTACGACAAGAGAAATGCGAATCGAACAAAGTACCGGATCAACCCGTCACTTGATCACGTAAAATGGATCGACTAATGATCAAGGAAAAGGATCAAACTAAATAACGATACACATTCCATCTAGTTGATTCACGGTCAATCGGATCTGGTCTGCGAACAACTTGTCGATGAAAGAAGTGATACGGTGAACGATATCAATCGAACCATACGGTTCGGGAACACTCCGGTTTCCACGGACATCGGCCATGATGAGTATGAGTCCAAGAATATCGAGACATGTTAACATCAGTGGTCATAACTCTTGCTGCTCCCCACTCTAATGAATGAATTATCGAAATGGATGATGTTCTCCAAACGCACGCATAATCGAGCAGAAGGACACGGATAACCGGTCATCCAACCATTCTGATCAACGATTTCCATCTCGATAGAGTTAAATTAGACATCGTTGAGGAAAGTGTCATGTATTGTTGTTATCGTACATGGAAGGAACCAACAACGATGGGGAAGCTCTACAAGGCCTTATTTGGATTCTAGCCATGCGGGAGGAGTGGAACGATTCGAAGAAATCAAGTTTGGGAATTGGTGGACGGACCAACTCATCAAGAGCGTAATTGGCACAAAGTGGGTATTCGAGAACAAGAGATGAGAAAAAATGTCATAACTGAATAAAGACTTGTTGCTAAGGGGGTATTCATAATCAAAAATTGATTATGATGAGACCTTTGCACCGATAAGTCGTAAAATCGTCGTTTATTTACATATCTTCCCCACGTAGGGTTCATCATTGTATCGATGGACGTAAATAGTGCATTCTTAAGCGGGTACTAGTAGAGGAAAGTTTGTCGAAACAACCTCCGAGCTTTGAAAAGGGCGACCAAGTGTCACCGATTTAGAAAAGCTCTTTATGGCACAAAAACCATCCTGGTTCGGTATATCTATCTCCGGTTCTTGATGAGCGGTGGTTTCACTAAAAGGAATGAGTGGATAGAACCTATTCGCCGAATAGAAGATGGAGAAGATATTGATGGTTGATTTATGTGGGACTGACATCATCTCTCTTGATCTCCCAACAAGAGTCTGCTTTGGAAAGATTGACCAGTTTGTGGGAAGTTCAAGATGTCCACGATGGGTCGGATGAGTTACTGGTCTACAAGTTAAGCAAAAGCATGTAAGGGATATTCAATACGCGAGAAAGACACCATAGGAGTTTATTGGCTAAGTTTGAGTTCAAAATCGCAAAGGAAGCCAAAATTCCTATGATGATCGGATTCAAGATGGATCCAGATGGTGATGGTCGAAAAACCAATCGTAAAGAATATGGGGCTCATTGGATCTCTACTATACCAACGCGGCCAGACCGGATATCACTTTGGCGGTAGGTGTATGTGCGGTTCAGCAACCAATGCAAAAGTCACCCTTTTAGAAAAGCGGTAGCGGATTCTTGCATTCTGAAGACGATGAAACCTTGGTTTATTTTACCCATCGACGATAATCTAGAGCTTAGTGGGTATTCGATTACCCATTATGGAGGTTGCAAATTGACAGAAGTCGACCTCGGAACATATCGATTTTTAGGAAGAAAAGCCATCTCGTGGTTTTTCAAGAAAGCGACATGGGCCTCGGCATCTACTTCATGAAGGCATTATACGGGTCTGGTGTTGTGCTCCCAATCGCCCTGGCTTAGCTCGGCGGTGAGGATTATAACATTGTAAAATAAGAATGTACCCATATTCCGTGGATGTCGAATTGTGCAATCACTAAAAATCTGTTCTACATACAAGATGCAAAGCATGTAGATGTCAGGACACCATTTTATAAGAGATCATGTTGAAAAGAAGAATATCGGAATGGAAAAGATTCATCTTGATATACGTAAAGCTTATATTCTAAACAAAGCCCTTTGGAGACTCAGGATTGAAGAATTATGCAATGAGCTAGAAACCACGGATCTTGGAGAAAAAGCACCCAAAATGTTTGATGGGTCGATCTCGAGAACCGGTGGTTAAGACTAACTAAAAGTTAAGAGGAATCGTTGAGTTTGGTATCTCAATCGATCGTAAGATCGATCAAGGAACCGACATGAGAAAGCGTCAGTTAAAGGGATTATCGTATTAAAGGAAATCGACGATAAAGAATTATATGATTAAATCGGTTTGGTTATTTCACACTTTGTGTTTCTATTAAGCCGATATTCAATTCAAGGTTCACAAGATTAAAGCTTACATCGCATAAGAAAATGTAAAATTTACACAACACCGAATAATAGAAATTTTCATTGATAAAGACCCGAATGTCGATTACATTACAAGTTACAAGTACAAAAAGGACCCGGAGGTCAAGATAAGCCATAAACCTAAAACCTAAACCCTAAGTCTAACCTAGAAAGGGGAGAGAGATTTTTCCCTATTGACTTACGGTGTGTGAAGGCTTTGAAATAATCTAAAGCCACCCCCCGAGCTTCTTGAGTTAGGAAGCGAATAGCGCGTTGAAAAAGGATTTCTAAGCCGCGAGCCCTTAGAAATAAAATCAATAGGCTCTCCAGTACATTAAATGGGACCTGAAGTGCGAAAGTGATCCAAAGATCATATGGCCACATGTGTCGCGAAAAAAAATTATGAGTTGATATCTGAAGATCGGTTGTTGTCGATCAAGATCGTATATCAAACTCATGTTTATATCGACCGAAGTCAGTTGATGCTAATTTTGTCATCTCGATAGACAACACAAAGGTGCATCACGGTTAGAAGTGTCTTCGGTTGCGATGAGATCCTCGCCTCGGTGGTAGAAGTTTGCAATAATTGTATGTGTAATCTTTGATGATGACGAAAAAGCGACAATAAGTGACAATACGGGGTTGATTTGAGAAGTCGTAAAATCATTGAAAATGGGGGTAAAGGTTTTTTTGGGAAGTTTACCTAAATAATAAGGGTTCACCGTAATCATGATTTACAAAAGATAGATAAGTATGGTGAATGGGTTATGTTGTGTAAATCATTGTCCAATTTATAGAGGTTAAGCAGGGTGCAATGCAAATTTGATTTCTCAAAGCTTTTAGAAATTTGCACCATAAGGACAACGATGTAGAAACCTTGTTCGATAATTGGATAAATTCTGGCTACGATTTGACATTCCTTTAAGATTCGGACTATTATTACAAATGTCGAATCGTGCTGACAGTGGAATCGAGACAACTATTCATTTCTTCAAGACTAAGTTTGGCGTAACACTTATCCCAAGAATCGACTGATGCAAGTAGAATCAAATTAGGTAAATGAAATCGATTAGATAAGAGACCCATCGGATGAGGAGGAAAATCGATTGAAGTATGATGCCTCAACAACTTATATATCGTTGATAAGAAATTAAATAAATAAACGATTGAAGGGAACTTCAACCTACCGGCGAATAGGAAAAGGAAAAATCGGTATGAAATTAGCGGATCGGTTGAAATGACGGTTAAAAATTATAAAGATTAAATGAAAAACTAAGATCAACAAGTGGAATCAAGATTGACAATGGTATTGATTGATTATAATATCGAGTCCAACCGGATATCTGCATTTATTTAACATTTTTCTTTGCTTACTTATCTCAAATTATCCGATAATATTTGCCTTTTACTGCACACCTTTACTTTTTGTACGATATCCCGCAAAATATTTAAACGGATGTATTAATTATATGTATTAAATGCCACAAAATGTGTTTTTAAATCAAAAAAACAATCGACGCGTCATTCCGACCACCACGATCAAAATCGCTCCAATGGATCGCTTTAACCTTTTCAAATCCATGATCTTCTAATCTCGATTTTCCTCCATCTTATAAGTTTCATCAAAACCCTACCCGGAGCATTCTTCTTCTCAAAATCTTGCGATTTATTCTCTAAAAAACTCACAATTACCTTCTGCGATTCAAAGTGTTTTTTTGCGATTCAAACTTATTTTCAAAAAATGTAATCGGTAATTTCTGGTTATTTTGATGAATTCTTTTCTAAAATTGATGATCACATAGATTATGTCTATATATGTTTATCCCGTGATATGCGCTTATCATTCTTAGTATCCGTATGTATTTATAGACATTAGGCGGAGAATAGTCTCGATAATCAATACGTGATACTATGATTATGCAATTTTAATCAGTCTGTCTTGTTGTAGATGGCCCTTTCATGAATCGTGGGAAAAATTATATATTTTAGTATCTCTGGATCTGTGACAAAATTATGGAGTAACAAATTTGTAAGAAGGATTTGGTATTCTGTGAGTCCGGAATCGATGGAGGTTAGACAAATTCTGAAGGTCTTGAAAAATAATGTCTTGCTCACTGCTGATCGATGTCTGCGATTATGAAGTAGCTGGAATTCAACAGAGAATTTGAAATTGAATCACGGACAATCAAGGAAGCGGTGATTTCTTCGGTTAATGGAGAGGAGATCGGACTTTAAAATCTTGATATCCTTTCATTGACTGCCCAAGGAAAAATCTCTCTTTACTTTTCTGAGGGAGAATGAAAGATGAAATTTGTCGAAATGAACTCTTGAAATAAAACCTTACCGAATACTTGAGTTTGTGATTTATGTTGAAAAGAAATACCATTTGTTGTTTGACGTTAAACCAGCAATCATGGTATTTAGATTGGTAGAATCGTTAACGTCGTAAAATGTATAGCATGCATTTTGCTTTATAATCGATGAAGCAAAAATATTAATTAGCGTAGAACTACGAAGAACTGTCTGCTCGAACATGAAAATTTTTGGAGTTAATGATCATAAGCAAGAATCTATCGAAGAAGAATCGGCAATCTCAACAAGGTTGCAGTCGTTACGAAGGATAAAATGTACAATCTTTGAATGGGATAAGAGCGGTGAAGTCTACAAGGCCTTCCCGCCATGACCATCGCCATATATGGGCAGCATCGGATGATGATATGGGCAGCTCACTCCCGAAAGGTTAGAAAGGAAAGAACAAGGAGGCGTTGCGTACACACGGATGCTCCCAAAAGAAGAAGAAAAGCGGTAAGGCTCGGAGAAGAGCCAAAAGCAGGCCACCATGACCTACATTTACGGAAGGCGAAGTCGGTGAAGAAAAGTGCGAGAGCAACGTCTTGCCAAAATCAGGTGGCATCAGACAGGCGAGAACTTCTCCAAGTTGAGAGCTCGCCAGGCGATACGAGGAAGAAGAAAGCGAGGCGAAGCGATCTCATACTCGCCAATCTGGTGATTCACCACTCGAACTCTAGGCTGGCGAGCATATTTCTCAACCCCGCCCGAACACGAAAGTTCATCCCAGGTTCGTGAACGGTAAGATCCTGGCTGCGAGCGAGGCGTATTTGCTTCTAGCGAGAACCTCTGCGAGGTTATTGTCCGGTCGGTATCCCTCTTCGGACACCACTTTGGAACCTCTACGTCTCATCAATCAATAAGATGCCATCCCAGCAGGATAATTCACGAGTCGGATCATCCAAGATCATCACCGGGAAAATGGTCGAGAATCACGAGATTGAGCGAGATATTGATGAGTTGTATCCAGAGTTAGTAGCCCATCCCTGATATTCGAGAGGAAGAATGGAGATCCTCACTGGAAAAAGATCTCCGGTTTGAGAGCTTCTCAGTTTCATGATCATTATAGAGCAATTAGTACTTTATATGATGAATTCGGTTTTGACATGAACGAAGAAATCACCAGTAGGGATCACCACCGAGCCGAGAATTCGGAATCGATCAAAGCTCCGATCCATAAAGTCGGGATATCCATGGGGTTGAATCGAGGTCAAGAAAACTCCAAAAGAAGATGATGCTGTGAAGGATGTGGGAGTTCTTGGATAGTGTGGTGGGTGTCGCAGTTCATGACCCGGCAACGGAGGCGCAACCAAGCGACAATGATCAAAGGCGCAAAATATTCCTAGCTCACATCATCGTGATCAACTTCGGTGAGATCGGATCATGTTTTAAAGATCTCCCCGAAAGAAGAGGTTGGTGTTGGCTAATCAACTTAAGAACACAATGGTGATTAGGCAAGGACATTGGCCTCAAAGAAATAACGGATCAAAATTGGCTATTTCCCAGATGAAGCGATCAAAACAATCGATTCCTAAACCGTGACTAACTGAATTTGAATTTAAGAACATGATTGATGACAAGCTAGTCCAAAGTTGATCAACAACAAGTTCTCTTCAATGGTTCAAAAGCTTGGAAATGATCAAGAAAACTTGATAAACTAATTACTTACCCTCTCTATCGACGAGAATCGCTTAAGACCGAGGCGATTGAAGATTCAGTCTATCCGCTCAAGCTCAAGGTTTATCATTGAAGATCTTAATGTATGCCATTCGACTTTGGATCTCGACTTCACCTCAAAGCTCTTTTGATCAAACCAAAAAGGGGAAAGATTGATAAAACCAACCACCTTTCGAATACGATAGAATTCGATTAGAGACGGGTTGAATCTGTGGCGAGACTGACCATACGGATCTTTTTGCTAGCAATCTAAAGGAAGATGGAAAAGTCAAAGGCAAGAAAGTTAGTCATTGGTCTTTGGGACATCACAATCTGTACCCATCCTTTCGGACAAGAAAGTCATGAAATTATTAATGGCCAAATCTGGCAGATAAGATAAGAAACCTCGAGAAATCTTTGAAAGAGTTAGAATTGTCAAGTGAGAATAAGAAAGAAGGGCGGAAAAAAATTGGCGAAGGAAGATCCGAAAAGAATACGGTCGAGGGCAAAGAAAGGCAAAAGTGGGAAAATCGACGGAGACCTCATTTTGACCGCCGACCCAGAGTTGATGAGATCATTAAAATCACGACATGCCGATAGGTTTGAGGAATGGAATAAGATCGAAGTTGATAAGGCTCGGATGCTTTTGTTCTAGATCTTTGTTCCTGAAGAATCTCGGATCTTGCGAATTTCAACCTGGTTGGAAAAACAAATGCCGGTTCCTAAAATGCTCCAAAAATGAGGCCCAAAATAATCAATGTAAAAATATCTCGCCAAGAGTATGGCGTGATGGACTACTTTCGAGAATGCGGATTGCCCATTCGACGGTGGCATTTCAAAGTTCTATTTTACATCCCGAGCAAAGCGCCGCATAATCGATCCCTCAGATCAATGATGTTGTTCGGCTATATCGCATTTTCAACATCCTCAAGATCAAAAGAGAAATGCTGTATGAAGGCGCCAAAGAGATCGCTAATCTAAACAATTTCAGATCAAATTGAATTTAAACTCAAACTTTTCTTCGATGTAATATGTAACTCGAGTAACTCAATGAAAGAAAAGTCTATTTTCCGATCCTAAGACAAAATCTCTACTGCCTTCCTCGATTATATGCTCTTTATTGTTCTATATTTATCAATTGTGCTTGGTTTCTCAAAGGTTTCGTTTCACTGCGCTGTGGAAATTGTCGGGAAATTTGTAGCTTTATCATTTAAAGTTCTAAAAACACACGGGGACAGACCAACAGTTCGCAATTTAATCGATGCTTTTATTACTGCGGCTTATAAGATTACCGTATTGATAATTATCAGACAGAACAAGCGATTAAAGATGGGTCACATATTGAGGGAACCTCGACTATGTATAGGTTAGATCCTAAAGATCAAAAGATCGGTGATATCAGAGCCGGGCTGAAAGTGAAGGAAGGATGAAGATCGGTCGATCGTCGTCGGAATATCTCGGTGAAGTGGTAAGTTAATTGAGGAAGACTTGAGAATCGGATGACTTCGGAATCGAACGGAAGGGCCAGGCATCGTGATCGATGCGCTGGATTGGTAAGACAGTGGCACCCGAGCTATCCAGTGGGTGTTCAGTTGTGGCGATCGGTCATTCCTTTCCAATTGGCGATGTTTCACCTAATCATCGTCGATGATCACGAACAAGAAGAATGTAATACTAGTTGGTGAACAAAGCGAAAAGTGCTTACGTGGCAATAAGAAACGAACCGCATTATGATCGGGCCTTGCATGATTCGGGATTTGGTCTTTCTAACTTTTCTCAACGGTACATAAAAGATATTATTCACTTTTTTGTCATCATAGTTCACGGAAGACGCGTCACATCAATCCTGTAGTCTACCAAATATAGCCTGAAATTCAAAATTGCTCTCAACGGCTCTTTGATTTAAAGGTACATAAATATTTACTCTTCTTTGTGAAGACACGCGAAACTATCAAAGCTCAATTTATAATCAAATTTCGCATCGAAGAACACAAACTTGAAGGGATTATTTTCTAAGTGTTCATCCCATAGTTCTTAAGATGCAAATCTTTCATCTAAAATTGACAGCTACTTAAAACTAGGAAAGATTTCAAAGTTAGACAAAAACAATCTTTTACCCAAAACCTGAAAGTTAGGTTAAGTTGTTTAGCAAGATTTCGACTAGGGTTTCTAGTTAGATTTACGCTGGATCGGTTGAGTGAGAACTCTTTTAAATATCTACATTGGTGTCTTGTGTTGGACTAACCTGATAATCTAAGTCCAATTGGTTTTAGTTGGTGCCACGTGATAGGGAAGAGGGATTTGGGGCGGTTAATAAAATATTATAAATCTTTATGCGTTTACATAACATTAAGCGCTTTTACCTGATCGCCGCGCAGCAATTTAAAGAGTTGCATACATATTCTAAGTTAGATCGACTAATGACAAACTACGATCGTCGGTTCAACACTTTAGTGTTGATTGAAGCCTTTGGAATCGATTTATTAAAGCGTGGTTTTAGCGCGGGTAAAAATTAGCTTCGCAATTAGATTCAAAGCGATAGTCTCGGGCGATGCGCCTTGAGCGATTAGTAAGTTGGATATCGTCCGTGATCCAACTTGCGCTCTGATCGGTTGCTTCTTTCCGCACTTTGATCTGCTGAAAAAGGATTTTAATCGATAGCGCCCTCACAGACTTACGCCTCATGGCTTGATTCGGGACCTACAAATTTATTTCAAAAATGTTAATGATAGAGGATGTATAATATAATGTGGAATAATTTAAAAAATATTAATATAATAATGGCCATTCTAACGAAGCGAAGTATACCACATGCTCCTTGAGCCAAGTGTCATCTCCAACCCAAAAAAATAAAACGTGTATTGATTTGCAACAATGTCGAAGATATTTAGCTTTAATACAATAATCTTGAAGGTCCTTGATTAAATCGATATTTAGTGCAAAGATCGTGTATTTATTTAGAATTAACCCTATTAAAAAATATTGATAAAAATAGGAAAACATAATACTACTGTCGTATATTAATTTAGATTGGTGATAGATGTAACAATAAATTTAGTGATTGAATATAAAAACACGAAAATATTTTATGATTTGGTTTTCTTGAATTGAAATGTGGGAAATTTGTTGGTGCGATTTATAATTAATTATCCTCTAATTAACTTCTCTTTAACATTTACTTTTTACCTTGATGGCTTTGTAGAGAAAATTTCGTCTTGATCTTTGTTTGGAGTTGAATCTTAGAGAGTTTGCTAACGTTAATCTAAGGAGCGCATGTTTTGTTTTGGATCAAGCGTTATTTACGGAGACT